>CM035170.1:125965775-126288145 GCA_020205615.1 Panax quinquefolius
TACCCTATACATAATCAGATACGCTGATATCCTATACTGCTAAATCCTTTATGTTATTCCATTCTTATTTATTCTGCTTGAATAACTGTATACGCCATTAATTCCTATACTTGGTGACATTCTTTCTATTATTCCGCTGAACATCCTCGTCTGGTTTTACACGGACCGGGTTCCTGCTTTTTATTATTCACGCTGAACATCCTGCTGGTGTTTTACAATTTAGACCGTTCCGCTTTTATCATTCTCTTGAATATCCTATCTCGTGTTTTACACGGATCCGGTTCCATCTTTATTATTCGCTTGAACATCCCGCTTGGGTGAATTTCACCCGACCGTTCCGTTATTATTATTCGCTGAATAACCTCGCCTATGCGAAGTACCGCATTTACGGTGATTTCTTTTGTTATTCCATTCTTTATTATACCCAAATAAGTTAAAACTTCGACTTCTATACTCCATGAAATTAGTAGAATATCCTTGATATTGGCTTCATCCAAAGATTCTTTCATGGAAATATTCTTCCGATCATTCTTGAATTTTACTCACGTAAACAAAGATTACGCCGATAATTTGACGTTAATAATTCATGGATTAAATAATTTTGAACTTGTTTTATCAATTATTACGTATCACATCATCCTCATGTTATATTATGTTATCTTCGCAGATAGATGAACTTAGATGACGAGTGGATCATTCGATAATCACGACTGATATAAATGATGTGACAAAAAGTCCTCTGTAATGCAGTTGATGGATAGTTTTGGTATGATTATGACTGTGGGTGATTCAAGATAAATACGACCATCGATAATTTGATGAAAATCCTCGATCAGACGTGGATGATTAGATGTGTGGTTTATTTATTGTCAGTCTCACGATAAAAATTGATGAAAACCTTTAAAACCTAAAAGATAATAGACTTTTATTCTCTACTCAATTTTTAATGGATTGCTTATTCCGTCATTAAATTGGTTGTCTATCAGATTTTATCGCTTAACATCATTAAGGCTAATGATAATTTATTCTCGCATTATCTTAGTCATAATATTTTTAATTGAGCTCACCTTTCTTTCTTTCACCGTTTTCTTCGTGAAACGGTAACATAAATTTTATTTAACTGGGAACGTAAGTAATGGTCCGAGGATAAAGATTAAGAATTCTCACTATTCCGGAAATAGTGTGATAATAGTTGTAATGAGCGACCTTTTGAATTCAGATAATATCTAAGTAGATAATATTTGTATTCAAACTCACGCTATATTAGTAAGTCAGATTTGAATTTATGTACCACGTAAGTATGCACCCAAGATGGGTGACGATACCTAATTTTGGGGACGCCACAAAGATGGTACTAAATGAAGTTTTTCCAAAATTAATATTCAACTATGAGATTCAAGTGTCAATCCTCTTTTCCTCGTAAGAGTTTGTACCTCTCTATATTCCAATTTATGTATTTGTATTTAAACTATCAATTTTATCTATTGTGCCTTGAAATGTAGTTTTTGTTCTATACTAAAATAATAACTATTATGCTTTGATTGTATATATGAGCATATGTATCATGTAGTTAAACTCGTTAATGTTGCTTAATATTTGAGTTGTTCACAAATTATTATTTCTTTGGATTACTTGAGAATACAAACATGTGACTAGCTAGAAAATACAAACATGTGATTTCTCAATATACTTGCTTGAATGTTTTCATTTTAGCCAGTTTAATGAAAAATAAGAATATTATTACATTACACATATTCTCCAACTTAATTCTATCATCGTGTTATTATAGTTTATAAGCATTTGCCTTTAACTTGAAATGAATGATAACTCGAGGCGTGTTTACACATGTATACAAAATTTGCAAATAATTTATACACAAATACCAAATTGAATTATTGGTGTTTGGTTTTAAAGAATAATTTTTTTTTTTTTTTTTGAGTGTAATTGTATTTAATTCTCGATTAGATCTCATACATACTTAATTGATACAAATTTGATTAGATACTGATACATTTTCTTATAATATACATAATTTAATCAAATTAGGATAATTAATTATTATTTTAATTTTTAATTTTAATTGTGATTTTATATTTGTAAAGTGTAATAGTAAATATATTTTTGATTTCTAAGTAAAATAACAAATTCAATTTATAATTATATTTATTATAAAAATAGTTATTATGTGAAGACTCGAATTCGAACTTGAATTTGAAACTCGTGAGCAGTTTGAATATAATTTGATTCAAGTCGGATCGAGTAATAAATATTCGAGCGAGTCAAATATTAATATAATTTTTAAATACGATTCAATTCGAGTATGAATTTAACGTTTGTAATTCAAGCAGTATTTTATTTGCTTCAATTTGACTGCGTTACACTCTTAATCGTGAGAATAAAGGTACACAAATAGTCTCACAATATCGACTAACACAAAATCATTAATTATAAGTAAATTTATTGAATATTGTTTCAAAATCGTAATTATAGTAAATTGTAAATTACAAAATCAATGAATACTACAAAATAAATTTAATTCAATACAACGATATTATTTTTTTGTACTATAGTATAAACAATTTATATATGGATATACATCATAAATGAAACTATATTATACCTTAGTATAAGTATTATATTAATATTTACGCAAATAAAACCAATAAACTTTTAATAAAACCCATATAGGTATAATATTAAAATTATTGGTGTTTGCGTAAAATTAATGATATAATTTACTATAAATTTACATATAATTTACTTATAAATAATGATATAATTTACTATAATTATTGATTTTGAAACAATATTACAATAAATTTATTTATAATATAAAAGAGTAAACAAAAGCCTAACATCTCCAAAGTAGACTATTTGATGGACTATATTTAGTCAGTTCTTTACATAAAGATACAACAAATAGAAAGTAATTAAGAAAAGTGCAACAACAACCAAATAATTACAAAAGAATGTAAATATTACAAAAATAGTACAATTCACATTAATAAGGAAACCTAAAATCAAGGACAAATAACTACCATAATAAATAATTCAAATTCAAATATTTGGATCTAACAACAAAAACAAATTCAAATTCAAAATAATAATTCAAATTTAAATATTCAAATTCAAATTTTCGATTTTTTTTCAATATTATAATTGATTTTTTAAAGTTTTTTCCATTTATAAATTTTTTTATTTTTTTTTATTTTAAATTTACTGGCGAGATAAAAAATATTCGCTTTTATCATGAAATATTTTTAAAAGATGTTTTTTTTTTCTGTTGATATATTATGAATTTTTTTTTTTTTCACATCCCATTTAAAATTTTTTAAAAATTGTCGAAAATAATTTTACCATTAACTATTTTTTTTTTTGATAAACAAAAAAGATGACATAATGTTTGTATAAATATTAATATATTTTAAGAAAAAATATCTTTAGGTTATCTTTATTTCACTTTTAAATGAATTTCAGCTTATTGTTCGTGATTTTTATTTTTATATTTTATTTTTAATATTTTAGTTGTAATATAATTACCGAAATGAATAAGTTGAATAATCAACTTAATAAAAATACTTGATAGAAACCGCTCAAAAGTTTAATACATATAGTTATATTTAATCATTATAAAAATAGTATACTACCAATTATTTTATAATATTATTTTATTATTGACGGTCAAAAATTTAAAATATTATACTCAAGATTCCTATATTTATAATCATTATTTTACAAAAAGAGATTAAAATATATTATATTTTAATAATAATAAATTTTTATATGTAGAAGACATTAAAATCAAAAATCAGTAATTACAAGTTTACGACTAATGTAATAGAAACAAATTATATATTTTAAAAAAATTAATAAATTAAAAATTTAAATATGCATAACTGGAATAAAATTCATAAATAATAAGATCAAAGAGAATATCTTCCAGAATTTATAATATCAATATAACATCAATCATAATTAGAAAATATTCATTTTAAAAAGTTTCAAATGGTTGAAGATTTTCAGTGACAAATAGTTTCCAAAGATATTCTTCAAATATTCATTTTCATATTAAAAACGATGTAATAATTTGCTCAATATTATAAATAATATTTAAATGATTCAGGAAAATATATATTAATATTATTAATTTTCTTTCGATCATCTATACTTTAATTAAGAATCATCAAAAGTCCTCAATTTCAGTATCCAAAGATTTTTTCAACATCTTATTTCTTCTAATTATTCGAATAAATTTGATTACTATAAAAACAGTACTCACTTCGAATACTATAATATATACTGTTAAAAACATAACAGAAAAATAATTTTTATAAAATAAAGATCAATATACAATCTTTTAATATTCATAAAAAAAATTTAAATTTATACGTTATGAATTTAAATAAAAATGATATCTTTATAATTTAATTCTCACATTATTCCTTTCATACCTAAAGATATTATAAGATCATTTAAACACTAAAATCAATAATTTTTCCTTTACAAAATTTCAATTATTCCACTATTAGATTGTATATACAAATATTTCAATTAATACTTCCACAAAACAATCTCAATAGATTTCTCAAATAATATCTGGCATGATAAAAATTTTCATTGTAAATTTTCAACGATACGCAAGAATTTACATTATTTAAATCTATCAGGGACTCATCCGCCTCCATTATCATTTGTCATCGATGTTTATCAAATTTATTATTAAATATTCATCGCTTCCAAGACACCTAAACATGCTTATTCGTAAAGTGCTCATTTTCTTCTTAAACAATTCTCATTTCAATACCAAAGCACGATCAAAACTAATATTTCGAATTTTACCCATATGTTCTTTAATAATTACTTACGACAAATAATTTACATTCTCATCGCCTACGATGTAATTTTCATTATCTTTCAAAATTAATCAAATGATAAAATTCGATTTTAACTTTCAAGTGATCCTCATGTATTTCACATCAAGATTTCATGTATTTTACCTGAAAGATTTTGACGAATTTCCCGAAATGATAGTTTATTTAATGAACACCTTAAATATTTGTATTATTAGATAACATTTCAAAACTCAAATGTTTCAACAACATTTCTCACGATAAAATAAACTTTTCTTGTAAATTTTCTTTATTTATTATTTTGAAATAAGAAGGTCGATTTGATTAATGTGGATAGCTAGGGTAAAATACGCAAATATTTCAAAATAAGCAAGTGGTTATAAAATATTCATCATCGCTTTGGAATATTCGTTGGTCGTGGAATATTCAGATCGCTCTGGAATATTCGCATTTACCACACAAGCAAAAAATGTGGGGCCCCATAACTAAAAGCGATCGATGAAGAAAACGACAAATATAAGTTGTTTTAAATAATCCAGAAGTTGTTATCAAGTAATATCGTTAAAATACCCTTGGTTAAAACACAAATAAGCTACCAGTCACTGAACAAGAAGAAGATACCAATTATTATCGATTCTTACGTAAGAAGGCACTACTCAATAATGGTTACAAAGAATTACCGCTCAAAGATTTTATCGATTTAATAATTGTCATTGATGATATTTTATATCATTGCTTGTTTCAATAATCACATTACACAAGATTTTTCATTATCGGCTAATAATTCATATTATCCTAATAATATTATTAGATAACATTATTGGCAATGTCTAGAAAGTTCTCGCTTAAGGAGAGGTTTGTCACCTAATCAACTACCAAGAAGAAGAAATTTTATCGAAAGCCCCTCTTCCTGAACCGCCTCGTCACAATATCAGGATTCTCAGAATATTATTTGTGAATAATTAATTATCGATTCATATGATGAGGAAAATATTGATTTTATGTGGATATAGATGGAGAAAATTTTAAAATGACAATTGTTGAAAATTAAAATTTTATCTTTTCTCGATAAAATAATTCATTTAAATATATTATTTTTTTAATAATATAATAATGGTGATATTTTTACAAATCGAATGTGGGATATATGAGTATACGAGGAGGAAGAGTATTTTTGTTGCAATAAATGTTTAAAACATGTTAAACATGCTCATGCGGACCCCATTTATCGATCGAAATTTGATTATACCGTAAAATCGCCTGCTTGTGGATTTCTTGGCCTTTTTGGAATTTGGAAAACTTTCTTCTCGCAAAGTTGTAGAGAATTGAATTTCCTATAAAAACTCGCGAGAGATCTCAATTTTCTTCTGATGAAAGGGCTATTTATTATGAATTATCAAGTTCAAGTCTCAAATAATTGATTTTTGAAGTTTTAATTATTTATTTTATTAAAAACGTTTTTTATCATTTCTTTCTGTAAGGTTGGTATGTGGGAAATGTTGAATTCTGATTTCAAAAGAGGCGAGGAAATTTATTATATATATATATATTTTATTAAATTTTCTCTTTGTTTGTTTCTAAGATTTTCCTATAAATAGGTGCTTAGGTTAGAATTGAAAATCACACCGTAAACCAAGTTTTCTCTATATTATCGAGTTTATTCTTGTGAGTATTTTGAGTATACTTTGAGTATTGCTATACTAAGCAAGTCCAAGTCATAAGCCTATATCCTGTTTCAAATTTGTAAGACCGATCTTCGAGGTAAGTGATGTTATTTTTTTCTCAAATGATATTATTTCTTCAATATCATTATGTCAAATATCGATCCGAACTTTTTATCAAATTTGAAACTTTTTCATGCTCTGGTTACTATTCATGAAGTTACTATTCACGAAGTTACTATTCACGAGTTACTATTCACGAAGTTACTATTCACGAGTTACTATTCACGAGTACTATTCACGAGTACTATTCATGTTGCGTGAAGATGTTTTTTGTGGAATTTCTATCTTTTGGTGCTCTGAGTTACTATTCACGATACTAAGACTATTCACGATACTAAGACTATTCACGATACTAAGACTATTCAATCAAAAAATAAAATTTCTTCTTTTCGTCTAAAATATCTATTCTCGATACTAACTTTTCGATCAGATCCATGTTTTGATCATTCTCAATTTTACACCACTACGATTATTTTTGAGGTATTTTTGACGTGGATAAAACAAAGTACTTAATCCTTAATCCTTAATCCTCACATTTTGTTTCACCGATTCGCTTTTAAAAAAAAATATTTTTCATCATCCTCGCCTTAAATGATGATATTATGGAATATCTTCGCCCAGAAGGCAAAGATGAATGATTTCTTTCTAAGAATATCTTCGCCCAGAAAAGCAAAGATGAATGATTTTCAAGAATATCTTCGAAAGTAGCAGAGATGAACAGTGTTTAAATGAATACGACTAATCGATGAATATCTTCGCCCGAGTAAAAGATGAATATTTGATTCCGTATGTATATCGATTGATGTTACAGGATAAAAGATAGACGATGAACTTTTAAATTCATACATGTAAGATAGTAGTTTGCATTCTCTACTTAACTCTTCTAATGAATTATTATTTCACCAATAAATATTGATTTAAAATTTGTCATTTATCAGATTCTATTAGATTTTTCCCTCGTCAAGACTAACGATAATTTGTCAGATATTATCTTAGTCATAATATTCTTTATCGAGCTAATCGAGCTCACCCTTTTTCCTTTTTGTTCCATTTTTCTCGTGAGGCTAGAATATAAATGAAGTACGTAGCCTGGGGTAATGGAAATGAAGGTTTTAGAAAGGATTGTTTAGTAGTCCTCACCATTTTGTAAAATAATGTATCAATAAATGTGATGAGGATTTATTTGAGTATAGATATTGTCTGTAAGATAATATTTGTATTCAAACTCACGCTTTATCATTGTAATAATAAAGTTGTAGTTGCTTTCGCATCACGATCGACAACTCGTAATGGGTGATGTATACCTATTTTGGGGGCGCCACAATGGTATCGTAGCTAGGATACGATCTCCATGAGATCTGGGAATGTAATCTAGAGGGGAGAGACGAAAGACGAAATCCTTCGCTAAAGGTGTCCTACCTAAGCTTATTTGTTAGTGGTCAAGATATAGGATATTATGTGATATATTGATTTCTTTAATTAACCCTTGTTTTACGACAAAGATTTGAGAATGTCGAATCGAGAATATTAACAATGGAAATGAGACCGTGGAGACGCCTCAGACTCACCAACGAGGAGAACGTAACAACAGTCGGGCAATGTTCCTCCCGCGAACAACACCATCGAAAGCAGATGATGAACGAGGATGTTTAGAAGTTTTTTGCAGCTCATGCAAAATCGCATTTGTGAGACTCGTGTTCAAAATACAGAGGAAATGATAAGAATTTCACCGTCATGCAAATGCAAGCAGCTCAAAGAGTCGGGACCACCGCATTTAAGGGAAAGCCAGATCCGATCACGGCGAAAAACACGGGTCAAACAAATTACCAAGATATTCGATGTCTGGGATGCACGGAGGAACAGAGGTTCCATTCGCCACCTTTATGTTCCGCGGCGCGGCAGATCATCGGTGGGAGTCTGTGGAAGCGCACTCCATCCAAATTACTCAAAGATGTCTCGGGAGACGCTTTCAGAAAGCTATTTAATGACAAATACTTTCCCGAAAGTGTTCATTATACGGGGGAAGTGGAGTTCATCGATTGAACAAAACAACACGACGGTCTCAAAGACGAGGCAAAGTTTGCAGAGTTATCCGTGTTCAGACCTCATTCGGGGAGAATGAGGAACGATGACGCGATGTTTCTTAGAGGTTCAAACCCAAGATACGCCAAGATCTCATTTCTCATAAATTTTCTCTATTCAGATGTCAGAAAATGTGGCTCAATTATTAGAGCGAGATAACGAGTACTACCAACCGAGGGACCACAACCAGATCGTATCGTAGATAAAGAAGCCAATGTAATAATGATAACCAAATGAGAAAGAAACAGACGGACAAAAATGGTAACCACTCCGTGGTAATCACGGCCATGAAAATAAAGAGAAGCGAGTCAGAGGAGATTTTAAAAAGAGGAGATTTAACAACGACTATGTGAAGATGACAAAGGCTTACAAAGAATCGGTTCTAAGGAGGAGAACGACCACCCATTATATGCTACAAATGCGAAAAGAGGGACATATCACCAAACCGCCCACAACAGCTCAAGGTATGCTATAATCAGGAAAGGAAGGACATATCGCCGAGATCAGACAAAGAATAAACCTAGTTCAATGGGACTATGACTCAAAAGATCGTCCCCGTAAAAGTCAAAGTCAACGATTCCGGAAGAAAGCTTTTGTCAGGATCGGTCATAATGCGAGAACCCAAAACGAGGTGATCACGGTAAGCTATTTATAAATTCTCACAAGTTTATACCTTTACTTGATACCGGCATACCCATTCATTTATCTCTCCCGCATGTGCTCAACGCTTAAACTCGACCGAGAAATTAGACTTCGACCTATCTCGTGGAAACTCCGCTAGAGAAACTTTCATCACATCCACTCGCTTATAAATCTTGTTTGATTCAAGTCAGCACCATTACCTTACCCGCTGACCTTATCTCTTTAAAGATACTTGCTTTTGATGTGATTTTAGGATCGATCGTTAACTACTCATCATGCCAAAATTGATTGTTTTCGTAAGTGTCATAGTTTTCATATTCCTAACCAACCCGTTGTATTTAATTCAAGCAACTAAACCATTAAAATCAATCACCGCTATATCTAATCATAAAGCTATTCGCTTATTAAAAACTGATGTCAAGCTTTCTTAGCCCATGTTATGGATTTGAATAAAGACACGCCAAATTTGAATAATATTCCCGTCATATCGACTTTCCCGACGATTTCAAGAACTTCCCTGCCTACCCCCGTAACGTGAAGTCAATTTTTATCGATCTCAACCCGCACAAAGCCCATTTCTAAAACCCCATATCGAATGGCTCCTATCAACTTCAGAGTTAAAGGTCCAACTACAGAATTGTTGGACATCTGCTTTCATTCTGGCCCCAAGACATCTCCTCGGGTGCTCCTGCTTTATTCAGAAAGAAGAAAGACGGAGTATGCGACTTTCAGACGACTATCTGAATCGAACCATGTCACCATCAAGAATAGGTATCCTCACCTCGTATTGATGACTTGTTTCGACCAAATACCAAGGGGGCACAATTTTTTTCAAAATCGATCTTCGCTCGATATCATCACCAAGATTAAATCGAGGATATTCCAAAGACCGCCTTTAAACTCTGTAGACACGGGCATTATGAATTCTTAGTCATGTCTTTCTGACTAACTAATGCTCCTCGCGCTTTTCATGGATACGATGAACCGAGTATTCAAGGAATATTTGATCAATTCGTTGTCAGTTTTTATCATGACATCCTCATATATTCCAAAAGTCGTGAAGATCATGAGCACCATTCGAAGTCGGTACTCCAAAGGCTTCGTGAAAACCAACTATATGCCAAATTGAAGAAATGCGAGTTCGCTCGAGGAAGTAGCATTCCTCGGGCACGCGGTGTCAAACACGGAGTATCCGCTGATCCCACAAGATCAAGCAATACAAAGTCGAGAGCAACCAAGCTCTGCATGATCAAGACGAGCTTTTTGGGCTTAAATTGGTTATTATCTGAGATTCGTGGAAGGGTTTTCTAATCGCTACTCCATTAACTCAAATTTAACTCCTAAGGATACAAAATTCGCTTGGAGCGAAGAACGCGAGAAAGTTTCCAAGAGCTTAAGAGAGACTTATTTCTAAGACTGCTCTAACAATACCATCCGGTTCTTGATGGATTTGTTATCTACAAATGATGCTTCGTGCAAAGGGTTAGGATGTGTTCTCATGCAACGTGGGAAAGTCATAGCCTATGCCTCATGACAACTTAAAGAGTATGAGAGGAATTATCCTACTCATGATCTAGAGTCAAGCAAAAAGCTGCCGCTAAAAGATACGGAGGCACTATCTATATACGGGAGAAAGTGGAGATATATTCGCACCATAAAAGCCTTAAATATTTCTTCACTCAAAAGAACTCAACACGCTAAGCAATGACGCTGCTGCTCGAGCTATCGAAAGACTACGACCACACTATTCAATACCATCCCGGTAAAGTTTAACGTGGTAATGACGCATCGAAAGAGAAGATCATATGCGAACGAAAAGCGATGATGTCAAGTATACGACAGAGCCAACTTTAATAGAAAAAGTTAAGGTCGCTTGCCACCGAATCTTGAGCCGATGCGCGTATGAAGAAGAAAGTACAAGAAGGAGCTATTCCTAAGCGAGAATCGATGAAGAAGGAATACTTCGAGTCCACTCTAGACTTTCAGGTTCCTAACGACTGATTTGAGTACAAGATTACGATGGAGGCACACAATACACCATTTGCAATCCATCCTCGAAGTACTAAAATGTATCGTGATCTTCACATACATTTTGGTGGAACAATACGAAGAGAGAGATTGCAAAGTTTATCTCGATGTGTTTAACTTGCCAACGTAAAAGCGCGAGCATCTAGTACCTAAGGGTCCGCTGCAACCACTCGAGATTCCTAAATGGAAGTGGGAACACATTACCATGGATTTCAAGTACGTCTTCCTACTTGCTTTCAAGGCATCAATGCTATTTGGGTTATCATTGATAGATTAACCAAGTCCGCTTTCATTTCTTGCCGACACGGAGACTTATTCCTCGAACGCCTTGCTAGTATGTGACGTGAATGAGATCAGGAGGTCAGTATGGCATGCCAAGATCCATAGTTTCGATCGCGACCCAAGATTCACTTCAAGATTTTCGGGTTAGCTTGCAAAAAAAGCTACGGGCACGGATTTGCGATTTAGTTCGCATACCATCCCCAAACCAGACGGACAATCGAGAGGACTATTCAAACTCTCAAGATCTATTAAGACTCGTGTCCTGACTTCAAGGGCTGGGATAAGTATTTACCATCGTGGAATTCTCCTACAACAACAGCTTATCGTGCAAGTATAGTGTGTGGCTCCATTCAAGCATTATACGGACGAAAATGTCGCTCTCCAATATGTTGGGATGAGGTGGGTGAAGCAACATTGTTGGGACCCGAAAGTTAAGACGTATTTACTCACCGAAAAGATCCAAATGATTCGACAACGATACAAACCAAGACAAGATCGACAAAAGAGTTATGCGATCTTCATCGAAAGGACGGGAATTTAATGTAGGGATCATGATTGTCATGAAGTCGCTTCCACGGAAGGGAGTTACAAGATTCGGGAAGAGAGGAAAGCTCAATCCACGATTTATCGTCCATTTCAAATTCTCGACCGAGTAGAAATGTAGCCTATAGACTCAAGCATATCTCCAGTACGTCTCGTGTTCATAATGTGTTTCACATATCCGCATTTCAAAAATATGTGAAAGACCCAACCACGCTATCGAAGTTGTAACCCCATTTATAGTCAAGACTTAACGTATGAGGAGGTACCGCCAAGATCTTGATAGAAGGAGCATGTCCTACGCCAAGAAAGGTCATACCACAAGTTAAAGTTTTGTGGAGGAATCATGCTATAGAGGAAATGACCGAATTGAAACTAAATGAAAGCGAGGTATCCTCACCTTTTCAAACACTGTGTACGTACGCCAATTTCGAGGACGACTTAATTTCATAAGGAGGGAGGTCAGAAGACCCCAAATTATTATTAATGAAATTTAATTTTCTATTTATTATTTTTTGAAATAAGTAAGGGTCGATTTGATTAATGTGGATAGTTAGGGGTTAAATACGCAAATATTTCAAAATAAGCAAGTGGTTATAAAATATTCATTATCGCTTTGGAATATTCGTTTCATCGGGAATATTCGTATCGCTTTGTGAATATTCGTATTTACGACCACAACCCATGTGTGCCCCATAACTAAAAAGCGATCGATGAAGAAAACGACAAATATAAGTTGTTTTTTAAATAATCTACAGAGTTGTTACCAAGTAATACCGTTGAAATACCCTATGGTTAAAACACAAGAATACGCTGTGTCAACAAGAAGACACCTGTGATCGCACCAATTATTGATTCTTACGTAAGAAGGCACTACTCAATAATGGTTACAAAGAATTACCGCTCAAAGATTTTATCGAGTTAATAATTGTCATATTGATATTTTATATCATCATTGTTTCAATAATTGTCATTATTACAAAGATTTTTCATTATCGGCAATAATTCATATTATCCTAATAATATTATTAGATAACATTATTGGCAATGTCTAGAAAGTTCTGCTCTAAGGAGAGGTTTGGTCACCTAATCAAGCCAAGAAGAAGAAAAATTTTATCGAAAGCCCCCTTCCTGAACCGCCTCGTCACAATATCAGATTCTCGTAATATTATTTGTGAATAATTAATTATTGATTCATATGATGAGGAAAATATTGATTTTATGTGGATATAGATGGAGAAAATTTTTAAATGACAATTGTTGAAAATTAAAATTTTATCTTTTTCTCGATAAAATAATTCATTTAAATATATTATTTTAATAATATATTAATGGTGATATTTTTACAAATCTAATGTGGGATATATGAGTATACGAGGAGGAAGAGAGTATTTTTGTTGCAATAAATGTTTAAAACATGTTAAACATGCTCATGCGGACCCCATTTATCGACCGAAATTTGATTATAAATGTAAAATCGCCTGCTTGTGGATTTCTTGGCCAATTTCTATTTGGAATTTGGAAAACTTTCTTCTGCAAAGTTGTAGAGAATTGAATTTCCTATAAAAACTCGCGAGATTCAATTTTCTGATGAAAGGGCTATTTATTATGAATTATCAAGTTCAAGTTCAAATAATTGATTTTTGGTAAGTTTTAATTATTTATTTTATGAAAAAACGTTTTTTTCATTTCTTTCTAGAAGGTTGGTATGTGGATGTCATGTTGAATTCAGATTTCAAAGAGTATGAGGAAATTTATTAATAATATATATATTTTATTAAATTTTCTGCTTTGTGTTCTAAGCATTTTCCTATAAATAGGTGCTTAGGTTAGAATTGAAAATCACACCGTAAAATCAAGTTTTCTCTCTATATTATCGAGTTTATTCTTGTGAGTATTTTGAGTATACTTTGAGTATTGCTATACTACGGCAAAGTTCCAAGTCATAGCCTATATCCCAAAGTTTCAAATTTGTAAGTACTGATCTTCGAGGTAAGTGGATGTTATTTTTTCAAAATGATATTATTTCTTCAATATCATTATGTCGAAATATCGATCCAAAGTTTTTATCAAATTTGAAACTTTTTCATGCTCTGGGTTACTATTCATGAGTTACTATTCATGAGTTACTATTCACGAAGTTACTATTCACGAAGTTACTATTCACGAAGTTACTATTCACGAGTTACTATTCACGAGTACTATTCACGAAAGCGCGAAGATGTTTTTTGTGGAATTTCTATCTTTTGGTGTCTGAGTTACTATTCACGATACTTGACTATTCACGATACTAAGACTATTCACGATATACTAGACTATTCAATCTAAAAATAAAATTTCTTCTTTTCATTCAAAATATCTATTCTGATACTAACTCGATCAGATCCATGTTTTGATCATTCTCAATTTTACACCACTACGATTATTTTTTTTGTATTTTTTTGACGGATAAAACCAAGTACTAATCCTTAATCCTTAATCCTCACATTTTGTTTCACCGATTCGCTTTTAAAAAAATTTTTCATCATCCTCACCTTAAATGATGATATTATGGAATATCTTCGGCCCGAAGTAGCAAAGATGAATGATTTCTTAAGAATATCTTCGCCTCAGAAGCAAAGATGAATGATTTCTCAAGAATATCTTTTTTAGAAAGTAAAGATGAACAGTGTTAAAAATGAATACGACTAATCGATGAATATCTTCGCCCCAGAGTGTAAAAGATGAATATTTGATTCCGTATGTATATCGATTGATGTTACAGTGGATAAAAGATAGACGATGAACTTTTAAATTCATACATGTAAGATAGTAGTTTGCATTCTCTACTTAACTCTTCTAATGAATTATTATTTCACAATGCTAATATTGATTTAAAATTTGTTGTCTATCAGATTCTATTAGATTTTTCCTCGTCAAGACTAACGATAATTTGTCAGATATTATCTTAGTCATAATATTCTTTATCGAGCTAGTGAGCTCACCCTTTTCCTTTTTGTTCCATTTTTCTCGTGAGGCGCTAGAATATAAATGAAAGTACGTAGCCTGGGGTATGGAATGAAGGTTTTAGAAAGGATTGTTTAGTAGTCCTCACCATTTTGTAAAATAATGTATCAATAAATGTGATGAGGATTTATTTGAGTATATATTGTCTGTAAGATAATATTTGTATTCAAACTCACGCTCTGTAATAAAGTAATATTTTCTCATCATGTATTCAAACTCACGCTGATGTATACCCTATTTTAATAATAAAGTCAGTAGTTGGTTATGTCGCATATAATAAGTCAGTATACGAGATAATGTATGATCAATAAAGAATCTACCACTTCTAATAAAAGAAGAGAAATGTCCTATGTGATTCAGAAGTTAATGGCATAATCGTAATAATATATTATATATTTAATTTAATCTATGGTGATAGAATAAATTAAATAGCTTAATATTTATTATTTAATATTTTAGAAATATTAAATATAAATTAATAAGAGGAGTCTTATTAATATTATTACAATTATTATTATTTTAATTTCTAAAAGAGTTTAGGAATTAATTTAATATAAGTACTTTCATTTATTCCTAATAGATTAGAGGGAAAATTAGTTAAAGGAGTTTAATTAATTATCCCTAATAAGATTAGGGAGCCCAATTAATTAAAAGAATTTAATTAATTAAATAAAACTTAATTTTTAATTGTTATAGAGGGTTACCCACATCTATAAATAAGAGGAGTCTTATATATCGATATCGACTTTTACAACATACGTAATAATTCCAATTTGTTGGAGAGTACGCTTTTCTATATATAGAGATAGAAAACTAGGGTTTTGAGCCAATACACCCATCTTCTTCGAATCTTTATTCTTTTCCTCGTGGATCACCTCAGAGGCCAAACATACGGGTGGCTAACGCCGATCAAAGGAAGGAACAAAACCCGGTGGATTCAAGTCGAACGCGAAAAGGATTTGGAGGTGAACTTGCACTGAGGAAGCTCGATCTTCAAGGGTATGATTTTTTTTCTTATCTTTTCGCTTAATTAATAATTATGCATAAAGGGTGATCCGTATATGGTTTGTAAAAATTTTTTAACTCGATTTTACACGCTTCCGCTTAATTTTTGCAATTTGATCATGGCTTTCATGAATATTACAAACCTAATAAAGGCATCGTGAGCCAAACCTTTATGCAAATTATTAATTATTTTAATTTGATATGATATCGATATGTGTTTAGAATAATTTAATTGGGCATAATTTTATCAGATAAAATTTAAAAAAAAAAAAAAAAAATCGCGCTAATTTCAATCGATTTTCGTGTAATCAATTCATTCACATGGATCACGGATTAATAATCAAGAAATATATATTATTATATATATATATATATATATACGGATTGAAATATTCTCATTCTTCTTTAAATATTATATTTTTTTATTACATATTTTTAAAACCATGTAATATATTGGATGAATAATGAATCGTGATCATACTTTTTCATATATTTATGATTACTTATATATATTATATATATATATATATATATATATATATATATATATATATATATATATATATATATATATATATATAATTTTATAATTAAATAAAAGTTTATTTTAATTTTAAAATAAAAGTTTATTTTAATATTAAAATAAAAGTTTTATTTTAATTTTAAAATTAAATTTCATGCTAACTAATTAGAGTTGGAATTGGATTCCATGATAACTAATTGGAGTTGAAATTGATTCTATGTTTCCTTAAATAAAGGAGTTTATTTAGATATGAAATAAGATTTCATATTATTCAAAATAAAAGAGTTTATTTGTGAATAGAAAGAAATCCATCTTTCCTTAAATAAAGGAGTTTATTTAAATATGAAATAAGATTTTATATTATTCAAAATAAAAGAGTTTATTTGTGAATAGAAAAAGAATCCATGTTTCCTTTAAATAAAGGAGTTTATTTAAATATGAAATAAGATTTCATATTATTCAAAATAAAGGAGTTTATTTGTGAATAGAAAAGAAAATTCGTGTTTCCTTTAATAAATTTTTTTTTTTACATGGAATCGATTCCATAATTAATTAAAATAAAGGAGTTTATTTTGATTAAAGATTTTGATTAAAATAAAATAGTTTATTTTATTCAAAATTGATAAATTAAAATAAAATAGTTTTATTTTGATTTAAATTTGGATTAAAATAAAGGAGTTTATTTTGATTCAAAATTAGATTTTATACTAACTAAATTTGCCCATTAAATGATATCAATATATATATTAAATGTTTATTATTCATAAGATGAATGTTATTTATCGATGCATATGATGATGTATGTTGATAATAAATGGGATTGATTATGGACTATCAATTAATGTGATTGATTTTATTTTAGTTGGATGCACGAATGTATGGGTTTTATTAAATGGGGTCTCACAGACTGCCTTCTCTAATTTTTCTTAATGTAAATTCTATCTCCTCCTATGCATTTCCCTCGATCACGATCAAGGTTTCTATTTATTTTAAATAGTTTTGTAATAGGAATAGTTAGAATTAATTTTGAAGAATTGAGATCAAGGAGCAAGGAGCGCTAAGACCCGCTTTGTAATGGAGCCCGGTTTAAATGTAATAGTTATATTTAAATATTATTTCTCGCACCCTTGGGGTTTGACCTTTTGTTCACTTGGTGGCTCTAGTGAACCAAACTAGAATAAAAGTCCATAATCAATCCGTAGTAATATAAGATTCTATATGTGCATGCTTATACTATATATATTATATATTATGCAAACATGCTTCGATGTTCATTAATACGACGCGTATTTTATATATATATATGTACGCCGCTTAAAACAAGATGAGACAAATTAATAACAAACCCCTCAATTTTTTATATTAAGTCCTAAGCGCTCAAAGATATTTGGAATATCGAACGTCGCTTTCTAGCATGATAAAATTAATAGAGTATTAAATATTTAATATGAGTTTGTTGTGTCACCACAAGGCAAGTATTAAGTATTTAAGATGTTAATTTATCACATTTGATGCTTATAAAGAAAATTGAACAATATTGTTTTGTCAGTGTCACCACAAGGATGATATTTTTCTTTTTTAATATATGGAGTGCTAGGTCGACTTAACTTGATAATTTTGATTCTTGATGTGCCACCACTGATCAAAATAATCTAAGAGGCAAAAGAAAAGGAGTCAGATAGTTGATGTAATCGACAAAAGTTGTCTACCTATTTATTTATATATAGTTTGTTGTGTCACCACAAGGCTATATACATTTGAAATGGGATCCTTATTCTCACTAGCAAAAATCTTTAATTAGATTTTGCCAAACTATATAAGTGAGGGTAATATAGTTTGAAGAAAATAGTGGAGATACCAATTTAAAACAAGACCTAATTTATTTTGGTAATTAATAAAAGAATGTATGTTAAAATGTTGTTAATTACAAATTCATTTACGTAATTTTACAATGTCTAAAATTACTATCATCGCTAAACATATTAGATGCTAAATTAACCGCAATCAATTAAATGGATTGGTTAAGGAATTTGAGAATAGTTCTCATATAGTCAAAAAGCTATCTTATGTCCTTAATACGCCTATCCTCGCAATGGTTGCGCATAATGCCTCGAGAAGAGATTGCTACTTTTAGAAAGTGGCAAGATGATGCACAATTGCTCAATACATCATGCTCAGATCCACGAAAGTAACGAGCTTCAAATACAAGATGAAATCTATGGATGCTCTACTATATTCCCGCACATCAAGTAGTTGATGGTGAGGAAAGTAGGACCGATAGATATCGACATCTAAGGAGCTCTTCCGATCTAGAATGACCAACGGCACTATAAAGATGCATAAAAAAGTTCTTAACATAATCAATTTGATTGATCAATTAGACAACCGGTTTTGTCACGGATGGAGAGTTGAGCCAAGATTTGATTCGACTCACTCCCTGACTCCTTTCACAATTGTTGTGAATTTTTCATATGAACAAGCTAGATATCACCCTTCACCGATTTGCTTAACATGTTGAAAAATGTCGAGAGTCACTTTCCAACCAAGAAAGACCAAGTCTTACCGGGTAGGGCCAAAGGATCTTCCTAAAAGAAGAACGATTCAAAGAAGGTAAATGAAAGGCATAAACAAAGGATAATAAGAACAAAACCGACACGATAAAGAAAGGAGTTTGCTTCCACCGCAATAAGCCTCGACACTCGAAAGAAATCATGCGAGAAGCATCTTGCAGAGGCTAACCAAAGAAGCTTAGTGAAGTTTCTATATAATACAATTTTGTTCATGATTTAAATAAATTTTTCTTTAAGTCAAGGTTCTACTTGGGTATTGATACCGATTTCGTTATCATAAATATAGATTTATGAAGGACCAAGCAGTAAGTAGAAAGCTAAACAAATATAAGTAATCCTATGTATGGAAAATGAAGCAAAAGGTTGCTACATTAGCCATAGAAACTTATAGTTTAGCAATGCCTACGGCAAATCTATTAAGTCAATAAGTTTTTATCAGATTCCAGCCTCGTTAAAAATATTATTTCCATTTTATCATTGGACAATGAAATCTTTTGGTATTATAATTAAGAACAATTGTTGTTCTATTTATAATAATAATGTTTTGTATAGAATCGAATATTACTTAATAAATTTTGTATACTGACTTACGTGAAAAATTATTTTGCAAATCGAACAAACTAGTATAAGAAAAGGAGATGATCATTCAAAGAGTCGAATGTATGTATTTGTTGAATACAAGTGTGAATTATTTGAAAGGTTCAAAGAATTCGTAAGTGAAACAAATCGGCAAAGTATTAAGATTCTTTGATTAGATCAAGGAATAAATACTTGTGCAATAAGTTTCTAGATCATCTCAAATGGTTTTCTCATAATGGACACCTCCTCGATACGTAATAATTGATTGATGTATCTCGAAAGGAAAAATCATACCTTGTTGAACATGGTACTATCCATAATGATTTTACCGACATTCCAAAGATCCTTCCGGGATAATGTCCTAGAAATGGTCGACATTCATCTACGAAAATGGTAACCTCAAAATCCTACCAAGACTCCATAAAAGTTATGGATGTGGAGGATTCCTAATCTTAAGTTTGTTAAGATAAGGGGTTGTCCAACTTATGTGAAAAGGTTTCAAAGGATAAGCTTGGGACAAGATTTGACAAGTACAATTTGTGGGACATCCTAAAGTAAGTTTAGGTATATGTTCTATAATCCTACTTAGCAAAAGGTGTTTGTTATGAAACACGCCGCCTTCTAAGATAAAGGTGTTTATCATTAAAAGGAGCTAGTGGAGGATAATAGATCTTGAAGAGTTCAAGAACCACAAAACACTATAAGTCAAATAAGAGGAACCTCAGAGATAGACCTATCGTACCTAATCAAACCGAATCAGTAAATCGAATAGTACCAAAGATACCTAGAGGTATGGATTCATCATGGATGATGATGATGATGATGAGGTACACATCATAAGATGATGATCCGTAGTTACATATCGATGAGGTAAGACTTCTAAAGTGTACAAAAAGGGTCAGTGGGAGCGCGTGAAATTTCTAGTATTATATGTTGATATACTACTTGATGAGGAATTACATACCAATGCTACAATCAAGAAAGATAAAGTTGTCTAAACATTCCTCCATGAATGATTTGGGAAGAGTATCTTAATCGGGGATAAAATCTATATAGATAGATTTAAGAGGATGCTCGACTTAACCCAAGGAACGATATTCATTTGATGCTAAAGTCGCTTAGCATGGCAAACTCCAAGAGATGTCTCATGTCGATGAGCTATGGAGTGTATCTCTCTTAATAGTCCCCACGCACTCTCGAAAGAGAGAGTCGCATGAGTGACAATCATGTATGCAATGAAATGTACGAGACCCGATGTCGATCACCATATTATGGAGAAGTTCACTATGAGTCGTTGAAAACATCTTAAAGTGCTTAACCCAAGACTAAGGATGTGATCATATTCATGGTGGGTCTAAATTAAAACTAGAGGGCTTAATGACTCAAGTTTTTCGCATGCACTAAGATGATGTAAAAAAGCCACTTTAAGGTAAAAGCGTTATCTCTGAATAAAGGGTGCAAAGAATCGAAAGGTTCCAAACAAAGAAAGAGTTGTTTGGTTTAGTGATAAAGACAAAGTATATAGCTATAAATGAAGTCGCAAGTTGATTGTTTGGATTAAAAGTTCATTACGTAACTAGAATAGTTCCTAAGTCTCATCTTGGATCTAAACATGTGTCAGGCACTTTCATTTGATTATTAGAATCATTGAAAGATGAGAAATCACTATAGAGATAGTGGACTCTCATGAACAACATTACATATCCATTAACTAAAGCTTATCCAACAAAGCAGGATAATCGCCACTTGCAGAAGAAGAGTATAAGATACCATGGCGATCGGGCTTTAGTGCAAGTGGGAGATCGAAAGTAATATTCACACAAGCCAATCATGTTTGATGATAAAGCATATACTTTGAATAATCTTATTCATTTATTAATAAAAAGTATTAATTTATTAAAGGCTTTTAATTATCTACACGATGTCGCTTTATAATATGTGATAAACCCATAGTTTTAAGCAATGCTTTTAGAATAATGATGATGATCATTCTAATGAGATCTAAATTCTTAAAGCTTAAAACTAAAATAGTTCCCAATCATCGATTACTAAATCGGGGATTAGTGAATCCGATAGATTGGGTACATACGCTGCTTGCTCATCGATGAGGATGATTGATCTCATAATCATTTGTGTGGAGACACTAAAGCAAGTATGTAGGTGCTTATTAGAGAATAAGTTCATCGAACGTGGCTCGCTAAGGAATACCTAATGGAGTTTTATTTCACTCACAATAGAATTCCTCAGAAGTGATAGTAGTACAAGTAATCCTCGACTCGAGATCATCATAAGATCTCATGTATGATGAGTTATACTTTGACTTATTCCTTAAGACCCTTAGGGTATATCAAAGGGTATGCTTGGGTATAATAAGTCAGTATATGGAGATAATGTATGATCAATAAAGAATCTACCACTTCTAATAAAAGAAGAGAAATGTCCTATGTGATTCGATAAATGACAACCCAAAGAGTCCTCGGGTTAAGGCGTAATGAAATTAGAAAGGAGTTTCTAATTTGCATTATTTGAGTCAGGCATTTAAGATCGAAATACATATAATTAAATAAAATAAGACTTGACAAGAATTCCACGCCTTATATTTAATCGGGACATCAGATGGTGGAAGGATTGAATTGTATTTGAACTATTTACTCAAAGGTTCTTTAATGATTAATGTTGAAATCTATATTATCCGGAAAGTCGCTGATCGCTAGGAGGCTTATCCCTATTGTAGAATAAATATTATTTATTTAAATAAATTAATTGTTTAATTTATTTATTTAAATAAGATTAGAATTGTTCTAATTGATTTATTCACAACCGGCTTAATACGGAGAACCTAAAGGGTCACACCATAAAAGGAAAGAATAATTATTTAAGAAGTTAATGGCATAATCGTAATAATATAAGTTATGTATATTTAATTTAATCTATGGTGATAGAATAAATTAAATAGCTTAATATTTATTATTTAATATTTTAGAAATATTAAATATAAATTAATAAGAGGAGTCTTATTAATATTATTACAATTATTATTATTTTAATTTCTAAAAGAGTTTAGGAATTAATTTAATATAAGTACTCTCATTTATTCCTAATAGATTAGGGAGGAAAATTAGTTAAAGGAGTTTAATTAATTATCCCTAATAAGATTAGGGAGCCCAATTAATTAAAAGAGTTTAATTAAATAATACCTTATTTTTAATAAATAAGGTTACCTGACATCTTTATAAGAGGAGTCTTATATCGGATATCGGTCATCGATTTTACAACATAATAATTCCAATTTGTTGAGAGAGACGCTTTTCTATAGAGATAGAAAACTAGGGTTGAGCCAATACCCATCTTCTTCTCAATCTTTATTTTCCTCGTGGATCATTACCTCTAGAGGCCAAACACTTGGGTGGCTAACGCCGATCAAAGGAAGGAACCAAACCCTAGTGGATTCAAGTCAACGCGAAAAGGATTTGAGGTGAACTTGTACACGAGGAAGCCTCGATCTTCAAGGGTATGATTTTATTCTTTATCTTTTCGCTTAATTAATAATTATGCATAAAGGGTGATCCGTATATGGTTTGTAAATTTTTTAAACTCGATTTTACACGCTTCCGCTTAATTTTGCAATTTGATTGCGTTTCATGAATATTACAAACCTAACAGTTTATAATCATACTAACAATTTCATCTTTGCACTACGGGCTAAAGATATTCATCAACAGACCATCTTTGCACTACAGGCCAAAGATATTCAACAACAGGTCATCTTTGCACTACGGCCCAAAGATATTCATCAACAATTCATCTTTGCACTACAGGCCAAAGATATTCCTCAACAATTCATATTTGCACTACAGGCCAAATATATTCATCAATAGTTCATATTTGCACTACAGGTCAAATATATTAATATCTCAAAGAAATATATAATTATTTCAGAATTTATATAAACAATTATAACCATGTTGATCATTTCACCTTTGCATTTAAGCTAAAGATATTCAATTATAAATTCAATGGTCATGATCATACCAGTCAACAATTCAACTTTGCACTACTGGCCAAAGAGAACTCATAGTCATGATCATACCAATAATCTATCCATCTTTACACTCAAGTGAAAGAGAATTTCAATATCAGGGTTATAAAAATGTTATATATGATAATAAAAATAATATGATCAACTACTGCATTTAATTTCAAGAGTAATATTCATAAATCAACGATAATTTGGTCAGAAAAAGAAATTTTTGTCATGAATAGTACCCGTGAATAGTAACTCGTGAATAATAACTCGTGAATAGTAACTCATGAATAGTAACTCGTGAATAGTACTCCGTATTCGTACATAGTACCGTATACATAAATAATGTTATATACGTAAATAGTGCCATATACATAAATAGTGCCGTATACGTGAATAATGTCGTATACGTGAATAGTAATCTTGACTCAAAAAGGTAAAAATTCTACAATAAGATCCATACCAATATGTCAGTATAATGATATTGAAATAATAATATCATTATGAAGAATATAACATCCCTTAATATCCCTTACTATCCCTTACCTCAAAAGAAAGCGTAACCTTACATTGGATATGGATATCTGATATTGACAACAAGGAAACTTGCAGACGATGAATATCAACTCACCAAGTATCTAAATACTCACAAAATACACTCAATAATCTAGAGAAAAAGAGAAAAACTTATAAATTACGGTGTGATTTTCAATTCTAACTTAGCCTCTATTTATAGGAAAATGGTAAAGACGTCAAAGCGGACTTAACTCCATGACTCCGATGGCTTTTACCTGCTACTATTCCCACCCACCACATTTGAAAATTCAATTGAGCACATTTCTTACCAACCAAAAGTGGGGCCCACCAATTCTAGAATTTTCTTCCAAAATCATTTATAACCTAATTTTCGAATCACCACCTCTTAAAATTCATAACAAATTATACTCATTTTTAATCGGTTCAAAATTTGTGGACATATACTCAACTTATATATGTATAACATATCCAAAAATTACAACGATCCAACGGTCGGATTAAATATTATAACTCACACAATTGAGCTGTAAGAACACCGAGTTGATCTATTAATACCTCCAATCCGACAAAATACTGATAAAATACCTCAACAGTAATTCCTTTATTTATATCCGCATTAAATAAATATTTTCTTATCATATAAATCAATAAATAATTATTCACAAATAATATTATAGAATCACAGTTATGACAACCAGGCCGTTCCTAGGAAAGAGGGGATTTTCCAATAAGAATTTCTTCTTACTGGCGCGCAATTAGGTGACCAAACCTCTCCTTGACAGAACTTTTTAAACATTGCCAAATAATATGAATTATTGATCTGATAATGGAAAATACTGTGCAATGATAATTATTGAAACAACAATAATATAAAATATCAACGTAGCAATTATTGAATCAATAAAATAAAATATCGAGCGATGATTACTTTGTAACAATTATTGAGTAGTGCCTTCTTACGTAAGAATCAATAATTTAAAAATACTATGCAATACAATGTCTAGCTTCATCGTTCAATAACGCCAGACATCAGTATTTTAATCAAGGGTATTCCAACAGTCTTAATTGAATAACAACTACTGTAGTTATTTATAAAAATTCAAATTTGTCGTTTTCTTCATCCGACAATTATTCTCATAGGGGCCCATAATCGGTCATAGGCCACGCATAAATATTCTCCGACAAAGAATTTTCACGACCAAACGAATATTCCCTAACAACAATGAGTATTTTATAACCACTTAGCGATATTTTGAAAAATTTCATATATTACCCTTTAACTTTAACTTGTTATCAATTTAACCATTTACCAATAGTAATTATAAGAAAAATTAAATACCTTTATTTCATAAAATTAGGGTCTTACAGGTTGTGTGAGTTGTAACTATATAGTTATGATTCAAAATCATATTAACTATATTAAGATGTTTTGACTTTTAAATGTAACTTTTGAAAATTAAAATTGTGATCGCCACAATTAAATTAATTAAATAATAATATAATATAAAAATTATTAATGTAAATAATAAAATGCTAAAAACTATACTAATAAATTTTAAATTGAAATTATTAATACCCTTCCATATTTAAATAATTTTTCAAAATTATTATTAACTCGCTAATAGAAAGGTGGGATCACATTTAAAATACACCATAGTATAATCCTTTTGTAACTAAAATACTAGAATTTACATAAATCGGCACATACGAACAATATTAATCACCAAAAGTAAGAA
This sequence comes from Panax quinquefolius, assembly GCA_020205615.1. Taxonomy (NCBI): domain Eukaryota; kingdom Viridiplantae; phylum Streptophyta; class Magnoliopsida; order Apiales; family Araliaceae; genus Panax; species Panax quinquefolius. Next base: position 125,991,904 of record CM035170.1, read on the forward strand.
CATATTAATTTATAGAACATACAAGATAAGTAGAAAACTGAACCATATAATTCTATAGACCATATTAAAATTTAATTAATTAGACAGACATTAAAATTTAACATTACAAAATATATATTTTCTGTTGCTATAGCATAGAAAGCCGGTTTTTATACTATAGCGACGGAAAAAACCGTCACTATAGCCAGTTCGCTCTCTCCAATTTCTTTGGAAAGTAGGCTATATATATATATATATATATATATATATATATATATATATATATATATATATATATATATAAAATGCAAATTAATTATGCAAATATGATATCTTAGATCTTACTATTATCTTTAACTTAATCGACTACTAATTAATATTATTATTAATTATATGCTAGTTGCTGTAATTTTGTTTCTTATAAGATCTTATTCTTTTAATATACACATGTATATTTTTGGTTTGATGCATTAATGCACACTTAGCTAGGTATTAGTGTGATTACATTTATCAATGAATTGGATTCTTATTGCTAACAATAAAAGGAAAAATAAAAAAAATCTATACTTTGCTTTTGGTCAACAGCGAAGAATAAGATAAGGAAAGGTCGACAGTGAAGAAAAGATGAGAAAAGAACTTTTCGATTTAGATCGGAATGGAATATGGGTTGAAAAATGGTTAACTGATTCAGAACTATATTTGTTTTAAAAAATATGGGTCCAAACTTCAACTTACCTAAATAAATAAAAATGGTTAACCAACTCATTTTGTTCCAGTTAATATGGTTTGACTCAACAGTTAACTAACTATATTTTCAGGTCTACTTATGCCAAGGATGCAATGAAAAGTAGTAGTAGTGTATTTGGTGATCATTCCAGTAATTAAACTCATTTCTATGGCATGAAAATTCATTCCATTCCCTTGATTTCATCCCATGTAAGAGATGGTGGAATGAAATCTATTCTAATGGAAGGAATATATGTGTCATCTTATCACACCATCCACCACTACCAACAACAAAGCATTCACTTGAGATGATAAAAAATCAATTCATTCCTTCATCTATTCCATTCCTCACCACCCTTCTATGATGTTGTCTGCATATATCTTGATCTTGATCAAGAGGAAGATAGTAACTTTCTTCAAATTTGATGAAATCACAAAACCAACCAAGCCTTGCACTGCCCATAAGGGATTGCACTCTAAGATCGTTAGACCGTCACAGTGTAGACCAACTTTCACTCTATCCAACATAAAAAAGTACTAATCCGTACAATTTTCAATTTACATCCTAAGACAAAAATTGAGGTAGTTAAGGTTACCACTAATATAGTGTCTGGATGCAGTTTATCAAAGATATATACATTGCATAGAAGTTCAGGAAAATCCTGTATGGCTAGGTTGTCCCTAAGGCAGTCAGACCTTGAATTTAGGTTCAAAAGATGTAGGTATGGATTAACAGATATATTTAAGAGCATATAATCTTACACTACAAGTAGATAAGGACCTGGATAGACTTGAATGCAAGAAAATAAGCAAGCTGCTCCCCATGAAATGAGGGGCATAAGGCAATACCAAGTTTATCAGAATTTTAGCCTCAGTTGATGAACATATCTGATCTCCTAACATGCCTTACAAACCACGATGCTGATAATCAGACCATCCAAGGACCATCAAACCCTATCCCACTGGTGCTGCCAAAATATTTGACGGCCATCGGGTGGCTTTATTATCTCCCATAGTTGGGGTTATTTAATAAGGTAAGAATATCATGAGCCATGCTGTATAAAGAACAAATTCTATATTCATAACAAGAGCATAGCGGGTAAAAGGTCTATGCGCTTCTACGTATCCCTGCTTCATCATTCTCTTTTTCCTAGTCTAAACTCTAGATAACTACATTGAAAAATGATTGTCCTGTCAAAAGATTGAACAGAGCCATATATTAATTAGCTACAGAGAGAGACAACCGAATTAGAGAAGATTAAGCGATAGGAAAATCACATATTTTAATATGAAAGGAAAAGCCTCCCAGATCTTAACCATACTGGTTTGATTTCCTCTGTGTAATTCCAAAAAGCAGTTCAGCATTAATGAAACTTGTCACAAGTGGGAACACACTCAAACATGGTAAAAGCTAGAATTTGCGTAATGTACTCTCAAGCAATATTCATCCTATGAAGAAATTAGAATAAAAATACTCTAACATCTTTTTAAGAAAACTAAATAACAAATGGACATTAGCACTTAGTCCAAAGTAATGCAGCATTATAATTCTGGAATAGTACAACATATGAGTAGCAACTCGAGATATCAAATACTCCAGACACGGAAAAAAAACAAGTCAAGTAAAACAACTATTTCACTTCAATGATCAAAAAGAGACCGAGTAGAAAACGAACTAAAGAGAAAAGACAAAAGGCTAGACTACTGATGAGCAATACCATAAATGAACAGAACTGCCTTCTTGTTGTACTATGAGACTACATTCACAGGGTACTTATCAATGCAATCCTCCCAGGGACCACTACAAGACGTTTTCACATTCCGGAGTGCCTGCCATACCGCACTATTACATTTGAAACCACTCCCAAATGCAATTTGCCAAACTCGATGACCCTTGCGCATTCTTCCCTTGGCCTCAATGTATGCCAATTCATACCAAATGGAGCTTGATGAAGTGTTCCCGAACCGGTGGAGAGCCATCCTAGAAGCCTCCACATGTACTGGTAGCAGTTGCAGATTCTTCTCCAGTTCATCAATCACAGCCCTTCCCCCAGCATGTATGCAGAAATGATCAAAAGCCAACTTGAAATCTGGGATATAAGGCTTGACATGTGGATTGAATAATTTTTTAACCATCAGGGTAGAGAAAAAGAGAAGTTGTTCGCTGATTGGGAGCACAAGAGGACCCAGTGTAGTGATGTTGGTTTTAAGAGCCCCACCAGCAATTGCCATAAGATCTTTCGACAAAGACACACCGGTTTTCCCAGCATCATCCTGCTCTTGATAAACACAACGAAATGCCTTATCATCTGCACCGCGATGGGTCCTCACAACGTGAACAAGCTTATACTTGGCCCGCCTTCTATCTACAGACTTATTAGATAACAAAACAGCTGAACCCCCAACTCTAAATAAACAATTGGGTATCAACATGGATTTCTTATTCCCAAAATACCAATTCTGAGTCATATTCTCAGTACTCACAACAACAGCATAAGTATTCCTATGAACTAGCAACAAGTCTTTAGCAAGATCAATAGCAATAACCCCAGCACTACATCCCATTCCCCCTAAATTAAAACTCCTAATATTACCCCTCAGCTTATACTTATTAACAATCATAGCTGAAAGCGAAGGCGTCGGATTAAACAAACTACAATTCACAACAAGAATCCCAATATCCTTCGGCTTAACATTTGTATTAGCAAACAGACTATTCAATGCACCATACATGACTTGCTCTGCTTCCTCCCTGGCTGCCGCCATTGATGGCTGGGGCGGAATAGAATGCATAGCTTCCGGGACATAAGTTTCTTCCCCGAGCCCAGATCGCTCTAAGATCTTCCGCTGAAACTCTAAAGAGGACTCATCGAAATCACCAGTAAGCCTAGAATGCTTCATAAATTGTTCATTTGATGCTTTTAAGTGATCAGGAGCGCGATAACAAAAGTAATCAACCAAATAAACCGGCCGTGGCCGGGTCATAATATACACAGTGGATCCAAAAACCAATACGGCAGAACAAATTATGACAGACACAAGATTGTACTGGAGGTGAAGCCATAACTGGCGAATATCGTTAGGGTTCATTTGTGAAGCTTGGATTAAAATCGCAATCATTACAGGGATGAGACACAAAGTCAACAAATGCGAGATGAGGTAGTGATAACCTAATTTTACGTACTTGAGATTGACACTCTGAAGGAAATCAGGCAGTCTCCGGGAGTGGTGGATCTGAACTCCCACCGCCGGTCCGCCACCACCACGACCGTTAGCGCCGGCGCCGCCAGCGCCGGTGTTGACTCGCGAGTCGCCGCCTCCGTCCATGGTGGTGGCCTTTTAGCCTAATTGTTTAGATGAAGAACTTTGTTAGCAAGAAATAAAAAATGATAGGATTGCAATGATTTCAGATTTAGTATGAATACATATATGTATGTATATGTATATGTATATAACGTAGTAAGTAAAAGTGGTGTGGTGAAAAAAGAGGGGAGATAAATAATTTTAAAAGGCGAGAAAGTACTCCTACTACTACTTAGAAAGAAAAAGAAGGCTTTAAGACTTAAAAAAGGGTTTACTATTTAGTTATTTGATTTACTATTTACTATTTACTATTTACTATTTACTATTTATGAGTGGAAAATACTCCAAGAAGATGGATAAGGGTTTCTGCACCACCACCACCACCACCACCACCAGGTTTTTTAAATTTTTCTCTCCGCCTCTTCTGACTTTCTTAGATTCAGTGAAACAAAATTTATTTATTTATTTATTTTTTTATGAAAACTATATAACTAAGAAAAAAAAAAGTGATTTACTATCATTTCTTAAATTTGGATTTATAAATACTACTACTACTTTCAAAATTTATGTTGGAATAGAGGAGGAGGAGACTCCTATAATACAATAATAATTGTCTTGCTCATCATAGACTGAAGTACTGTGACTTTTAAGGATTATGAGAAGTTTTTCTTTTTTTATGTCAGATTTTTGAGCGAGTTTATTTATTTATTTTAAAAATAAATGAGAAGTTTGTTGATGAGTTTATTTTTTTAAAATAAAAATCTTTATTATTTTTTAAATTTGAACGAAATTATATCAATTTTAAATTTTATAATTTTACAAATTAATTTTAAAATGTCAAAATATATTTTTATTATCTAACAAGTTCAAAGCGGGCTAGAATCTAACTGAATTTAAGTGGCTCCAGAATAACCCCCATTATTCATTTAGAGCTCTCCTAATAATTTAGAGATTTAGTTGTCGCCAGATATACTTCAATCCATCCGCTTGTGTCGACTTTCTTGCAAACACACATAGGATAGGAAAATTATTACGGGTCCTTAACACTATTATACAACAATTAAAAAGTAATTATAAAAATAAAACACACACAACATAATTACAAAAATAATGCAATTCATATTAATAAGAAAACCTAAAATTAAGGAGAAATATCTGTCAAATTCAAATATCTGGGATCTAACCACAAAAACAAATTCAAATTCAAATTTCATAGAAAAGACTGCACAAATTTTATACTTTGCAGGAGGTGGCGGAGGCAATTTTCAGAGGAGGTGGAAGCTTTGGAGGAGGTGACAGCTTCGGAGAAGGTGGTAATGGTGGCTTCAGAGGCGGCAGTGATGGCTATGGAGGAGGTAACAATGGCGGTGGTGGCGGTGGCGGTGGCAGTGGTGGCGGAGATGGCGGTGGTGGCTCAAGTGGTGGTTACAGAGACGGTGGAGGTGGAGGCTGGGGCGGTAGTTGTGACGCCCCCAAAATAGTGTGATCATCACCCATTCCGAGTTGTCGATACGTGAGTGCGAACAACTACAAACTTTATTATTACAACAATAAAACTGTGAGTTTGAATACAAATAATATCTTCTGACAATATCTATACTCGGATAAATCCTCATCACATTTATTGACACATTATTTTACAAAAATAGTGAGGACTACTAAATAACTCTCTCTAACTTTCATTCCATACCTCGACTGCGTACTTCGCTTATATTCTCGCCTCTCGAGAAGAAAAATGGAACAAAAAGGAAAAGGGTGAAATTTCAACTTAAATTTAAAGAATATTATGACTAAGATAATATACAACAAATTATCGTTAGTCTTCAATGAGGAAAAATCTAATAGAATACAATAGACAACAAATTTTAAATCAATATTCGCAATGAAATAATAATTCATTAGAAGAGTTAAGTAGAGAATGCAAACTACTATATTCTATGTATGAATTTAAAAGTTCATCATCTATCTTTTATCCCCAACATCAACCAATATATATCTGGAATCAAATATTCATCTTTTGACTACAGCCAAAAGATATTCATCACTTAATTATGTTCATCTAAACACATGTTCATCTGCACTGCACTACTGGCCAAAGATATTCTTCATAAATCATTCATCTTTTGCACTATGGCCAAAGATATTCAATAATATCATCATTTAAGACCGAGGATGATGAAAATATTTTTAAAAAAACGAATCCAGGTGAAACAAAATGACAAGGATTAAGGATTAAGGATTCGTACTTTATTTTGTCCATGTCCAAAAATACCTCAAAATAATTATATAGTGGTGTAAAAATTCAAGAATGATCAAAATATGGATCTGATCAAAGTTAGTATCCACAATAGATATTTTAGACGAAAAGGAAAATTTTCATTTTCTATGAATAGTGTTGTATTAAGTAAATAATTAATCAGATATCGTGAATAGTGCCGTATATCGTGAATAAGAATCTCAAACACCAAAAGTTCCAATTTGATAAAAATTTCGGATCAATATTTCAAAGATAATGATATTGAAGAAATAATATCATTACGAAAAAAATATCCTTACCTCACAAAGACAAGATCTTACAGTTGAAACACCTGGGATATAGGTTATGACTTGAACTTGCACCGTATAGCAATACTCAAAAGTATACTCAAAATACTCACAAGAATACGCTTGAAAATATAGAGAGAAAACTTGAGCTTTGGTTTGATTTTCAATTCTAACCCAAGACCCTATTTATAGGAAATTCTTAGAACACCAAAAAGAAAAATTTAATAAATTAATAATATATATATATTTTCCAACGCACACTTAATTTGCCCAACATCACCCACCAACTAGCCCACTACACAAGACTAACAACAAAAAAAATGTTTTCAAATTTTAAATATTTTAAACTTCCAAAATCAATTATTTGAACTTGAGCTTGATAATTCATAATAAATAGCCCTTTGCGGAAAATTTGAATCTCATGAATTTTATAGGAAATTCAATTCTCAACCTGCTCGTAAGAAAGTTTTTCCAAATTTCAAACAAAAATTGACCAAAATCCATAAGCAGAAGCGATTTTACAGTATAATCAAATTTCAAATAATAAATGGGGTCCAATTTACATGTTTAACATGTTTTAAACATTTATTTCAACAAAAATATTCTTCCTCCTCGTATACTCATATATCCCACATTCGTTGTAAAAATATCACCATTATTATATTATTAAAATATAATAATATATTTAAATGAATTATTTTATCGTAAAAAGATAAAATTTCAATTTTCAACAATTGTCACATTAAAATTTTCTCCATCTATATCCACATAAAATCAATATTTTTCTTATCATATGAATCAATAATTAATTATTCACAAATAATATTACAGAATCACAATATCGATGAACCGAGGCAGCTTCTCTGGAAAGAGGGGGCTTTCTAATAAAGATTTTTCCTTTCTTGGCGGCCTTGATTAGGTGACCAAACCTCTCCTTAGGCGAACTTTCTAGACATCGCCAATAATGTTATCCAATAATATTATTCGAGATAATATGAATTATTGTCTCCGATAATGGAAAATACTTGTGTAATGACAATTTATTGAAACAACGGTAATATAAAATATCAATGCGTGATTATCAATCAATAAAATCTTGAACAATAATTACAGTAACCATTATTAAGTAGTTCCTTCTTTACGTAAGAATCGATAATTAATCGCGAATACCGGTAATCTTTCTTGTGTTTTAATCACCGAGTATTTTAACAAAGATAATCGTGTAACAAGTATCTTTGTTATTTTTAAACAACTTATATTTGTCGTTTTCTTCATCCAATCGCTTCTCCATTATGGGGTCCACACATGGTCGCTACTGTCGCATTAATATTCCCCGACAGATCTGAATATTCCACGACCAAACGAATATTCTAACAATAATGAATATTTTATAATCACTTGCTTATTTTGAAATATTTGCGTATTTTACCCCTAACTATCCACATTAATCAAATCAACCCTTACTATTTCAAAATAATAAATAGAGAAAATTAAATTTCATTAATAATAAGTTGGGGTCTTACAGTAGTGGCGGGAGCAACCATTTTCTGTTAGTAAAAAGAAATTCTCAAGATACTGCAGAGGAAAAGATCATTAGTAATGTCATGGTAACCAAACTTTTATAACAAGGTAATCAAACTTTTATACTAAGGTAATCAAACTTTTATATTAAGGTAACCAAACCTTGGTAATTACCAAGGTAACCAAACTTTTATACTGAGGTAACCAAATTTTTATATTAAGGTAACCAAACTTTTATACCAAGGTAACCAAAACTTTTATACTAAGGTAACCAAACTTTTATACTAAGATAAACAAACTTTTATACTAAGGTAACCAAACTTTTATACTGAGGTAACCAAACCTTCATACCAAGGTTACCTTGGTGTGAAGGTTTAGTTACCAACTGCACTATGAAAAAACAGATGGTGTGGAGGTGGATTGGTTACCTTGGTATAAAAGTTTGGTTACCTTAGTATAAAAGCTTGGTTACTTTGGTATAAAAGTTTGGTACCAAACTTTTATACTGAGGTAACCAAATTTTATACTAAGGTAAACACCAATCAACAAAAAAAGTGATCATAAATTCATAATCAAACGCACATTTTGCATAAAATTAAGATCATAAACCCCAAATGAATGAAATTAAAGAGAAAACCTTAAAAATTAGTGCGAGAGAGAGAGGTAATGTAGAAATACTTACAAAAGCAGAGTACAAAAAAATATGAAGAACAATTAGAAGAATGAAAGAGATAGAAAAAATGGCAGAATAGAAGAAAATGACAGAAATGGCGTCTTCATCTTTTGAAGAAAAAATGGCAGAATAAAAGAAAATGAGAGAGAAAATGGCAAAATGGCGTCTTCATCTTCTTTCTTCACTCTTCAGCTTTTGTCTTTAAATATGAAAATGGAAGAATAGAAGTGCAGTGGTGTAAGACCCCGAATTTTTTTTTAAATAAAAAGGAGTTTCCTTTATTTATTATTTTGAAATAGTAAGGGTTGATTTGATTAATGTGGATAGTTAGGGGTAAAATACGTAAATATTTCAAAATAAGCAAGTGGTTATAAAATATTCATTGTTGTCGGGAATATTCGTTTTGGTCGTGTGGAATATTCGTCTTTAACAGAATATTCGTACGACGGCCAGCGACCATGTGTAGGTCCCATAACTGAAAGCGATTGGATGAGGAAAACGACAAATATAAGTTGTTTAAAAATAACGGTACGTAATTATTACTGCATTAATCTTTGTTGGAATACCCGTTGGTTAAAACACACTAATACGTTGTTGAACAAGAAGACACCAGTATTGCATCAATTATCGATCCTTACGTGAAGAAGCGCACTACTCAATAATTGTTACAATGATCTTGCTCAAATATTTTATTTTATTGATTCAATAATTGCTTTGCGTTGGTATTTTATATTATTCTTTGCTTTCAATAATTGTCAACTGCATGATATTTCCCATTATCGGATCAATAATTCATATTATTTGAATAATATTATTAGATAACATTATTGGCAATGTCTAGAAAGTTACATGCAAGGAGAGGTTTGGTCACCTAATTACGCGCCAAGTAGGAGAGATCCTTATTGAAAGCCCCTCTTCCTTGGAAGCTTGCTGGTTGTCATAATTGTGATTCGTAATATTATTTGGGAATAATTAATTATTGATTTATATGATAAGAAAATATTTATTTGATATGGATATAAATGATGGATTTATTTATTATATGTGGTTATAATTGAAGGATTTAATGTTGAGGTGTTTTATCGGTATTTTTGTTTGAATGGAGGTATTAAAAATCAAATCGAAGATTTTTACGATATATTAAGTGAGTTATAATTTTTAATCCTTAGTTGAATCGTTGTAATTTTTGGATATATTATACATACATAAGTTGAGTATATGTCCATAAATTTTGAACCAGTTAAAAAAGAAATCGAATGATTTGTTATGAATTTTAAGAGGTGGTGATTCGGAAATTAGGTTTATAATTGATTTTGGTGGAAAATTCTAGAATTGAGTGGGCCCCACTTGTGGTTGGTGAAGAAATGTCTTGAATTTTATTTCAAATGTGGTGGGTGGGAATAAGTAGCGAGTAAAAAGCCATCGGGGTTGCGAGTTAAAATCCGCCTTGGCGTCTTAACATTTTCCTATAAATAGAGGGCTGAGTTAGAATTGAAAATCACACCGAAACAAAGTTTTCTCTCTTCTCTCTATATTATTAGAGTATTTTGTGAGTATTTAGATACTTTGAGAGTTCTTTGTTCAAGATGAAGTTTCATTCAAGATCACTTAGATCTTTCCTTCCAAATCTCGATTGATTCTTTTGAGGTAAGGGATGTTATTTTCTTCTCGAATGATATTATTTCTTGATATCATTATCTTTGAAATATTGGTTGGAACTTTTTATCAAATTTGGAACTTTTCATGTCGAGTTACTATTCATGAGTTCTTATTCACGAAGTTACTATTCACGAGTACTATTAAATGAAGCGTGAAGATGTTTTTTGTAGAATTTCTATCTTTTAGTGTAGCCGAGTTACTATTCACGATACTCTGACTTTATTCACGATATCAAGACTATTCACGAATCACTGACTATTATTCAAAAAATAAAAATTTTTCTTTTAAATCTAAAATATCTATTCGGATACTAGCTTTGATTGTATCCATGTTTTGATCATTCTTGAATTTTACACCACTATGATTATTTTTGAGGTATTTTGGACGTGGATAAAACCAAGTACTGAATCCTTAATCCTTGTCATTTTGTTTCAATTGGATTCGTTTCTTTAAAATATTTTCATCATCCTCGATCTTAAATAATGATATTATTGAATATATTTGGCTGTAGTCTGCAAAGAGATGAATGATTTCTCGAAGAATATCTTTGGCTGTAGTAGTACGAAAGATGAGCAGTGTTTAAATGAACATGATCAATCGATGAATATCTATGGCCTTTAGTGCAAAGATGAGCAGTGTTGAGATGAATACGACCGATCGATGAATATCTTTGGCACATAGTGCAAAGATGAATATTTGATTTGAGATGAATATTGATTGATGTTACGAGGATAAAATATTGATGATGGATCGTTAAATTCATAGATTATAGTAGATTTCATTCTCTACGTAACTCTTCTATGAATTATTATTTCACGCGAATATTGATCCCAAACTTGTTGTATCAGATTCTATCGATTTTTCCTGTTGAAGACTAACGATAATTTGTTCTATATTATCTTAGTCATAACATTCTTCTTCGGCTAATTAGCTCACCTTTTCCTTTTGTTCCATTTTTCTCGTGGAGGCGAGAATATAGCAAATGACGAGTCGGGTATGGAATGAAGGTTTTAGAAAGGATTGTTTAGTAGTCCTCACCATTTTTTAATGTATCAATAAATGTGATGAGGATTTATTTGAGTATAGATATTATCAGAAGATAATATTTGTATTCAAACTCACGCTTTATTGTTGTAATAATAAAGTTGTAGTTGTTTTACATCTACGTATTGTATTAACAACTTCGTATAGGTGATGTATACCTATTTTGGGGGCGTCCATGTTGGTATCGAGCTTAGGGATATGATCTCTGGCGGAGATCGGGAATAGAACTAGGAGGGAGAGACGAGTAAATCCTTCGCTAGTGTGTCCTACCTAAGCTTATTTGTTGGTCGGTCGTAATATCGGGATATTATGTGATATATTGATTTCCTTAATTAACCCTTGTTTTATAGCGGTATTTGAGAATGTCGATTTGAGAATATTAACAATGGAAATGAGGCCACCGTGGAGACGCTGATATTTCACCAACGAGGAGAAACGTCTGTAACAGTGGCAATGTTCCTCCCGTGAACAACACCATTGAAAGGATGATGAGCGAGGGATGTTTAGAAGTTTTTTTGCGGTTCATGCAAAATCGCAGACGAGGAGACTCGTGTTCAAAATCTGAGGAAATGATGATAGCAATTCATGGGTTGTCACGACCAAAGCAATTCAAAGAGTTGGGACCACCAGACTTAAGGAAAGCGAGATCCGATCATGGCGGAAACATGGGTCAAGCAAATTACCAAGATATTCGATGTCTTGGGATGCACGGAGAAACGAAGGTTCCATTCGCTACTTTTTTATGTTCCAGTGGCGAAGGCCATTCTCCGTGGGAGTCATGAAGCGTGCCCATCCACCAGTACTTTCAAAGACATGTCTTGGGAGATGTTTGAGGACTATTTAATGACAAATACTTTCCGAAAGTGTTAAATCGTATGAAGGAAGTGGAGTTCATCGAGTTAGAAAAAAACAACGTGGCGCGGTGTCTCGATGCGAGGCAAAGTTTGCGAGTTATCGAGTTTGCACCTCATTTGGTGGAGAATGAGGAATGTATGGCGGATGTTTCTTAGAGGTTTGAAACCCAAGATACGTCGATATCTCATTTCTCATAAACTTTCTCTTTATTCGGATGTTATAAATGAGGCTCAATTATTAGAAGCGAGATAACGAGTACGGTCAACTGAGGACCACAACGAGGATCGTACGAGAGATAGCGATCAATGAATAATGATATCCAAATGAGAAAGCAGAATGACGGACAAAATGGTTACCACTCGGTGGTAATCATGCCATGAAAATGTAGAAGCGAGTCGGGAGGAGATTTTAAAAGAGGTGATTTAACAACGACTATGTGAAGGCGAGCGGTCTTAAGTGACAATCGGTTCTAAGGAGGAGAACGACCACCGGTCATATCTTACAAATCACGGAAAAAAGGACATATCGGTCAAACCGCCTGACAGTTCAAGGTATGCTATAGTTGTGGAAAGGAAGGACATATCGCTTCGAGATTATGCGATAGCGAAACCTAGTTCAATGAGGGATGGTGACTCAAAAGACCATCCCCGAGAAAAGTCAAAGTCAACGATTCCGGAAGAGAGTTTGTTGTGGTAGTCATAATGCGAGGAACCCAAACGAGGTGATCACGGGTAAGCTATTTATAAATTCTTGCGAAGTTTATACCTTACTTGATCACGGTCTTTACCCATTCATTTATTTCTCTGCATGTGCTTCAGCGTTTAAACTTGACTCAGGAGAAATTAGACTTTGATCTATCTGTGGAAACTCTCCGTTAGGAGAAACTTTCATCACATCCACATTTTATAAATCTTGTTTGATTGAAGTTGGCACCATTACCTTACATTGACCTTATCTCTTTAAAGATACTTGCTTTTGATGTGATTTTAGGAATTGATTGGTTAACTACTCATCATGCCAAAATTGATTGTTTTCGTAAGGTTGTTAGTTTTCATATTCTAACCAACCTGTTATGCAATTCAAGCAACTAAACCATTAAAATCAATCACTATCATATCTAATCATAAAGCTATTCGTTTATTGAAAAAGCGGATGTCGCTTTCTTAGCCCATGTTATGGATTTGAATAAAGACACGTCAAATTTGAATAATATTCTGTTGTTATTGACTTTTCCGGCGTATTTCAGAAGAACTTCCTGTTACACCCCGAACGTGAAGTTGAATTCTTTATTGATCTTGAACACGATACAAAGCCCATTTCTAAAACCCCATATCGAATGGCTCCTATTGAACTTGAGTTAAAGGTCCAACTACGAAATTGTTGGACATCCGGTTTCATTCGTCTAAGACATCTCCTTGGGGTGCTCTGTTTTATTCGTAAAGAAGAAAAGGCGGAGTATGCGACTTTAATATTAACTATCGGAAATTGAACCATGTCACCATCAAAAATAGGTATCCTCTACCTCGTATTGATGACTTGTTTGACGATTACAAGAAGGCACAATTCTTTTCAAAATCGATCTTAGCTTACGGATATCATCACCAAGATTAGAATCGAGGATATTCCAAAGACCGCCTTCGAACTCCGGTATGGGCATTATGAATTCTTAGTCATGTCTTTCGGACTAACTAATGCTCTCTGCGCTTTCATGGATATGATGAACCCGAGTATTCAAGGAATATTTGGATCGGTTTGTTGTTGTCTTTATTGATGACATCCTTATATATTCCAAAAGTTGTGAAGATCATGAGCACCATTTGAAGTCGGGTACTCGAAAGGCTTCGTGAAAACCAACTATATGCCAAATTGAAGAAATGTGAGTTCTAGCTTGAGGAAGTAGCCTTTCTTGGGCATGTGGTGTCAAACATGGAGTATCTGTTGATCCGAAGCGAAGATTGAAGCAATCTGAAAGTTAGAGCAACCGAAGTCGGTGATCAAGTGCGTAGCTTTTGGCTTAGCTAGTTTATTATCGGAGATTCGTGGAAGGGTTTTCTCGAATCGCTACTCCATTAACTCAACTAACTCCGGAAGGATACAAAATTCGTTTGGAATGAAGAATGCGAGAAGAGTTTCCAAGAGCTTAAGAGGAGACTTATTTAAGGCACTTGTTACAACAATACCATCTGGTTCGGATGGATTTGTTATCTGTTGATGCTTGAGCAAAGGGTTAGGATGTGTTCTCATGCAACGTGGGAAAGTCATAGCCTTTATGCCTCAGCGACAACTTAAAGAGTATGAGAGGAATTATCCTACTCATGATCTAGAGTTAGCGTGATCGTTTCAAGCGCTTAAAGATATGGAGGCACTATTTATATGGGGAGAAAGTGGAGATATATTCGGACCATAAAAGCCTTAAATATTTCTTCACTCAAAAAGAACTCAACACGCTTGGCGTGACGTTGGCTCGAACTATTGAAAGACTACGACGACCACACTATTCAATACCATCCCGGTAAAGCGAACGTGGTAATGGCCGCGTTGAGTAGAAGATCGTATCGACGGAGGAACGAAAAGCGATGATGTCAAGTATACTCTGCGTAGAGCCAACTTTAATAGAAAAAGTTAAGGTTACTTTCGAGCCACCGCAATCTTGAAGTGATCGTGATGAAGAAGAAAGTACAAGAAGGAGCTATTAGGAGCGAGAATTGATGAAGAAGGAATACTTGAGTCCACTCTAGACTTTGTGTTCTAACGACTGACGATTTGAAGTACAAGATTATCTTTGGAGGCACACAATACACCATTTGCAATCCATCCTGGAAGTACTAAAATGTATCGTGATCTTGACATACATTTTGGTGGAACAATATGAAGAGAGAGATTGCAAAGTTTATCTCAATGTGTTTAACTTGTCGGCGTGTAAAGGCGGAGCATCTAGTACCTAAGGGTCCGTTGCAACCACTTGAGATTCCTAATGGAAGTGGGAACACATTACCATGGATTTCGTTCTTGGTCTTCCTACGGTTTCTCAAGGCATCAATGCTATTTGGGTTATTGTTGATAGATTAACCAAATCATGCTCATTTCTTGCCGATCTGGAGACTTATTCCCTTGAACGTCTTGCTAGGTATATACGTAAATGAGATTGTGAGGTTGCATGGCATGCTCAGTATCCATAGTTTGGATCGTGACCCAAGATTCACTTCAAGATTTTGGGTTAGCTTGCAAAAAGCTATGGAGCGCAGTTTGCAATTTAGTTCTGTTATATACCATCCCCAAACCAGACGGACAATCGAGAGGACTATTCAAACTCTTGAAGATTTATTAAGACTCTACGTGTCCTGAACTTCAAGGCGGTTGGGATAAGTATTTACCATTGGTGGAATTCTCCTACAACAACAGATTATCGAGGCAAGTATAGGTGTGGCTCCATTCAAGCATTATATGAACGAAAATGTCGTTCTCGAATATGTTGGGATGAGGTGGGTGAAGCAACATTGTTGGGACCCGAGTTAATACGTGATGACTAGAAAAGATCCAAATGATTCGACAACGATATCAAACGGCACAAGATCGACAAAAGAGTTATGCGGATCTTCATCGAAAGGACGTGGAATTTAGTGTAGGGGATCATGTATTATTGCGAGTTTCTTCCACGGAAGGGAGTTACAAGATTTGGGAAGAGAGGAAAGCTTCAATCCACGATTTATTGGTCCATTTCAAATTCTTGACCGAAGTAGGAAGCGTAGCTTTATAGACTTGCGTTACCTCCAGTATGTCTCGTGTTCATAATGTGTTTCATATATCATGCTTCAGAAATATGTGAAAGACCGAACCACGTTATAGAGTTAGAAACCGGACGAGATAGCAGAAGACTTAACGTATGAGGAGGTACATGTCAAGATTTTGGATAGGAAGGAGCATGTCCTACGCTTGAAAGGTCATACCACAAGTTAAAGTTTTGTGGAGGAATCATGCTATATAGGAAATGACACAGGAATTGAAAACGAAAATGAAAGCGAGGTATCCTCACCTTTTCAAACACCAGTGTGCGTCGTCAATTTCGAGGACGAAATTTCATAAAGAGGAGGTTGTAAGACCAAATTTTTTTAAATAAAAGGAATTTTCTTTATTTATTATTTTGAAATAGTAAGGGTTGATTTGATTAATGTGGATAGTTAGGGGTAAAATATAAATATTTCAAAATAAGCAAGTGGTTATAAAATATTCATTGTTGTCGGGGAATATTAGTTTGATCGTGGAATATTAAATGCTGTCGGGGAATATTAAATGCGGCGCACAAACCATGTGTGGGCCCCATAACGGAAGCGATTGGATGAGAAAACGCATAAATATAAGATATTTAAAAATAACGGCGTAATTGTTACTGGAAGTTATCTTTGTTGGAATACCCGGTGGTTAAAACACACTAATCTGCGTTGTTGAACAAGATGACACGCGGTATTGCATCAATTATTGATCCTTACGTAAAGAAGGCACTTTCAATAATTATTACGATAATTCTTATTCGATATTTTATTTTATTGATTCAATAATTGCTGCGTTGGTATTTTATATTATTCTTTGTTTCAATAATTGTCACTTTCTGCATATTTTCCCATTATCGGATCAATAATTCATATTATTTGAATAATATTATTAGATAACATTATTGGCAATGTCTAGAAAGTTACATCTAAGAGAGGTTTGGTCACCTAATTGCGCGCCATGAGAGAGATCTTTATTGAAAGCCCCTCTTCCACAGGAACCGCCTGGTTATTAATAATTGTGATTACGTAATATTATTTGGGAATAATTAATTATTGATTTATATGATAAGAAAATATTTATTTGATATGGATATAAATGATGGATTTATTTATTATATGTGGTTATAATTGAAGGATTTAATGTTGAGGTGTTTTATCGGTATTTTTGTTTTGAATGGAGGTATTAAAATCAAATCAAGATTTTACGATATATTATGTGAGTTATAATTTTTAATCCGACCGTTTGGATCGTTGTAATTTTTGGATATATTATACATACATAAGTTGAGTATATGTCCACAAATTTTGAACCGTTAAAAAGAACGAATGATTTGTTATGAATTTTAAGAGGTGGTGATTAGAAATTAGGTTTATAATTGATTTTGGTGAAAAATTTAGAATTGAGTGGGCCCCACTTGTGGTTGGTGAAGAAATGTGCTGAATTTTATTTCAAATGTGGTGGGTGGGAATAGTAGCAGATAAAGCCATCGGGTTGCGAGTTAAGTCTAACTTGGCGTCTTAACATTTTCCTATAAATAGAGGGCTTGTTAGAATTGAAAATCACACCGAAAAACAAAGTTTTCTCTTTCTCTCTATATTATTGAGGCGTATTTTGTGAGTATTTAGATACTTTGAGAGTTCTTTGTTCAAGATAAGTTTCATTCAAATCACTTAGATCTTTCCTTAGAAATCTTGAATCTTTGAGGTAAGGGATGTTATTTTCTTCTCAAATGATATTATTTCTTCAATATCATTATCTTTGAAATATTAGTTGGAACTTTTTATCAAATTTGAAACTTTTTCATGTCTAGAGTTACTTATTCATGAGTTCTTATTCACGAGTTACTATTCACGAGTTCTTATTCACGAGTCTTATTCAGTGAAGCGTGAAGATGTTTTTTTTTAGAATTTCTATCTTTTCGTTTAGAGATTCTTATTCACGATATCTGGACTATTCACGATATCTGGACTACTATTCACGAATCTGTGACTATTCAATAGAAAAAATGAAAATTTTTCTTTTAATCTAAAATATCTATTCGGATACTAGCTTTGATTGTATCCATGTTTTGATCATTCTTGAATTTTACACCACTATGATTATTTTTTGAGGTATTTTTGGGCGTGGATAAAACCAAAGTCTGAATCCTTAATCCTTGTCATTTTGTTTCACCTGGATTAGTTTCTTTAAAATATTTTTCATCATCCTCATCTTAAATGATGATATTATTGAATATCTTTGGCAGTAGTCAGCAGATGAATGATTTCTGAAGAATATCTTTGGCACAGTAGTGCAAGATGAGCAGTGTTTAAATGAACATACGACCGGTGATGAATATCTTTGGCCTTTTTAGTGCAAAGATGAGCAGTGTTGAGATGAACATGATACGTGATGAATATCTCTTTGGCTGTAGTGCAAAGATGAATATTTGATTTGAGATGAATATTGATTGATGTTACTGAGGATAAAATATTGATGATGAATTTATTAAATTCATAGATTATAGTAGATTTCATTCTCTACGTAACTCTTCTATGAATTATTATTTAGATTGCGAATATTGATCTGAAACTTGTTGTCTATCAGATTCTATCGATTTTTCCCGTTGAAGACTAACGATAATTTGTTCTATATTATCTTAGTCATAACATTCTTTACTTTTAAATTAGTTGAAATTCACACTTTTTCCTTTTGTTCCATTTTTCTCGGGAGGCGAGAATATAGCAAAGACTGAGTGGGGTATGGAATGAAGGTTTTAGAAAGGATTGTTTAGTAGTCCTCACCATTTTTTAATGTATCAATAAATGTGATGAGGATTTATTTGAGTATAGATATTATCTGAAGATAATATTTGTATTCAAACTCACAGTTTTATTGTTTTAATAATAAAGTTGTAGTTGTTTACGTCTTAGTATATTATTATTTCGAATAGGTGATGTATCACTATTTTGGGGGCGTCATGAGTGGCGTCTGAAAAATGAAAGTAGGAGGAGATGATGAGAGTATATAGTATAAGAAAAAGAATAAAATGGCGAATAAGAGAGAGATGAGAGAAAAATGACACATACTAAAACTAATCCCCTAAATTAAGGAATCACAAATTATCTAATATTATTATCGTATACCATTACATATTAATCCCTTAATTTAAGGACCTTTAATTATGTTAAGATTGAAAATAAAAACAAAAAAGTGTAATACTTTTGTAATTATTTTATAGGTGTATGATTTTGTAATTATTTCTAAAATGTACTATTATATGTAATTTACCCAATTATTTATGTATTTATGTATACACCCACCCACCCCCCACCCCCACCCCCACCCCCCACCCCACCCCCCCACCCCACTCAAAAAATAATACCACATCCGTTTCTAAAAATTAGTTTTTTGACATTGATTAAGAAAATTATTTACTACTATCATTTAACAATTAAAATTTATTTGAAATTTCATCACCACCCTTCATGGGAAGTTGATAACTATTAATACAAGGAGATAATTTATTGGAATGATGAGAGAAGGTAAGGGTAATATAGAAAAATAAATAATTTATTATCCTAAAAAAGTTGTAAAAGAACAAATATTTTTGGAACAAATTTTTTCTTCTAAAGCGATAATCTTTTAGGAACGGAGAAAGTATTAAATAAATTAATATTTATTTATTATGTATACACCACTCACCCTCACCCCCTAAAAAAATAATATTTACTAATTATATATATATTCTCGCTCTCAAAAAAATAAAAATTAATAATTATGTATATCCCACCATACATAAATAAATTAATATTCTATGAATACACGACCAAAAAGCAGCATAGGATACACCCACACTCTTGCGTCTGGCCTCTTTTAAGAGGTACACTCCCTTTTCCCTCCGCCATCCCTTTTCCCAAGGTTTTAAATCTTTAATTTAAGCAGGGTTAGGAGCTGATTGTAGTCTTAAAGATTAAACACTCCATTCCCAGTCAAGTCAACACATAACAGGTCTACTAAAGAGATGGAAGCAATTGCTTCTTCGTTTAAGGTATGAATTTCGCTCTTCAACATTCACATCTGTTTTTTTACTTTCAGGCCAAAAAGTTAGGGTTTATGTGCACTTCTGTCATCTGTGTGGGATAAACGTAGATGCTTATACTACCATTTTATTCGGGGTCTGATAGTACACTGTCCCAAAATTCTTACCTAAGACAACTCGGACATAAATTTCTTTTATAATTTTTGTTGAAAATTTAATAGGAAGGTTACGATTGGAAAAAGTTTAAGGAAAAAGTCATGTCTAGGTTTGTGGACGGGGCTCTCATTTTAGGACAGGGATTACTAGCTTCTTCCTGTCGCTAACTTTTGTGATCCCAATCAACAATTTCTGCATGTAATTTTTCCTTTAACTAGTTGATGATTTTTTTTTTAATTTCCTCGACTGTGAGAAGGGAAAAATAGGATCCCGTTAGTATGAAGTTTCATTTTGATTAATTTGGTTAATTAACCAATAGAATCTTTGACACAAATAGAAGTTATTTAATAAATTGGCCAATTTAACCAAAAATAAACTTCACATTAAGCATTCTCGGAAAAATAACATCTTAGAGATGAAAAGAAAAACATAACATCTTGAGACTAATTAGTTGTGTAAAATAACCACAAAAAACAATATTTCTGCCCCACCCCCGAAGTTTGCTAAAATTGAAGTCAACATCTGAAAGACTGAAAGCCTTTTTATCTATTATGATTCAGGTTGAAGTGATCATTACCAAGTTGTTATCATTATTCTTTAATGTAGTTGAAGTGTTCTAGGCACTACATATTTGAGGGACTGAAATTGTTATATTTCTATGTGCTAGATTTGCAAAACCGTTCTTAGTACATTTAGGCACATTGTATTTAATTTTTTATTTTTTATTGTGTAGATAATCTTGGGATCATCCTCGGTGGCCCGTCGAAAAATACTAGCTGACATGGGATATGAATTCACAGTCATGGTATGGTCCTATAATAACATCCATTATAGTCGCGTATATGCCCAAAAATAACTCAGTTTGTGATTTAGTCTGCAGACATTGATGAGAAAGGTATTCGGATGAAAAATCCGGAAGAATTGGTAATGGCTCTTGCGGAGGCAAAGGTAGATTTTCTTGTGATGCTTCCTCACTATTTTGCCTTTATTTTATTCACATTTTTAGAGCCTACCCCAGTTGATGCTGTAATGGTTGTTGGAGTAGAAGACTCATTTGATATGCTTTCCTTAGTTATCAACCCTCTCTTTCTCTCTCCTTCCCGCCTCCCCCCTCCCTCGAGACCAACGATATTTAATTTTCTGTTTCTTAAATATGGATCTGGGTATTGGACCTCTTCGTTTGTCTTCTAATGATAATGCTGTAATTTTTACATTGTGTCTCAGGCTGATGCTATCGTATCAAAACTTCAAAGTATTTATAACCAAGAGAAGGATGTCAAACAAACTCTTCTGATTGCATCTGATACAGTATGTTCTTTTCAATTCTTGTCCCTTTGACATTTGTGTGTACCTAGGTCCAATGAGCATGGATTTCTGTATCCTTACTGTTATCCCATTTAGAACAATATACACTTTTCTGTTTATTGGCAGAAGATAGTGATTTACAGATCACGATTTGTCTACCTTTGCATGTTTACATAAGCCATAAATATACTCGTGTTTCGTTCTGTTCCTTGGGTCATATTTATAGGTTTCATACTATTAGGTTTTTCTCACTTTATTGAACCTTGTTAGCAGGCAGAAGCCAACATACCAGAGCTTGCTATTGGTGATCACAAGAAGGATGCTGAGCCAACACTTTTACTAACTTGTGACCAAGTATAAGTTAATTCCTTAGAGACTGTATGTTATTATTTAGTAATTACTGCTTATATCGTAGGTTAATCTGCTGCATTTCAACTTACAAGAGAAAATTCATGTCTTAACTGGTGACGCAAATACCTCATTGAAGCCAAATGTTTAGTGCAAATATGTAATGAGCTGTTTCCATCTTGCTTAGTTGAACAGTTAAAATGTGCAACTTGATCTTAAAAGATGTGGTGCATAAACTTTGGCAAGATGCAAATAAAAAAAAAAGAAGAAAAAAAGGGAATGTTTCGGTCTTTAGTTGTGCGTTTTAGTGGCCAAAAGAAAATTTTCTTCCTGTATGTATATCTTAATGAAGTATGGATATCGGCTCAAGTGCAAGATATTTGTTGTACATGGTGACTTTAATCCCAGCATTTTTTTGGTCTGTTTATTATCTGTATCATCATACAACAAATAGCCTTCTGACTAAGGAATTTGCCTATAGACATGATCTCAGGGGCGGACCCAAAGCTAGGCGGGGGAGGGGCATATGCCCCACTGGATTTTACCTCTTCATATATATATATATATATATATATATATATATATATATATATATACACTACGATTATTAATATATTCATAAATTTTATGGCATAGTGGAACAAAATAAGTAGCGTACTACAGATTATACTAGTATACTACTATTATATTCTTGAAAAAAAATATGCTACTATATTGTTAAAATAAAATACTACTATAAGAACTTAAGTATTTTATTGTGTTGATCAATTTACTTCTCCTGAATACCAAGAGAGTAAAAAACAAAGGAGTTACAGTTACTAAAAATTGTGAAAGATTTTGGTTAGAGTTTCTATAATTTACTCGAATTTTCTAAGAAAAAAACAGTACCTAGTAAATATTCCTATATTATGTAGATGGGTGCTGTCATTTCATTAATAGTAGTAGTATAAAATTCGAGATCAACATAATTATATTTTTTTTCTCCCAATAATGTTGTCGGCTGTTGTGGAACAATCCATCAGTCACTTAATCAAATTTAAACATTTTAAAATATATTAAAATGTTTATCTATCATATTAATAATATAGTAGCATATTCTTTTTTTCAAGAACATAATAGTAGTGTACTAATATAATTGTAGTACTCTACTTATTTTGTTCCACTAAACCTTAAATTTATGAATATTAATAAGCGTGAGTGTGTGTGTATATATATATATATATATATATATATATATATATATAATCTGATACGATACGATATGATATGATATGATATGAAGAGGCATAAGAATGGGAAGAAGGCACGTAAATGTTATTGATCTATGATATTTTTGTAACTATTAAAAATGAGATTATCATGCAACAATTTCAAGCAATAAAACCTCGAAATATGTTATTGTACACAATATTTGAGGATTATTTAATTTTGTGATTCATTTTATTAAATTTTTATTCTTAAGGATTTTTTTTTTTGAATTTGACCCCACTGAACTTTCAATCCGCCTCTGATCAGGGTCCTTTGGGATATTGCTTTTTACATTTTTTTTTAAAAATGAGTTTGTATTAATATTTTATCAGAAATTGTGAGCATTAAATCTCACTGCTAAAATTAAATGATTTGGAGGTGGTGGTCCATGAAGAATACGATCAGGAAAAGCCATTAAACAAGGAAGAAGCGCGTCAGTTCATCAAAGGTTTGGTCCATATAGTGCCCAATTCTGCATTGTAGTGGTTGTGTGGTTCTGAACTTCTGATGGTCTTACAAGCATAGCTTTCAGGTTATTCTGAGTGCTTTTACAGCAACTGTGAGTTCTGTTATTGTAACGAATCTTAACACTGGATTCAGAAAAGGAGAGTGGGATAAAGTGGAGGTACTATACTTCTATTATTTCACTATGACATGTTCTGATTTCTGAATTTGAGTTATTTGTTTTTGTAACATATCTTAAGTAAGATAAGAGATTTTAAGCTAATTCAATCAATAGTATCCGATACAAGTGTGCTGCCTCAGACAAACTTAACAAGAATTTACAAGTAAAACCAGTTATATTTTCTCCCTTGACGTGCCTGATACCTAGTTCTAAGGCCATTATGCTTTTAAACTTATAGAAGTGCATAGATAGCTTCTTTAACCTTCGTACAGCTTCAAAATTCAGACATCCTACTTCAGTGGTTGAGGCAGTGACAAATTTTTTCTAGGTATTATTAATGAGAATATTACTGTAAGAGCAATATTTGTTACTGCCAGATTATAGTCAGTTTATTAAGTACACAGTACAACGTTATGATCTAGCACTGCATTGACATGAATAAAACCATTCTGCCAATATCAGTGGATAAAATTTAGAATTAGACTGAGGAAATGTTGGGGAAACAATTTTTATTTATTTATAAAGCTGACTGAATATCTACCAAGTTAAACTTTTTCTTAAAAAAAAGACAAAGTTAAGGGACTGGATTATTGGAAGACCCTGTTTGACCGATCATATGTGCGGACAAAATCCAATAACTTCATAATTTCTCTAACTTAATGTCGTAAAAACATAAAAAAAATTAGAAAATAAAATAAAATAATGCATTCTTCCAACCCAAAGAGTGGGATAAAAGATAGAGATCTGGAGGAATAACCTAAAGGTTACTGGTTCCAATCCCCATACTTGGGGACAAACCTACCTATCAAAAATAAAACAAAATAATGTACCTTAGTTTCTTTCTTAAACTCTCTAATATGGAATATATTCCTTGATGCTCTTGATTCTTTGATTTCGACTGTGAAGACAAATCCTTTACTCTTTTTTCTTATTTTTTTTGTCTATGCTATTTTAGTAATTATTAATTAAAGGTATAAAAAGTAACAATTTGATACAGAGATTACTTAAATATACATTGATTCACTCTAAACATACAACAAAAATAGTTAAATTTGTTTATAACTTTACATGTGTTCCCTAATTGATGCTGGCTTAGGGCAACGTTGATAGTACTACCTGTTGTTACCTTCTGCTGAAGCTTACTAGGTATTAGGGATCCTGATCAGACAATGCTCTTGTGTTGTATTTACAAGATCAAGGTACCATTCCTCTGGATAAATTCCATAAAGTTATTCTTTCAAACATGTGGATGTGGACTGGCCAATTCGCAACAAATGCGACACTTCATTGGGAGTGTACAAGATCTAACACTAGAATTGGTTTCTCCCAGGTAGCCTTGCTGGGTGGCTGGTCTGACTAACAAGGCAATCTGGTTAAGGGCACAGGTCACTCGTTACTACTTCAATCTTGAGAACCTGGCTCTGCTTGACAACATTGAGAAATAGGCTTTTCAGTTGTGATATTGACATGATATTATTACGTAAACACATAATACATGTTGCCTTGCACTAAAAAAATGCCTTTCGTAAAAGAAAAAAATATTAGCACGAAGCTCAGATAAAGCAAACACGACCTTGCAGTGTTTTTCCTTCTTTTTCCCATGGATAAGTTCTTGCACCTCGTCTTTTACTAAGAAACAGTTAATACTTCAATGTTTCACAGCTATAATTATATTCTTAAGCCTCCTTGGCCATATTATGGAAGAGCTCGAAGTTAAAGCTATATGTATTATTGCACTATATACGTGATAGGAAGTTGTACAGAAATTTTATGTGCCCTATTGGTAGCTCTGTAGTAATTTGTGTCTAATGAAGGAGCTAATTCTTAATTTTTAGTAATGTATTCATTAATTAGTTTCTTCTGAAATTTTGCTCCACCTGAATCATTAATTCTTTATTTACATTCTGTTTTCTATTGTTTACCTGTTTATAAGAATTTGCAATAACAGATGTCGTGATGGTTGCAGATTTATTTCCATGACATACCGGATCATATTGTTGACAACCTGGTAAAAGATGTTTCCATTACAATTTGTTGTTATTCCTGTGTCATCGATGAACCTATAAATGAGTGTGTTTTCCATCTTTTGTTCAGATCGAGGAGGGATTGTGCTCAATGTTGCTGGAGGCCTGATAATTGAACATCCTTTGGTATTACCTTACATTAAACAAGTGGTGAGTTTTAAATCTCAGTCTCTCCTTTTGAATAATAATTGAATACAAACTAGTTGGAATTGGATCGTATGGCAGTCCTGGCAAATACTTGGGGCTATAGTGATCAGTAAGTATGTCTGTAGGCAAGACACTTTGAACCCCCGTGACACTTTTCCTGTGCAGTATCCACCTTGCAAACTTATCTTTTCATGTCCAATGAGTTGGGCATTTTGCTCAGTTTGGATGCAGTCAGCTGCCCAACCGTCCCACTGCTGCTTTGATTTGGTCCATGACAAGCAGCTTTTTTAGCTTGAGATAACTTTCAAATCACCTTTGGTTGTGTACCTGCTAAAAACCCTCGCTAAACTCTGTTGAAATCCTATGCACAATCCTGAATGGCTACTTACAGCATTGAGGCTTGTGAAATGCAAATTATGTTTTTTTATAACTTCCTATCAAGTGGTACATCCTAAATGTTGGCACTTGTGCTTTGTGCAGGTTGGGACTACTGATAGTGTGATGGGACTCCCCAAAGCGCTTACACAAAGACTGATTAAAGAGGCTCTCTAAATTAATTGTCAGCTACAAATCTTGATTTTTAGCACCTTCAGTGTACTGTACTACTACTACCACACTTCAAACCAAACCATTTAATCTATCTTGTGCTTTTTTTGAATGTACGTACTATCAAACATTACAACTATGGGTGTTGTACTTCTCTCTTTTTATTACGGGAAATTAACCGTCAGTATTGCTTTTTATAAGTGTTATCATTGACCAACTCCTCTAGTATAAACTCCTTTTTTCTTTCCTTTAGGGTGTGTTTTGAAATAAGATTGTAATTGGGAGTTGATTTTCTAGTGTTTTGTGTATGTGTATATGTATGTATATATATAATTTTTATTTTATTGAATTTGGATGAAAAAATAAAGTTTTTACGAATTTCTAGGAGGTAATTTGGGAGATGATTTGCTAGTGCTCGTGTTTTTTTTTTTTTTTTTTTTTTTTTTATACATGTATAAGAAAATTTTCAGTAAGTGGAATTGTTTAGTTCTTTTCTGTAAATAAATCATAAGAGCCAAAATTGTATAAATTTCTTTCATTCTCCTGAAAACTTATTCTTTTTCTACTTCGTTTCTTCCTTCTCTTATTTATTCTTGCCAAACGTGGTGTAAAACCAGCGGATGACAATATATTTCGTCGAAATCTCTCAATCCAAGAAATCCGGATGAAGCTCGGTTTGCCCTCACATAACTCCTGCTCACATATATTTATAATTATTTTGTGATTATATATAATTATTTTTATGAATAATGTTAGAGATCTGTTATTTCTATTCTAATCGATGTGGCATCTACCCACCTCAAAGATATCAGATGATAGAAGACTACATTGAAACAATTTGTTGATCAATACGCTAAGATGGAGTATGTCACATCAACAGTTTGTAAAATATTTGTAAAATAGTTTGTGTCTTTAAGATTACTCTTTTTTTAATGTGTAAGCATTTTCTACTACCTCCGTTTATGAAAATAGTTTCATTTGTAATATTTATATGTAGAATTAGTTTGTGATTCATGTCTTAGAAAATTTATTTAATAAAATACAAATGATTTTGAATTTCCCGCTCACTCAATAAATCATCTAGGCAGTTCAAAGTTTGGGATAAATCCCACCGTCCATACATCTATCTAATAAAATACATCTATCTATCTATCTATCTAATAAAATATAAATGATTTTGAATTTTTCATTTCCACTCGATAAATCATCCTGGTCATTCAAAGTTTGGGATAAATCTCACCATCCATCTATCTAATAAAATACAAATAATTTTGAATTTTCCGCTCACTCAATAAATCATCTGGGCCGTCCAAAGTTTGGGATAAATCCCACCATCTATCTATCTAATCTATCTATCTATCTAATAAAATACAAATAATTTTGAATTTTCCGCTCACTCAATAAATCATCTGGGCTGTCTAAAGTTTGGGATAAATCTCACCGTCCATACAGTGCCGGAAGCACGGGACACATCTAGTATACAAATATAATCCTTCTGTTTCATAAAAAAACAGGTCAAAGATCACAAAAGAGTCCTACTCCCTCCCTTTTTAAAAAGATGACTAAAAATACAAATCCCCCCTAAAAAAAATGAGATAAAATATACAAAGTGAAATGTAAATATGTCATTGGGGAATACTATTTTCACATGATTTTTTTGATATTTCTACATGATTAAGGTGGGACTTATTTTCTTCTCAGTTAAGGGATGACTATGTGAAAATATCAAAAATACACGTGAAAATATCAGTTTCTTTTGTCATTTAGTGAGGCCTGTTAGTATAAAAAAAATAAAGGGACAATTACATATTCTATTACATTTTTAAAAATAATTACAACAATAGTGTCCTCATAAAAATTTTACACAACTAATACACTTCCATATTTATTTACAATACTAGTGCGATTCTTAATTACAAAAAGAGTGTAATCTTATCTCTTTAATTATCTTGCACGATTTTCTCCCTCATCTCTCCCACAATTTTCTCCCCATCTCTCCCACGATTTTCTCCCACTCCATTTCTGTTTTCCTTCTTCTCCTCCCTCCCTCCCTCCTCCTGTCCAACCCCTCCCCACCCTTACGCCTCCCCCTCCTCCCTCCTCCCGCCTCCCGCCTCCCGCCTCCTCCCAGGCCACTCCCTCTCCTCCCGCCCCTTTCTCCTCCTACTGCCGCCCCCCTCCCTCCCCCTCCCCTCACCCTCACCCTCACCACCTCTCCCTTCCTCCCGCATCCCCTCCTCACGCCTCCTTTCTCCTCCCCTCTTTCCTTCCTTTCTCCTCCACCCTTCTCTCCCCCACCCCACCCCCCCCCTCCTCCTCCTCCCGCCTCCCTCTCCACGATCCTCCGCCTCCCATTCTTCTGGGGTCCATTCTTTATTTTTTTCTGTAACGAAAACTTCCGAATAAGGTAACCAATTTAGTTTTATTAGGTTACTAATTTATTTTGGATGTGATGCAGTTGGTAATCAAACTTCATGTAGTTGGTTACCAAATCATTTGATAAGGTAACCAATTCAGTTTTATTAACTTACTAATATATTTTGAATGTGATGTAGTTGGTAACCAAAATTTATGCAGTTGGTTACTAAACCTTCCGATAAGGTAACCAATTTAGTTTATTAGGTTACTAATTTATTTTGGATGTGATGCAGTTAGTAACCAAATTTCATATAGTTGGTTACCAAACCATTTGATAAGGTAACCAATTCAGTTTTATTTGATTACCAATTTTATTTTAAATGTGATGCAGTTACTAGTCAAAATTCGTATTAAGGTAACCATTTCAATTTTTGTGGGTAACCAAATCGTCAAAAGAAATTCAGAATAGCAACTCCGGCGGCGATGTGGCGGCGGCAGCGGTGGCGACGAGAGAGGAGGATGATGAACATTAGCTCCTTCATAATTTTTTATTTTTAATTTTCTCATTTTGATTTGAATTTTGAAACATGAATTTGAAATTGTTGTTAGAGACAAGATTTGAATTTGAATTTGAATTATTAGTTATCCTTGATTTTAGGTTTCCTTATTAATGTGAATTGTACTATTTTTGTAATAATTACATTCTTTTTGTAATTATTTAATTGATGCACTTTTCTTGTAATTATTTTCTATTTATTGTATACTTATGTAAAGGACCCAAAAATAAAAGTACTAGTCACACTTTATAAAATATTGTAAGACCATTAAGGATAGAAAACTGATATTTTGACATATGTTTTTGATATTTTTACATAGTCCTCTTTCACATGAAAAAATGGGTCCCACTTTCATGTGAGAGGGCTGATGTGATCATTTGAAAATATCAAAAACTAATGTGAAAATAGTGATCTGCTTAAATTTAAATTTGAAAGTTTTTTTTCTCTTTACTATACTTTTACTTTTTTTAATGTGTGCAAATTGTACTTTTAATTTTTAAAGATAAATAATAAAACAAAAATATATTCTTAATATTTATAAATTACATGTATGTTATTTTATTTTTTGTGTGTGTGAAAAAGAGTATAAGAACTAATTTAGATTGACGCAAGATTTTTACCCCAACAAAATACTCATTTGGTCTAGGAGACATATTTTTAATTTTGAAATTAATTTACAAAGTTTTAAAATTTAAAATATTTAATTATAAAAATTATTTTCCTAATTTTAAAAATATAAGTAATTATAGTATTTTTTTTTTATCACATTAACTTTAAATTTTATAATTCACAATTGACTTCAAAGAATAATAGTCAAAGAGTAATAGTCGTTTTAATCGCATACGTAATTAAAAAACTTCATTTAATATTATTAAATATAAAATTTTATTACTATTTCTTTATGAAAAATTAAAATTATTAATAAAAGAGAAATTTTTTTGGGAGAATGAAAAAATTAAAGGTGATATAAAAAATAAAAAAATAACTTTATTAAAAAGTAGTAAACGTTAAATAAATTAAAATAACTTTTTCTTTTAAAATTAAGTTATTATGGAACGGAGGTACTACGTACTAAATGACATTGTTTAATGGAAAAACCGATCCAGTTTTGCACGCCTTTAATTAATGTATGATGTATACAACGGGTGGAGAGTGAAATTATAAAGTCGAAAAGTGTTGCAATTTCACCACAGATGGATTCCCCGTAACGGGTCGGATTAATTTCACAGAATCAGGTTAGTGATCCTTCCTTCCTTCCTTCAATTGATGCACGATTCATTAATTTATTTGCAATAATTTCATTCATCAAATTTAATCTTCTTTCTTCACTCTTCAGCTTTTGTCTTTAAATATGAAAATGGAAGAATAGAAGTGCAGTGGTGTAAGACCCCGAATTTTTTTTTAAATAAAAAGGAGTTTCCTTTATTTATTATTTTGAAATAGTAAGGGTTGATTTGATTAATGTGGATAGTTAGGGTAAAATACGTAAATATTTCAAAATAAGCAGTGGTTATAAAATATTCATTGTTGTTAAGGGAATATTAGTTTGGTATTGGAATATTAAATCTTGTCATCGAATATTAAATGCGGCAGCAATGCAATGCATATTCCATAGTCCCATAGCCGAAAGCGATTGGATGAGGAAAGCGACAAATATAAGTTGTTTAAAAATAACGTAATTATTCAAATTATCATTTGGAATACCCGGTGGTTAAAACACACACTATCTGCGTTGTTGAACAAGAAGAGACACCAGATTGCATCAATTATTGATCCTTACGTGAAAAGCACTTCTCGATAATTATTACGATAATTCTTATTCGATTTTATTTTATTGATTCAATAATTCTTTGCGTTGGTATTTTATATTATTCTTTGTTTGATAATTGTCACCGCACGATGATTTCCCATTATCGGATCAATAATTCATATTATTTGAATAATATTATTAGATAACATTATTAGCGATGTCTGTAAAAGTTACTGTACAGGAGGTTTGGTCGCTAATTACCCATTACGCCAGAGTGAGGAGAGATCCTTATTGGAAGCCCTCTTTCTTTAACCTACTTGGTTGTCATAATTGTGATTACAGAATATTATTTTTAATAATTAATTATTGATTTATATGATAAGAAAATATTTATTTGATATGGATATAAATGATGGATTTATTTATTATATGTGGTTATAATTGAAGGATTTAATGTTGAGGTGTTTTATCGATATTTTTATGTGAATGGAGGTATTAAAAATCAAATCAATATTTTTACGATATATTAAATGAGTTATAATTTTTAATCCTACCGTTGAATCGTTGTAATTTTTTGGATATGTTATACATACATAAGTTGAGTATATGTCCATAAATTTTGAACCGATTAAAAAAACGAATGATTTGTTATGAATTTTAAGAGGTGGTGATTCTAAATTAGGTTTATAATTGATTTTGGTGGAAAATTCTAGAATTGAGTGGGCCCCACTTGTGGTTGGTGAAGAAATGTCTTTGAATTTTATTTCAAATGTGGTGGGTGGGAATAGTAGCGGCCATCAAAGTCATGAGGTTCTTGAGTTAAATCTGCTTGACGTCTTAACATTTTCCTATAAATAGAGGCTTAAGTTAAATTGAAAATCACACCGTAAACAAAGTTTTCTCTCTTCTCTATATATTATTGAGCGTATTTTGTGAGTATTTAGATACTTTGAGAGTTCTTTATTACGATCTGAGTTTCATTCAAAGATCACTTCCGATCTTTCCTTCCAAGATCTTGATTCTTTGAGGTAAGGGATGTTATTTTCTTCTCAAATGATATTATTTCTTCAATATCATTATCTTTGAAATATTGGTTGAACTTTTATCAAATTTGGAACTTTTTCATGCCGAGTTCTTATTAATGAGTTCTTATTCACGAGTTACTATTCACGAGTCTTTATTCATGAAAGCGTGAAGATGTTTTTTTGTAGAATTTCTATCTTTTAGTGTTTGAGTTACTATTCACGATATCTGGACTTTATTCACGATACTCTGACTATTCATTCACGAATCTGACTTATTCATAGAAAAATAAAATTTTTCTTTCGCCTAAAAATATCTATTCGGATACTAAACTTTGATTGTATCCATGTTTTGATCATTCTTGAATTTTACACCACTATGATTATTTTTGAGGTATTTTTGGGCGTGGATAAAACCAAGTCTGAATCCTTAATCCTTGTCATTTTGTTTCAATTGGATTCGTTTCTTTAAAATATTTTTCATCATCCTCGGTCTTAAATAATGATATTATTGAATATATTTGGCACAGAGTGCAAAGATGAATGATTTCAAGAATATCTTTGGCCTGTAGTCAAAGATGAACAGTGTTTAAATGAATACGACCGATGATGAATATCTATGGCCTTTTTAGTGCAAAGATGAGCAGTGTTGAGATGAACACGACCGATCGATGAATATCTTTGGCACCAGAGTGCAGATGAATATTTGATTTGAGATGAATATTGATTGATGTTCTGGGGATAAAATATTGATGATGGATCGTTAAATTCATAGATTATAGTAGATTTCATTCTCTACGTAACTCTTCTATGAATTATTATTTCGGCATTGCGAATATTGATCTGAAACTTGTTGTCATTGTATTCTATCGTTTTTCCTGTTGAAGACTAACGATAATTTGTTCTATATTATCTTAGTCATAACATTCTTTATCGGCTAGTTGAGCTCACCTTTTCCTTTTTGTTCCATTTTTCTCGGGAGGCGAGAATATAAGCAAAGACGAAGTCGGGGTATGGAATGAAGGTTTTAGAAAGGATTGTTTAGTAGTCCTCACCATTTTTTAATGTATCAATAAATGTGATGAGGATTTATTTGAGTATAGATATTATGCTGTAAGATAATATTTGTATTCAAACTCACGCTTTATTGTTGTAATAATAAAGTTGTAGTTGTTTACGTGCATATGTATTGACAACCCGTAATGGGTGATGTATACCTATTTTGGGCGCGTCACTTTAGTATCGAGCTTAGGGATATGATCTCCAGCGGAGATCGGGAATAGAACTAGGAGGGAGAGACGAGTAAATCCTTCGCTAGTGTGTCCTACCTAAGCTTATTTGTTGGTCGGTCATAATATCGGGGATATTATGTGATATATTGATTTCCTTAATTAACCCTTGTTTTATGGCGGTATTTGAGAATGTCGATTGAGAATATTAACAATGGAAATGAGACCGTGGAGACGCTGCAGTACTCACCAACGAGGAGAACGTACAGCAGTGGCAATGTTCCTCCCGTGAACAACAACATCATTGAAGCGAGAGATGATGAGCGAGGGATGTTTAGAAGTTTTTGCAGATTCATGCAAAATCGATTTAGGAGACTCGTGTTCAAAATACGGGAGAAATGATAGCAATTCATGGGTTGTCACAAATGAAGCGCTTCAAAGAGTTGGGACCACCAATTTAAGGAAAGCGAGATCCGATCATGGCGGAAACATGGGTCAAGCAAATTACCAAGATATTCGATGTCTTGGGATGCGGAGAACGAAGGTTCCATTCGCTACTTTTATGTTCCAAGTGGCGAAGCGATTCTTGGTGGGAGTTCTGTGAAGCGTACCCATCCAAATACCGCAGACTCAAAGATGTCTTGGGAGATGTTTGAGGACTATTTAATGACAAATACTTTCCTGGAAAGTGTTAAATCGTATGAAGGAAGTGGAGTTCATCGATTAGAGCAAAACAACGTGACGGTTGTCTCAATGACGAGGCAAAGTTTGCGAGTTATCCGTGTTTGCACCTCATTTGGTGGAGAATGAGGAATGTATGACGCGGATGTTTCTTAGAGGTTTGAAACCCGATACGTCGATATCTCATTTCTCATAAACTTTCTCTTTATTCAGATGTTGTAAATGGGGCTCAATTATTAGAAGCGAGATAACGAAATGCGGTCCAACCGAGGACCACAACCGAGGATCGCGTACCGAGAGATAGCGATCAACGTAATAATGATATCCGGCGAGAAAGAAAGCAGACGGACAAAAATGGTTACCACTCTGGTGGTAATCATGGCCATGTAAACGAAGAAGCGAGTCGGAGGAGATTTTAAAAGAGGTGATTTAACAACGACTATGTGAAGACAGCGACATGCGTGACAAGAATCGGTTCTAAGGAGGAAACGACCACCGGTCATATCTTACAAAATGCGGAAAAAAGGGACATATCGATCCAAACCGCCCCTGAACAGTTCAAGGTATGCTATAGTTGTGGAAAGGAAGGACATATCGCTCGAGATTATCAGATGCAGAATGAAACCTAGTTCAATGAGACGGTGACTCAAAAGATCGTCCCCGAAAAGTCAAAGTCAACGATTCCGGAAGAGAGTTTGTTGTGATCGGGTCATAATGCGAGAACCCAAACGAGGTGATCACGGGTAAGCTATTTATAAATTCTTGCGAAGTTTATACCTTACTTGATCTGAATGTGCTACCCATTCATTTATTTCTCCCCGCATGTGCTCAACGCTTTAAACTTGACTCGGGAGAAATTAGACTTTGATCTATCTGTGGAAACTCCGCTTGGAGAAACTTTCATCACATCCACTCGCTTATAAATCTTGTTTGATTCAAGTTGGCACCATTACCTTACCACGACCTTATCTCTTTAAAGATACTTGCTTTTGATGTGATTTTAGGAATTGATTGGTTAACTACTCATCATGCCAAAATTGATTGTTTTTCGTAAGGTTGTTAGTTTTCATATTCCTAACCAACCCGTTATGCAATTCAAGCAACTAAACCATTAAAATCAATCACTATCATATCTAATCATAAAGCTATTCGCTTATCATTGAAAAGCGGATGTCGAAGCTTTCTTAGCCCATGTTATGGATTTGAATAAAGACACGTCAAATTTGAATAATATTCTGTTGTTATTGACTTTTTCGACGATTTCAAGAACTTCCGGTCTACCCCGGAACGTGAAGTTGAATTCTTTATTGATCTTGAACTGGTACAAAGCCCATTTCTAAAACCCCATATCGAATGGCTCTATTGAACTTCAGAGTTAAAGGTCCAACTACGAAATTGTTGGACATCGGTTTCATTCGCCCTAAGACATCTCCTCGGGGTGCTCTGTTTTATTCGTAAAGAAGAAAGAGCGGAGTATGCGACTTTATTAATTAGCTATCGAATTGAACCATGTCACCATCAAAAATAGGTATCCTCACCTCGTATTGATGACTTGTTTGACCAATTCAAGAGAAGCACAATTCTTTTCAAAAATCGATCTTCGCTTCTGGATATCATCAAATTGAAGATTAGAATCGAGGATATTCCAAAGACGCCTTGTAACTTCGGTATGGGCATTATGAATTCTTAGTCATGTCTTTCGGACTAACTAATGCTCCTGCGGCTTTCATGGATATGATGAACCGAGTATTCAAGGAATATTTGGATCAGTTTGTTGTTGTCTTTATTGATGACATCCTTATATATTCCAAAAGTTGTGAAGATCATGAGCACCATTTGAAGCTGGTACTCCAAAGGCTTCGTGAAAACCAACTATATGCCAAATTGAAGAAATGTGAGTTCTAGCTTGAGGAAGTAGCCTTTCTTGGGCATGTGGTGTCAAAACATGGAGTATCTGTTGATCCGACGAAGATTGAAGCAATACAAAGTTAGAGCAACCAAGTCGATGGATCAATCACGTAGCTTTTTGGGCTTAATGAGTTATTATCGGAGATTCGTGGAAGGGTTTTCTCGAATCGCTACTCCATTAACTCAAATTTAACTTCGGAAGGATACAAAATTCGTTTGGAATGAAGAATGCGAGAAGAGTTTCCAAGAGCTTAAGAGGAGACTTATTTCTAAGACTTGTTCTAACAATACCATCCGGTTCGGATGGATTTGTTATCTACAATGATGCTTCGAGCAAAAGGGTTAGGATGTGTTCTCATGCAACGTGGGAAAGTCATAGCCTATGCCTCGCGACAACTTAAAGAGTATGAGAGGAATTATCCTACTCATGATCTAGAGTTGGCAGCAGTCGTTTTCGCGCTAAAGATATGGAGGCACTATTTATATGGGGAGAAAGTGGAGATATATTCAGACCATAAAAGCCTTAAATATTTCTTCACTCAAAAAGAACTCAACATGCGGCAGCGACGTTGGCTCGAACTATTGAAAGACTACGACCACACTATTCAATACCATCCCGGTAAAGCGACGTGGTAGGCGGCGCGATTGAAGTAAAGATCGTGTCTTGCGGAACGAAAAGCGATGATGTCAAGTATACGACAGAGCCAACTTTAATAGAAAAAGTTAAGGTTGCTTTCGAGCCACCGGCCGTGATCGATGCGATGAAGAAAAAGTACAAGAAGGAGCTATTCCTAAGCGAGAATTGATGAAGAAGGAATACTTGAGTCCACTCTAGACTTTGTGTTCTAACGACTCGATTTGAAGTACAAGATTATCTTTGAGGCACACAATACACCATTTGCAATCCATCCTGGAAGTACTAAAATGTATCGTGATCTTCACATACATTTTGGTGGAACAATATGAAGAGAGATTGCAAAGTTTATCTCAATGTGTTTAACTTGTCAACGTGTAAAGGCGAGCATCTAGTACCTAAGGGTCCGCTGCAACCACTTGAGATTCCTGGAATGGAAGTGGAACACATTACCATGGATTTCACATTCTACGGGTCTTCCTACGGTTTCTCAAGGCATCAATGCTATTTGGGTTATTGTTGATAGATTAACCAAATCGCTTTCATTTCTTCTTGCCGACACGGAGACTTATTCCTCGAACGTCTTTGCTAGTATGTACGTAAATGAGATTGTGAGGTTGCATGGCATGCCTCAGTATCCATAGTTTTGGATCGTGACCCAAGATTCACTTCAAGATTTTGGGTTAGCTTGCAAAAAGCTATGGGCACGGATTTGCAATTTAGTTCGGCATACCATCCCCAAACCAGACGGACAATCGAGAGGACTATTCAAACTCTTGAAGATTTATTAAGACTCATGTCCTGACTTCAAGGCGGTTGGGATAAGTATTTACCATTGGTGGAATTCTCCTACAACAACAGTTATCAGGCAAGTATAGGTGTGGCTCCATTCGAAGCATTATATGAACGAAAATGTCGTTCTCCAATATGTTGGGATGAGGTGGGTGAAGCAACATTGTTGGGACCCGAGTTAGTACGTATGACTACCGAAAAGATCCAAATGATTCGACAACGATATAAAAAGCGGCACAAGATCGACAAAAGAGTTATGCGGATCTTCATCGAAAGGACGTGGAATTTAGTGTAGGGGATCATGTATTATTGCGAGTTGCTCCATGGAAGGGAGTTACAAGATTTGGGAAGAGAGGAAAGCTCAATCCACGATTTATTGGTCCATTTCAAATTCTTGACCGAGTAGGAAACGTAGCTTTATGACTTACGTTACCTCAAGTATGTCTCGTGTTCATAATGTGTTTCACATATCTGTATTCAGAATAAATATGTGAAAGACCCAACCACGTTATAGAGTTAGAACCAGGACGAGATAGCCAAAGACTTAACGTATGAGGAGGTATACATGTCAAGATTTTGGATAGGAAGGAGCATATCCTACGCACAAAAAGGTCATACCACAAGTTAAAGTTTTGTGGAGGAATCATGCTATAGAGGAAATGACACGGGAATTGAAAACGGAAATGAAAGCGAGGTATCCTCACCTTTTCAAACACTGAATATCGTCGTCAATTTCGAGGACGAAATTTCATAAAGAGGGAGGTTGTAAGACCCCTAATTTTTTTTTTAAATAAAAGGAATTTTCTTTATTTATTATTTTGAAATAGTAAGGGTTGATTTGATTAATGTGGATAGTTAGGGGTAAAATACGTAAATATTTCAAAATAAGCAAGTGGTTATAAAATATTCATTGTTGTGGGAATATTCGTTTGATCGTGGAATATTAAATCTTTGTCGGGAATATTAAATGCGACCAAGCAACCCATGTAAAAATTCCATAACTGAAAAGCGATTGGATGAGAAAAACGCATAAATATAAGATATTTAAAAATAACGGCGTAATTGTTACAGATTATCATCGTTGGAATACCCGTGGGTTAAAACACACTAATACGCCATTGTTGAACAAGAAGACACTCAGTATTGCATCAATTATTGATCCTTACGTAAAAGGCACTACTCAATAATTGTTACTGATAATTATTGCTCAAAGATTTTATTTTATTGATTCAATAATTGTTTTGCGTTGGTATTTTATATTATTCTTTCAAGTTTCAATAATTGTCACCGCACAAGATTTCCCATTATCGAGATCAATAATTCATATTATTTGAATAATATTATTAGATAACATTATTGGCAATGTCTAGAAAGTTACGTCTCAAGGAGAGGTTTGGTCACCTAATTGCGCGCCATAATGGAGAGATCTTTATTGAAAGCCCTCTTCCCAGGAACCTTTGGTTGTCATAATTGTGATTCTGTAATATTATTTGGGAATAATTAATTATTGATTTATATGATAAGAAAATATTTATTTGATATGGATATAAATGATGGATTTATTTATTATATGTGGTTATAATTGAAGGATTTAATGTTGAGGTGTTTTATCGGTATTTTTGTTTTGAATGGAGGTATTAAAAATCAAATCAAGATTTTTACGATATATTGCGTGAGTTATAATTTTAATCCCGACCGTTGGATCGTTGTAATTTTTGGATATGTTATACATACATAAGTTGAGTATATGTCCACAAATTTTGAACCGTTAAAAAAACGAATGATTTGTTATGAATTTTAAGAGGTGACCGATTCTTAAAATTAGGTTTATAATTGATTTTGGTGA
This sequence comes from Panax quinquefolius, assembly GCA_020205615.1. Lineage (NCBI taxonomy): Eukaryota > Viridiplantae > Streptophyta > Magnoliopsida > Apiales > Araliaceae > Panax > Panax quinquefolius. The sequence goes on from CM035170.1 coordinate 126,031,176, forward strand.
AAATTCTAGAATTGAGTGGGCCCCACTTGTGGTTGGTGAAGAAATGTGCTGAATTTTATTTCAAATGTGGTGGGTGGGAATAGTAGCAGATAAAAGCCATCGTGTTCTTGAGTTAAATGCTGCTTTGGCGTCTTAACATTTTCCTATAAATAGAGGCTGAAGTTAAATTGAAAATCACACCGTAAACAAAGTTTTCTCTTTCTCTCTCTATATTATTGAGCGTATTTTGTGAGTATTTAGATACTTTTGAGAGTTCTTGTTTAAAGATGAAGTTTCATTCAAAGATCACTTCCGATCTTTCCTTCCAAGTCTTGAATCTTTGAGGTAAGGGATGTTATTTTCTTCTCAAATGATATTATTTCTTCAATATCATTATCTTTGAAATATTGGTTGGAACTTTTATCAAATTTGAAACTTTTTCATGTATGAGTTACTTATTCATGAGTTCTTATTCACGAAGTTACTATTCACGAGTTACTATTCACGAATACTATTAAGCATGAAGCGTGAAGATGTTTTTGTAGAATTTCTATCTTTTCGTTTGAAGCCAATTCTTATTCACGATACTCAAGACTTATTCACGATACTACTGAGACTATTCACGAATCACTAAGACTTATTCAATTAAAATGAAAATTTTTCTTTTCGCTCTAAAATATCTATTCGGATACTAGCTTTGATTGTATCCATGTTTTTTGATCATTCTTGAATTTTACACCACTATGATTATTTTTGAGGTATTTTTGACGCGGATAAAACCAAGATCTAATCCTTAATCCTTGTCATTTTGTTTCACTTGGATTCGTTTTTTAAAAATATTTTTCATCATCCTCGGTCTTAAATGATGATATTATTGAATATCTTTGGCACCGTAGTGCAAAGATGAATGATTTCTGAAGAATATCTTTGGCGCAGAAGTGCAAAAGATGAATGTGTTTAAATGAAATACGACGGATCGATGAATATCTTTGGCTTTTTAGTGCAGCAAAGATGAATGCAGTGTTGAGATGAACATACGATCGATCAATGAATATCTTTGGCCAGTAGTGTCTAAGAATGAATATTTGATTTGAGATGAATATTGATTGATGTTACGTGATAAAATATTGATGATGGATACGTTAAATTCATAGATTATAGTAGATTTCATTCTCTACACTTTCTTCTATGAATTATTATTTCGTTCTTGAATATTGATCCAAACTTGTTGTTTATCAGATTCTATCGATTTTTTCCTCATTGAAGACTAACGATAATTTGTTCTATATTATCTTAGTCATAACATTCTTTACTTTGCTAATTGAGCTTTCACCCTTTTCCTTTTTGTTCCATTTTTCTCGTGAGGCGAGAATATAATAAAAGATTTAAAGTCGGGTATGGAATGAAGGTTTTAGAAAGGATTGTTTAGTAGTCCTCACCATTTTTTAATGTATCAATAAATGTGATGAGGATTTATTTGAGTATAGATATTATCAGAAGATAATATTTGTATTCAAACTCACAGCTTTATTGTTTTAATAATAAAGTTGTAGTTGTTTACATCTTATCTACGATTGAACTCGTATAGGTGATGTATCTACTATTTTCGGGGCCATGCCATGCTATGCGTCTGAAAAATGAAAGTAGGAGGAGATGAGAGAGTATATGGCGAAAAAGAATAAAATGGCGAGAATAAGAGGAGATGAGAGAAAATGACACATACTAAAAACTAATCCCCAAATTAAGGAATCCTAATTATACTAATATTGTCGTATCGTAACCATTACATATTAATCCCTTTAATTTAAGGACCTTTAATTATGTTAAGATTGAAAATAAAAACAAAAAAGTGTAATACTTTTGTAATTATTTTATAGGTGTATGATTTTTGTAATTATTTCTAAAAATGTACTATTATATGTAATTTACCCAATTATTTATGTATTTATGTATACACCCACCCACTCCCCACCCCCACCCCCACCCCCACCCCCACCCCCACCCCCACTCAAAAAAATAATACCACATCCGTTTCTAAAAAATTAGTTTTTGCACATTGATTAAGAAAATTATTTACTACTATCATTTAACAATTAAAATTTATTTGAAATTTCATCACCACCCCTTCATGGGAAGTTGATAACTATTAATACAAAGGGAGATAATTTATTGGGACAATGAGAGAAGGTAAGGGTAATATAGAAAAATAAATAATTTATTCTCCTAAAAAGTTGTAAAGCAACAAATATTTTGGAACAAATTTTTTTCTTCTAAAGCGATAATCTTTTAGGAACGGAGAAAGTATTAAATAAATTAATATTTATTTATTATGTATACACCACTCACCCTCACCCCCTAAAAAAATAATATTTACTAATTATATATATATTCTCGCTCTCAAAAAAAATAAAAAATTAATAATTATGTATATCCCACCATACATAAATAAATTAATATTCTATGAATACACGACCAAAAAGCAGCATAGGATACACCCACACTCTTGCGTCTGGCCTCTTTTAAGAGGTACACTCCCTTTTCCCTCCGCCATCCCTTTTCCCAAGGTTTTAAATCTTTAATTTAAGCAGGGTTAGGAGCTGATTGTAGTCTTAAAGATTAAACACTCCATTCCCAGTCAAGTCAACACATAACAGGTCTACTAAAGAGATGGAAGCAATTGCTTCTTCGTTTAAGGTATGAATTTCGCTCTTCAACATTCACATCTGTTTTTTTACTTTCAGGCCAAAAAGTTAGGGTTTATGTGCACTTCTGTCATCTGTGTGGGATAAACGTAGATGCTTATACTACCATTTTATTCGGGGTCTGATAGTACACTGTCCCAAAATTCTTACCTAAGACAACTCGGACATAAATTTCTTTTATAATTTTTGTTGAAAATTTAATAGGAAGGTTACGATTGGAAAAAGTTTAAGGAAAAAGTCATGTCTAGGTTTGTGGACGGGGCTCTCATTTTAGGACAGGGATTACTAGCTTCTTCCTGTCGCTAACTTTTGTGATCCCAATCAACAATTTCTGCATGTAATTTTTCCTTTAACTAGTTGATGATTTTTTTTTTAATTTCCTCGACTGTGAGAAGGGAAAAATAGGATCCCGTTAGTATGAAGTTCATTTTTGATTAATTTGGTCAATTAACCAATAGAATGCTGACACAAATAGAGGTCTATTAGCCAATTGACCAATTTAACCAAAAATAAACTTCATGTTAAGCACTCCCGGAAAAATAACATCTTAGAGATGAAAAAGAAAAAACATAACATCTTGAGACTAATTAGTTGTGTAAAATAACCACAAAAAACAATATTTCTGCCCCACCCCCGAAGTTTGCTAAAATTGAAGTCAACATCTGAAAGACTGAAAGCCTTTTTATCTATTATGATTCAGGTTGAAGTGATCATTACCAAGTTGTTATCATTATTCTTTAATGTAGTTGAAGTGTTCTAGGCACTACATATTTGAGGGACTGAAATTGTTATATTTCTATGTGCTAGATTTGCAAAACCGTTCTTAGTACATTTAGGCACATTGTATTTAATTTTTTATTTTTTATTGTGTAGATAATCTTGGGATCATCCTCGGTGGCCCGTCGAAAAATACTAGCTGACATGGGATATGAATTCACAGTCATGGTATGGTCCTATAATAACATCCATTATAGTCGCGTATATGCCCAAAAATAACTCAGTTTGTGATTTAGTCTGCAGACATTGATGAGAAAGGTATTCGGATGAAAAATCCGGAAGAATTGGTAATGGCTCTTGCGGAGGCAAAGGTAGATTTTCTTGTGATGCTTCCTCACTATTTTGCCTTTATTTTATTCACATTTTTAGAGCCTACCCCAGTTGATGCTGTAATGGTTGTTGGAGTAGAAGACTCATTTGATATGCTTTCCTTAGTTATCAACCCTCTCTTTCTCTCCTTCCCGCCCCCCTCCCTCGAGACCAACGATATTTAATTTTCTGTTTCTTAAATATGGATCTGGGTATTGGACCTCTTCGCTTGTCTTCTAATGATAATGCTGTAATTTTTACATTGTGTCTCAGGCTGATGCTATCGTATCAAAACTTCAAAGTATTTATAACCAAGAGAAGGATGTCAAACAAACTCTTCTGATTGCATCTGATACAGTATGTTCTTTTCAATTCTTGTCCCTTTGACATTTGTGTGTACCTAGGTCCAATGAGCATGGATTTCTGTATCCTTACTGTTATCCCATTTAGAACAATATACACTTTTCTGTTTATTGGCAGAAGATAGTGATTTACAGATCACGATTTGTCTACCTTTGCATGTTTACATAAGCCATAAATATACTCGTGTTTCGTTCTGTTCCTTGGGTCATATTTATAGGTTTCATACTATTAGGTTTTTCTCACTTTATTGAACCTTGTTAGCAGGCAGAAGCCAACATACCAGAGCTTGCTATTGGTGATCACAAGAAGGATGCTGAGCCAACACTTTTACTAACTTGTGACCAAGTATAAGTTAATTCCTTAGAGACTGTATGTTATTATTTAGTAATTACTGCTTATATCGTAGGTTAATCTGCTGCATTTCAACTTACAAGAGAAAATTCATGTCTTAACTGGTGACGCAAATACCTCATTGAAGCCAAATGTTTAGTGCAAATATGTAATGAGCTGTTTCCATCTTGCTTAGTTGAACAGTTAAAATGTGCAACTTGATCTTAAAAGATGTGGTGCATAAACTTTGGCAAGATGCAAATAAAAAAAAAGAAGAAAAAAAGGGAATGTTTCGGTCTTTAGTTGTGCGTTTTAGTGGCCAAAAGAAAATTTTCTTCCTGTATGTATATCTTAATGAAGTATGGATATCGGCTCAAGTGCAAGATATTTGTTGTACATGGTGACTTTAATCCCAGCATTTTTTTGGTCTGTTTATTATCTGTATCATCATACAACAAATAGCCTTCTGACTAAGGAATTTGCCTATAGACATGATCTCAGGGGCGGACCCAAAGCTAGGCGGGGGAGGGGCATATGCCCCCACTGGATTTTTACCTCTTCATATATATATATATATATATATATATATATATATATATATACACTACAGTTATTAATATATTCATAAATTTTATGGCATAGTGGAACAAAATAAGTAGCGTACTACAGTTATACTAGTATACTACTATTATGTTACTGAAAAAAAAAGAATATGCTACTATATTGTTAAAATAAAATACTACTATAAGAACTTAAGTATTTTATTGTGTTGATCAATTTACTTCTCCTGAATACCAAGAGAGTAAAAACAAAAGGAGTTACAGATTACTAAAAATTGTGAAAGATTTTGGTTAGAGTTTCTATAATTTACTCAATTTTCTAAGAAAAAAAATTACCTAGTAAATATTCCTATATTATGTAGATGGGTGTTTGCTATTTCATTAATAGTAGTAGTATAAAATTCGAGATCAACATAATTATATTTTTTTCTCCCAATAATGTTGTTTATTTGTTGTGGAACAATCCATCATCACTTAATCAAATTTAAACATTTTAAAATATATTAAAATGTTTATCTATCATATTAATAATATAGTAGCATATTCTTTTTTTTCAAGAATATAATAGTAGTGTACTAATATAATTGTAGTACTCTACTTATTTTGTTCCACTAAACCTTAAATTTATGAATATTAATAACTGTAGTGTGTGTGTATATATATATATATATATATATATATATATATATATGATACGATACGATATGATATGATATGATATGAAGAGGCATAAGAATGGGAAGAAGGCACGTAAATGTTATTGATCTATGATATTTTTGTAACTATTAAAAATGAGATTATCATGCAACAATTTCAAGCAATAAAACCTCGAAATATGTTATTGTACACAATATTTGAGGATTATTTAATTTTGTGATTCATTTTATTAAATTTTTATTCTTAAGGATTTTTTTTTTCGAATTTGACCCCACTGAACTTTCAATCCGCCTCTGATCAGGGTCCTTTGGGATATTGCTTTTTACATTTTTTTTTAAAAATGAGTTTGTATTAATATTTTATCAGAAATTGTGAGCATTAAATCTCACTGCTAAAATTAAATGATTTGGAGGTGGTGGTCCATGAAGGTACGATCAGGGAAAAGCCATTAAACAAGGAAGAAGCGCGTCAGTTCATCAAAGGTTTGGTCCATATAGTGCCCAATTCTGCATTGTAGTGGTTGTGTGGTTCTGAACTTCTGATGGTCTTACAAGCATAGCTTTCAGGTTATTCTGGTGCGCACACAGCAACTGTGAGTTCTGTTATTGTAACGAATCTTAACACTGGATTCAGAAAAGGAGAGTGGGATAAAGTGGAGGTACTATACTTCTATTATTTCACTATGACATGTTCTGATTTCTGAATTTGAGTTATTTGTTTTTGTAACATATCTTAAGTAAGATAAGAGATTTTAAGCTAATTCAATCAATAGTATCCGATACAAGTGTGCTGCCTCAGACAAACTTAACAAGAATTTACAAGTAAAACCAGTTATATTTTCTCCCTTGACGTGCCTGATACCTAGTTCTAAGGCCGTATGCTTTTCGCTTAATAGAAGTGCATAGATAGCTTCTTTAACCTTCGTACAGCTTCAAAATTCAGACATCCTACTTCAGTGGTTGAGGCAGTGACAAATTTTTTCTAGGTATTATTAATGAGAATATTACTGTAAGAGCAATATTTGTTACTGCCAGATTATAGTCAGTTTATTAAGTACACAGTACAACGTTATGATCTAGCACTGCATTGACATGAATAAAACCATTCTGCCAATATCAGTGGATAAAATTTAGAATTAGACTGAGGAAATGTTGGGGAAACAATTTTTATTTATTTATAAAGCTGACTGAATATCTACCAAGTTAAACTTTTTCTTAAAAAAAAGACAAAGTTAAGGGACTGGATTATTGGAAGACCCTGTTTGACCGATCATATGTGCGGACAAAATCCAATAACTTCATAATTTCTCTAACTTAATGTCGTAAAAACATAAAAAAATTAGAAAATAAAATAAAATAATGCATTCTTCCAACCCAAAGAGTGGGATAAAAGATAGAGATCTGGAGGAATAACCTAAAGGTTACTGGTTCCAATCCCCATACTTGGGGACAAACCTACCTATCAAAAAATAAAACAAAATAATGTACCTTAGTTTCTTTCTTAAACTCTCTAATATGGAATATATTCCTTGATGCTCTTGATTCTTTGATTTCGACTGTGAAGACAAATCCTTTACTCTTTTTTCTTATTTTTTTTGTCTATGCTATTTTAGTAATTATTAATTAAAGGTATAAAAAGTAACAATTTGATACAGAGATTACTTAAATATACATTGATTCACTCTAAACATACAACAAAAAAATAGTTAAATTTGTTTATAACTTTACATGTGTTCCCTAATTGATGCTGGCTTAGGGCAACGTTGATAGTACTACCTGTTGTTACCTTCTGCTGAAGCTTACTAGGTATTAGGGATCCTGATCAGACAATGCTCTTGTGTTGTATTTACAAGATCAAGGTACCATTCCTCTGGATAAATTCCATAAAGTTATTCTTTCAAACATGTGGATGTGGACTGGCCAATTCAAAACAAATGCGACACTTCATTGGGAGTGTACAAGATCTAACACTAGAATTGGTTTCTCCCAGGTAGCCTTGCTGGGTGGCTGGTCTGACTAACAAGGCAATCTGGTTAAGGGCACAGGTCACTCGTTACTACTTCAATCTTGAGAACCTGGCTCTGCTTGACAACATTGAGAAATAGGCTTTTCAGTTGTGATATTGACATGATATTATTACGTAAACACATAATACATGTTGCCTTGCACTAAAAAATGCCTTTCGTAAAAGAAAAAAATATTAGCACGAAGCTCAGATAAAGCAAACACGACCTTGCAGTGTTTTTCCTTCTTTTTCCCATGGATAAGTTCTTGCACCTCGTCTTTTACTAAGAAACAGTTAATACTTCAATGTTTCACAGCTATAATTATATTCTTAAGCCTCCTTGGCCATATTATGGAAGAGCTCGAAGTTAAAGCTATATGTATTATTGCACTATATACGTGATAGGAAGTTGTACAGAAATTTTATGTGCCCTATTGGTAGCTCTGTAGTAATTTGTGTCTAATGAAGGAGCTAATTCTTAATTTTTAGTAATGTATTCATTAATTAGTTTCTTCTGAAATTTTGCTCCACCTGAATCATTAATTCTTTATTTACATTCTGTTTTCTATTGTTTACCTGTTTATAAGAATTTGCAATAACAGATGTCGTGATGGTTGCAGATTTATTTCCATGACATACCGGATCATATTGTTGACAACCTGGTAAAAGATGTTTCCATTACAATTTGTTGTTATTCCTGTGTCATACGATGAACCTATAAATGAGTGTGTTTTCCATCTTTTTGTTCAGATCGAGGAGGGGATTGTGCTCAATGTTGCTGGAGGCCTGATAATTGAACATCCTTTGGTATTACCTTACATTAAACAAGTGGTGAGTTTTTAAATCTCAGTCTCTCCTTTTCGAATAATAATTGAATACAAACTAGTTGGAATTGGATCGTATGGCAGTCCTGGCAAATACTTGGGGCTATAGTGATCAGTAAGTATGTCTGTAGGCAAGACACTTTGAACCCCCGTGACACTTTTCCTGTGCAGTATCCACCTTGCAAACTTATCTTTTCATGTCCAATGAGTTGGGCATTTTGCTCAGTTTGGATGCAGTCAGCTGCCCAACCGTCCCACTGCTGCTTTGATTTGGTCCATGACAAGCAGCTTTTTTAGCTTGAGATAACTTTCAAATCACCTTTGGTTGTGTACCTGCTAAAAACCCTCGCTAAACTCTGTTGAAATCCTATGCACAATCCTGAATGGCTACTTACAGCATTGAGGCTTGTGAAATGCAAATTATGTTTTTTTATAACTTCCTATCAAGTGGTACATCCTAAATGTTGGCACTTGTGCTTTGTGCAGGTTGGGACTACTGATAGTGTGATGGGACTCCCAAAAGCGCTTACACAAAGACTGATTAAAGAGGCTCTCTAAATTAATTGTCAGCTACAAATCTTGATTTTTAGCACCTTCAGTGTACTGTACTACTACTACCACACTTCAAACCAAACCATTTAATCTATCTTGTGCTTTTTTTGAATGTACGTACTATCAAACATTACAACTATGGGTGTTGTACTTCTCTTTTTTTATTACGGAAATTAACCGTCAGTATTGCTTTTTATAAGTGTTATCATTGACCAACTCCTCTAGTATAAACTCCTTTTTCTTTCCTTTAGGTGTGTTTTTGAAATAAGATTGTAATTGGGAGTTGATTTTCTAGTGTTTTGTGTATGTGTATATGTATGTATATATATAATTTTTATTTTATTGAATTTGGATGAAAAAATAAAGTTTTTACGAATTTCTAGGAGGTAATTTGGGAGATGATTTGCTAGTGCTCGTGTTTTTTTTTTTTTTTTTTTTTTTTTTTTATACATGTATAAGAAAATTTTCAGTAAGTGGAATTGTTTAGTTCTTTTCTGTAAATAAATCATAAGAGCCAAAATTGTATAAATTTCTTTCATTCTCCTGAAAACTTATTCTTTTTCTACTTCGTTTCTTCCTTCTCTTATTTATTCTTGCCAAACGTGGTGTAAAACCAGCGGATGACAATATATTTCGTCGAAATCTCTCAATCCAAGAAATCCGGATGAAGCTCGGTTTGCCCTCACATAACTCCTGCTCACATATATTTATAATTATTTTTGTGATTATATATAATTATTTTTATGAATAATGTTAGAGATATTAAACTATTTATTAAATCTTGATGTGGCAGATACCCACCTCAAAGATATCAGATGGACCAAGACTACATTAAAACAATTTGTTGATCAATACGCTAAGATGGAAAGATGTCATCATCAACAAATAAAATATTTGTAAAATAGTTTGTGTCTTTAAGATTACTCTTTTTTTAATGTGTAAGCATTTTCTACTACCTCCGTTTATGAAAATAGTTTCATTTGTAATATTTATATGTAGAATTAGTTTGTGATTCATGTCTTAGAAAATTTATTTAATAAAATACAAATGATTTTGAATTTCCCGCTCACTCAATAAATCATCTAGGCAGTTCAAAGTTTGGGATAAATCCCACCGTCCATACATCTATCTAATAAAATACATCTATCTATCTATCTATCTAATAAAATATAAATGATTTTGAATTTTTCGCTCACTCAATAAATCATCTGGGTCGTCCAAAGTTTGGGATAAATCTCACCATCCATCTATCTAATAAAATACAAATAATTTTGAATTTTCCGCTCACTCAATAAATCATCTGGGCCGTCCAAAGTTTGGGATAAATCCCACCATCTATCTATCTAATCTATCTATCTATCTAATAAAATACAAATAATTTTGAATTTTCCGCTCACTCAATAAATCATCTGGGCTGTCTAAAGTTTGGGATAAATCTCAATCATTCATACAATATAAATTAAGCACGGGACACATCTAAGATACAAATATAATCCTTCATTTCATAAAAAAACAGGTCAAAGATCACAAAAGAGTCCTACTCCTTCCCTTTTTAAAAAGATGACTAAAAATACAAATCCCCCCTAAAAAAAATGAGATAAAATATACAAAGTGAAATGTAAATATGTCATTGGGGAATACTATTTTCACATGATTTTTTTGATATTTCTACATGATTAAGGTGGGACTTATTTTCTTCTCAGTTAAGGGATGACTATGTGAAAATATCAAAAATACACGTGAAAATATCAGTTTCTTTTGTCATTTAGTGAGGCCTGTTAGTATAAAAAAAATAAAGGGACAATTACATATTCTATTACATTTTTAAAAATAATTACAACAATAGTGTCCTCATAAAAATTTTACACAACTAATACACTTCCATATTTATTTACAATACTAGTGCAATTCTTAATTACAAAAAGAGTGTAATCTTATCTCTTTAATTATGCACACGATTTTCTCCCTCATCTCTCCCACAATTTTCTCCCCATCTCTCCCACGATTTTCTCCCACTCCATTTCTGTTTTCCTTCTTCTCCTCCCTCCCTCCCTCCTCCTGTCCAACCCCTCCCCACCCTTACGCCTCCCCTCCTCCTCCTCCTCCCGCCTCCGCCTCCCCCCTCCTCCCGCCCTCCCTCTCCTCCCGCCTTTTCTCCTCCCACCGCCTCCCTCCCCTCCCCTCCCCTCACCTCACCTCACCTCACCTCACCTCACCCTCACCTCACCTCCCTTCCTCCCGCATCCCTCCTCACGCCTCCTTTCTCCTCCCCTTCCGCCTTTTCTCCTCCACCTTCTCTCCCCACACCCCACGCCCCACCCTCCTCCTCCCGCCTCCCTCTCCACGATCCTCCGCCTCCCACCGCTTCTCTGGCCCATTCTTTATTTTTACTTGGTAACGAAAACTTAGAATAAGGTAACCAATTTAGTTTTATTAGTTACTAATTTATTTTGGATGTGATGCGTTTGGTAATCAAACTTCATGTAGTTGGTTACCAAATCATTTGATAAGGTAACCAATTCAGCTTTTATTAACTTACTAATATATTTTGAATGTGATGTAGTTGGTAACCAAAATTTATGCAATTGGTTACTAAACCTTCCGATAAGGTAACCAATTTAGTTTATTAGGTTACTAATTTATTTTGGATGTGATGCGCTTAGTAACCAAATTTCATATAGTTGGTTACAAAACCATTTGATAAGGTAACCAATTCAGCTTTTATTTGATTACCAATTTTATTTTAAATGTGATGCAGCTTATTCTTAGTCAAAATTAGATTAAGGTAAATTATTTCAATTTTTGTGGGTAACCAAATCGTCAAAAGAAATTGAATATAACTTAACTCCTGACGATGTGGCTAAGGGCGGCAATGATGGATTTGGAGAGAGGAGGATGATGAACATTAGCTCCTTCATAATTTTTTATTTTTAATTTTCTCATTTTGATTTGAATTTTGAAACATGAATTTGAAATTGTTGTTAGAGACAAGATTTGAATTTGAATTTGAATTATTAGTTATCCTTGATTTTAGGTTTCCTTATTAATGTGAATTGTACTATTTTGTGTAATAATTACATTCTTTTGTAATTATTTAATTGATCGACTTTTCTTGTAATTATTTTCTATTTATCAGTATCTTATGTAAAGAACCCAAAAATAAAAGTACTAGTCACACTTTATAAAATATTGTAAGACCATTAAGGATAGAAAATCGATATTTTGACATATGTTTTTGATATTTTTACATAGTCCCTCTTTCACATGAAAAAATGGGTCCCACTTTCATATGAGAGGTAGGCGATGATCATTTAAAATATCAAAAACTAATGTGAAAATAATGATCTGCTTAAATTTAAATTTGAAAGTTTTTTTCTCTTTACTATACTTTTACTTTTTTAATGTGTACAAATTGTACTTTTAATTTTTAAAGATAAATAATAAAACAAAAATATATTCTTAATATTTATAAATTACATGTATGTTATTTTATTTTTGTGTGTGTGAAAAAGAGTATAAGAACTAATTTAGATTGACAACAATGATTTTTACCCCAACAAAATACTCATTTGGTCTAGGAGATATATTTTTAATTTTTGAAATTAATTTACAAAGTTTTAAAATTTAAAATATTTAATTATAAAATTATTTTTTACTAATTTTTTAAAAATATAAGTAATTATAGTATTTTTTTTTATCACATTAACTTTAAATTTTATAATTCACAATTGACTTCAAAGAATAATAAAATACTACTAAGAGTTCCATATAATAATCGTTTTACTTTTTATGCATATGAATTAAAAAAACTCATTTAATATTATTAAATATTAAAATTTATATACTATTTCTTTATGAAAAATTAAAAATTATTAATAAAAGAGAAATTTTTTTTTGGGAGAATGAAAAAAATTAAAGGTGATATAAAAAAATAAAAAAATAACTTTATTAAAAAGTAGTAAACGTTAAATAAATTAAAATAACTTTTTTCTTTTAAAAATTAAGTTATTATGGAACGGAGGTACTACGTACTAAATGACATTGTTTAATGGAAAAACCGATCCAGTTTTGCACGCCTTTAATTAATGTATGATGTATACAACGGGTGGAGAGTGAAATTATAAAGTCGAAAAGTGTTGCAATTTCACCACAGATGGATTCCCCGTAACGGGTCGGATTAATTTCACAGAATCAGGTTAGTGATCCTTCCTTCCTTCCTTCAATTGATGCACGATTCATTAATTTATTTGCAATAATTTCATTCATCAAATTTAATCTTGATTTAGATCGAAACATACTATGAATTTGGCCAGTAAAACAAAAAGATTAAATTTTTATTCGAATCCATTACATAATTGGCATACGGGGAAACCCGAATCACTAATTTAATGAATTCGCATGCATAAACGAAAATAAAGGGCAAAGACAGAGAAGCTTGATCAGGTTCGCTTCCTTTTTATTTGGCCACTGCAATTTCTTTGTGATCAACTCTTATTGCTATTCATTCTGCTATTTGCTTTTGCTTTTGCTTTTGCTTCTGATCCTTCTTACTGCAACCAAAAGAAAACAATATATATTTATAAGTTTGAGATAATTAGAGATACCAAGCCACTTGAAAATGCTTTATATTAGAGTGGAGTATTTTTCAATTAAAAAGGATTCATTTTTCCATTTTGATGATCACAACAATCAATTGTTCTGTTATGAAGGATTGGAATGTAAAACTGCCATTTTTGAACCCCATTGAAGGGGGGGTCTTCTCATAGAATCTTGGCCTCGATTTGTGTAGCATTATGCAAGTGCTTTCCTTTCTTGAATGAAATGTATGTTTATTAGAATGTTTACTTGCGTGCATTATAAAAACGTAGCATTAAACTGATTTAAAGCATCAAAGAAAAATACCAAAAGTCTATGGTTATGTACCTCTGTTTCTGATCATCCATGAGGTTGCATCCTTCGACATGGCCTACAAATGGAAAGTAATTGAGTTTGGGTGATTTGCCGGCCTCAATTAGCTTGATGTCTTCCACAAGCTGCTCATAGTGCCTCTTCACTTCCTCCACAGTCTTCCCACCTGTTTCCTTAGCCAGATTGTGCCAGAAGTCTGGCGCGTCATTGTCATACATAGCAATTGCATTCTCAAACCGATTGTTTTGCTCGTAAGTCCAGGTTGAGGAGGATGCCATGATACTAGAATGCACTAGTTCTAGCTACCTATGAGAAGAATGATGAAGGATATGAAATAGAGAATGTTGTGTGTAGAGAAGCCCGCTATCGCTTCTCTATTTATAGAAGTGGGTGGAAGAGAGAGAACAGTGTAGTGGGCCTGAGTGGCGCTTTTCCAGCTGCTGGTCGATCATTGCAAATCAGGGGGAAAATTGTAATTTTCTTTCAATTTCCAGGTAAAACATGGATACCAGATAAGACTATACCACCAAAAACATATTCACCACTCAGCCTTCTCTTCGTTCTGGAAAAACGTGTTCTTAATTTCATTAAACACCTTCTCATCTCTTCCTTGTAATGTAAGAAAATATAATTCAGGTGGGGTCACAATAAAGATTCGGCGAGTCTAGTGGCTATTTTAAGAGTTCAAGTGCTCAACGTGGCCTAATTCTTATTATTTTATTTCCTAGTGATATCAAGCTGTGCATCTTTATTTCGCCTAGTCTAAAACGTGACGGTTTTTGTACTTTTCCACCAGATTCTTAAGCGTTGAACAAGGATCCAAATAATTTTTAGCTATCTTGGTATGTTCGTACCTTGGCTGTATCTGGTGCAGATAAGTTCATATAGGTATGTTATTATCTCTGTTACTACTCGACAACCTTTACCGCGATAATCTAGTTCAGCATCTTTTTCTTTTTAAATTCTGTGGGTAAGCAATTAATTAAAGATTTTAAGTATAATGTTGATATAGATGTGTAATTGATTAGCCTTCGTGGAAATATCCTGGCTTTCTGTGTACCGTTTAAGTTTACATAATTACATTTAATGTTTTCTCTCTTTTATCCCTGATGTTTATTCTCTCACTGACTACTTCTTGAACTTGTAATAGTTGTTTGGTGGAGTAAAAACACTTTTGAAATTAAATACGGAAATGCTTTAGTGTTTGGTGTCTCTCTAAAACTGCTTTTAGTGAGTAGAGATATTAGCTAAAAAACACTTCTAGAAAAAATAGAAAATTTATGCTTTTGGCAAAAACACTTTTAGCCGAAACAAAATTTACAAATTTGTCCTTAAATTGTTGAAGAAAAACTTAAAGTTTTACAACACACTTTTGTATAAATTTAATCTTCTACTTTTTCTAAGGTACTTTTACAATTGTATAATCAAACACTATTTTAACTTTCTTAGGAAAACACTTTTGTCAAAAACTCTACATTTTAAAGTATTTTGTCTCACCGCCCTACGCCACACAGATCCGCCAAATAGGCACCTAGTATGGTTTGGCTACTTTTTGTGACTAACCAAAATCCCATCAATGTAGTAGAATAGAACCCTTGGTACCTGGCAAACTATTGGTATTACTGCTTGGATATAAATTATGTTGTATAATGATGCAATATGCATTTAGACAATTATGTTTACTTTTAAATGATATTAGTGACTGTCTTTCTCATGGACTAAATATTTACACATTTCATCATTTAGTCAGGCATATTAGAAAATTAACCATTAATATGAGCATTAGATTGGTTTATGTTGCTATAATGTTGTGCTGGAACTAGGAGGCAATAGAGTTTAAGGAAAGATTTATGTCAATCTGTTTTTATCACAATCACGTATGTATAGTCTCCACTCATAAAGTTAACAAGGAATATTTGCAGCATAGGTCCTTCCAGGTAAGCTAAATAGTTGAGCATAGTGGGCTTGCATTGTGTTACTCTCTTAAAAGACATTTCTATCTAGCTTTTACGGCGATGGGAAGATTATAATTTCATCTACAATATCAGCTAATTTAGAGGTAGTGGTGCTTACTTTAAAATTATAAGATTAGGAAATCATCTAGAAACTATTGGAGCACTTCATGCAATATGGTAAATTTGCCTTAGTAAATTTATATGGTATAACATCTAATATTTAGTTGTAATATTATCCAATCAAATGACTATAAGCATGGGCCACTTGCTGTGATAACCTTTGACGATATTTATAAAAACAGGATCTTTCATTTTGAACCATGCTCTGAGTAGAATATTAAAAGGACGGAAGCTCAAAGAAAACTAATATTATATTTGAGGCTAAAAGACTTAATTCATGGCTCTTATTTTATTTGGATATTTCAGTTCCTTTTTTCCCAGAAGACATTTGGATTAGTTAAATATTCCATCAGATCTGTATTTTCGCTTGCTCATAAATATTCTCTTCACTGCCAAATATTTGCTCATCACTCATAATGTATTCTATGAATTGAAAACTATGAACCTTTGACCATAATTGAAAAACCAAAATAGAAGTTATCTGATGGTTGGTCTTTAGTATCAATTCATATGCAAGAGTTCAGGTGCTTGAACACCTTGGTGAATGCCCCCCTGTACATGTATATGAAGATGTTGTACTTGACAAAAGAAAGATAGTTTACATGATCATCAAGCTGACGTATGAATTCCCATGTTGGTGACAAGTAGAAATTTATCCTCATGGATACCTTTCCTCTCTCTTTCACAAGTTTTAGAGCCTCTTTTTTTTCCTTGTTGCCCTCCACTGCAAGTTGGAGCTCGATGCTCACCTTTGGCTCTTATGAAATATATTGGCTGAATGGATATTCTTTATTAATAAGACTTGATGTGTTCACTATAATTAAATGATATGAAAGGAGAATCAATGTCTTTTATAAGAATAAAAAAGAGAGACAGCATTTTGAATGTAGACGACATTTAGAGGAATACATAGGACATGGAATGCAATTAAGAGAATTGCTAATACACTGATTAAATTCCATGTTAAAATAAAGGAATAGTTTAGATGATTGAATAGATGGAGATTGGAAGAAAACTAGAAAAAGGTATCTCCTATACATGTCGAAAGATGTAATTCTTTTGCAGAATAAGTACATAAATAGGGAAAAATTAAAAAATAATAAAAATCGAAAGTACTTTTCTTTCTTCTTCTTCAATTTTTTGTTGGTTAATTGATCTCTCAAGAGTTGAATGTAGCATTTTTCTATTGGTTCTTAGCAGTTGAACTAGCACAATTCCTTGAGCATTAAAAAGAATTGCGTCTTAATCTAGTTCTCGAGTTATTGCCTTGATTCATGGCTAACATGCTCAGTAGACATCTGGTGATCAGCGATGGAATGGAATTATGGAATTTTAATGAGAACTGTTGGAGATAAAATAGATGGAAATTGTTGTTATCTTATTGCAAAGAGTACTAAAGCCTTATATAGGTTACTAGTTGAGTATGGCCCAAGATTGTGTGGGCACCAAGTATGTGTGGGCATCAAGCATACTTGGTGACCAAATTCTAATAATAATATACTCTAATATTCCTCCTCAAGTTGGAAGTCCTATTTCACGACTTACAACTTGTTACCTAACAAAATAAAAGACTCAAAAACAACTACGAAGAACTCCTTGCCTAATAATAATAATATATTCTAATAATCACCCTCAAATTGAAAGTCTTATATCACGACTTACAAGTACGACTTCCAACTTGTTATATAACATAATCTTAAAAATAAAAGACTCAAATCAATTACGAAGATTGAGGCACTCTTCAATTTGCATAGAAAAAAAAAGATTGATTTTTTATGTCCAAAATTAGATTTCTCACCCTCGGTATATAACTTCAGACATCCATTTTCTATGTACTAGCAATAACGGAGAACACTCGTCTCCCACAACAAATGTGAAGGACTCTCTATCCTTCAAAAACAATTACGAAGGACTCCTTGCCTTCATAAACAATGGAGAACTCTCTAGCCTCCCAAAAAATTGAAGGACACATTCCTTCGTGAAATCTCGGCCTCATGCAATCCTTACTTTCCAATTAACCATCCATTAACATATTCAAGGACAAACTATTTTTTTTTTCATCACAAAAACAAACAACGACTACGAATTTTTTATTTTTTATTTCCTCTAAAAAGAGAGAAAAAGAACTGCGGAAGAAAAGATACCCGCCGCCGCCGGCGGCGGAAGCAAGACTTCTAGTTGGCCAACTAGGTCTAATACCATGTTTGAGATAGAATAGATGTATTGAATATTGTTGTTATCTTATTAGAAAGAGTACTAAAGCCTTAGGCTACTAGTAGTTGAGTAGGGGCTCTAATAAGAACCTTTTCAAATATCTGAAAGGTGAGTGCTCAAGATACATCATGCTACTGATGTTTAGATTCACTTATCATTGTTGTTCATTTCAGGTATAAACTTCTATTCTCTATCAAAAGCTTTCTAGACCTCATTTATTTTCTTTGTGGCCCTTCGTACAAGTTGCAGATGGCTGCCTTGGGCTTCTAATGGTGCAGGTGTAGAGTCGTGGTGTGTCCACAAATTCATCCAAGCTATTTGGAGATTCAAATAGTTTGCTGAGATCTTTTCTTTTCCTTTATTCTTTTCTGGTTTAGGTTTGCTAATATCTCACCTAGACATTTAGCAGTCAAAGAAGTTACAAACCTAATATGTGCGAAGTATGACATTTTCATATTGATTCTACTTGCCAAAAGGTTTGATTGATGGAACAGAATTCCCCTAGATTAAATTTGTAGGTGTATTTGATCATGTGCTTACCCTATCCTTCTTTATTTAATTATTTACATATATAATGTTATTTTACTTTTTAAAGTTGTTAGTTACTGTTTCAACTCATTAGATTGGAGGGAGAAAAGGTAGTCATTTCATATAAACTTTCCTCTTCTTTTTTTTTTTGCAGGGAAATTATCTGCAATCACTGACTAACTAGATGTTAAATCCTTCATATCTCGTGAAGGAGAAACTCTTTCTGGTTTTGCCTATAAGCTGCGGTAGGAAACTTTTGCTTTTGCAGTTTAAGGTCTGAGCATAATTTGATGAATTTGTAGTTTTATGAAAAAAGGCACTGGTAAAAATAGTGACAATTTACATTCAATAAGACTGTAGCTCAATTTTGAACAGTAGCACAAAAACATTGAAGAATTTTCCGTTGAGCTTATTGAGAGAATATTGTACACTACACTATTATAAATGAAAAAGCTAATGTTGTTGAGACTAGATGTTGAAAGAAGCCAGGCCAGCCTCCTTGGTGTTGTCTCATTTTAACTTCTATAAGATGCTGTTTAGTTGTCATATGTTTGAAATACAAAGAAAGCTTATTCCTTTTGTTTTCCCAGGTAAAAGTATTTCCAATGTTTATATTTTTTCTGTTTCAGCATCATATAAAGTGTTTTTACGGTCTGATGGCGGCCTGGACAGGTAAATTACGTTGTGTAGGAGTGAGAAGGCAGGCGCCCTTAATTTTTACTCGATTAATATCTCTGCTCCCTACACAAAATGATGAATATTTTTAATTTTGGATTTAATATTTATCTTACAAGAAGGATAAACAAATTTGTATCTTTAGTCATCTCTCTTTTTGTCATTTTCCCTTCTTTCTCTCTCTAAATCTTCTTTGGAAATTCACTAAATCTGCAATGGGACGTTAATTCGGTCTTCTGTATATAGCTGGCTCTACCATCAAACCCCCACCCCCCACTCACCATAGATTGGTTTCTACTTCCCACCATCAATCATTTGCAAAACAGATTGGTTTGCACGGGTTAATTGAGCTTTCTAGTCATTTTACTGGATCCCCCATTTCCATTTTGATTATTGAACCTTTTAAAATTACAATTGCATTACTCTACTAAAAAATATATTTCAATCGAGTAAAAAACGTTTATATTTATTTTATTTCTGCCAATCAATGTAATGTATATTTTAAAATTACTAAATAGTAAAGAGTTGGCTTACTTCAACTTAAATTTTAAAGTAAAATAGGAGTATAAAAGCATTAAACAGCAGGGCTAGGCTTGAGAATGCCTTTTTCAGTCCTTGTTTTCTCAAGTCAAAGCTCGACCTGGCCCGGCCTAAATCAAAATCCTTGCTAATTGTTTATCTAAATGTTTTAAACAATTGCACCATTACCGGAAAAATTAGCCCTCATATTCATGGAGCTCTACGTCTCAATTTTATTATTTCCATAAAAAAACAAATAACCTAGGGTCACTGAAGCTCATGTATAATAAATACTCCCTCCCCTTCCTAAAAGATTGTCGTTTTAGAAGAAAAAATTTGTTCCAAAAAGTTTGTCGTTTACAACTTTCGAGAAGAATAAATTATTTATTTTCCTATATTACCCCTACCTTCTCTCATTGTCTCCAATAAATTCTCTTCTCAGACAATAGTTTTCAACCATCAAATTCTAAGCTTAAGGGGTAGTGATGGAATTTCAAACAAATCTCTAAATGTTTTTAAACAAACCATTACCGGAAAAAAACCCTTAGGAGGGAGAAGATATTCATATTTTACCTAAATATTAGTGTCAGGTCAGGTACTTGTATTCTCTATACTGCAACAAGTATAAATCAAATCTACTAGGAAGCAAACGCATAGAAATCTCCTGGAATACCCGAATGATATAATAATAGATGGGAATGGTATGGAAATGAAAATCACTGAAAAGAAACGAGCCAACTCCCGTCGTCATCCATCCATCCATCCAGTGTATTATTGATTATATAAATATCATTTTATGACGAAATGCACCAGCATATTGATTATAAATATGATGATGAAATGGATTTCCAGGTACATGTTGCACAAACAACTCAAGGAAAAGGACCGAGTTGGAGAACAGCACAAGGAATAACCTCCTCTATATGGAATATTGGAATGGAACAACATATCATTATACTATCTACTACACTTGGGTTGTGCCAATTATTCCACTCCCTTGATTTTACAAGTTACTTCCAAACTACGTACCCATAAAGAAGAAGGGGGAGATTCAAATAGTTTAGGGTACCATACGTTTTTTTCATGAAACACCAACATAGATAGATAGTGTATACGTATTTGGATTGAAAGCAGCTTTTCATCCAAGGATATCAAATTCGTGAGGCAGAACATCTTCAGTTGGCCTGTAGTATTTATCTGGGGAATACAGGCTCAGGTTTGTAACTTGGCTAGTATAGAGGCAGGCAAATCTCTCTACCTGCATAAACACCCCAAAAATAAAAAAAATAAAAAAAATCTAGCAAAGTATAAACTAGCAAACTTACTCACTGAGAATGATATGGAGTTCTAAATTAAAATATTTCAAATTTACCTGATGTGCAAAGCGGGAATTCTGATAGCCTGTCCTCATAAGTTGTCCCCATACTTTGTGGAACTGAAATTATTGAAAATAAACATTTTATGCTCTGATTTATTGGATAACATCCTTAAAGTAAACAGGTCAAATAAAAACACAGAAACACGGTTCTCATTCAATCCATTTGATTTGGTACTCATAATCAATCCATTTGATTTCCGCTTTGAAAATAATATATGCATTCAAACAGATGGTGAAAAGACTCCTTGAAACACATTAATAATGCCCAACAAACTGCCTTTCTATATGAACTCCAAACCATGAAGGTCGATTTGTTTTTGATCTTCTTGGTTATTTTGTTCTGAGATGAAAAGTAATCAACTGTTGGGTAATGAATTTTGTAAATCCATTGAGCAAAACCGACCCATGAATTTCGATTTGGTTCGACTCTTCTGGTTATTTTGTATGATGAAACATGTCTATGGTAAATCCACTGAAAAATTTCACCCAGAAAACCTTAGTTTCCTCCTTCAAGAATCAAATGCATTCCTTTGCAAAATAGTTACCTTTTGGTGACATTCTCTTTGAGCTTGTTGATGACTGATCCGAACTTGCTCCCTTACAGACTATAAAAGAAACATAAGAAAATTAAAGTATGATAAAAATCATTGTACTTTTCATCTGGGAAAACTCCATTGCAAGAATTTCAAGTTGTAGAGGCCATCACGCATGACATTAATTTACTTCCAATTGATAAAACTCATAACAATGTCCATGTACCATAAACCCATAAGAGCTGAACAAATAGAACATGTGTCAAGCTAACATTTCCAGAAATGAAATGCCCTTTCAACATCATATCCAAATTACTGTGATAGCATTGTTAGATTTAATTCATAAAAACTAATTAATGTATCAACTAGGAAGAAAACAAAATAGCATGATTCTGATTTCAATCTAAGGGACATCCAAATACCTCTTATTCAACATGGAATTAAAATTGCATAAGAACAAATTACAAGGACAAACCTCCAATTTTTCAAGTTCAGAATATAGCTTTTGCTTCTCATCAACATTTACACCTTCAAACCTGAACCAATATACGACAGTCCACAGAATGAAACAATAAGCAAAGATGATAACATTATATAAGGTAATCTAATACAGATTCAACTGTCAGCACAATAAAATCCTTTGGCAATAACCTAAGTTAACATAAATCAACATTCACAAGGTAAATCCAATTTATCGTTCAACAAAACTAACGGACTGATTATACTCAACTAGACACTCGCTCAACAGATCTGTTCAAACAATTTATTACCCAACTTCAAGATTTCATAGAGCAAAATTAATGCCAGTGGACCTTTAATTATTTATTTTTGTCGGATTTTTCATTTTGGAGTGCGAGTGTTTGGGGATTGCAGGATAAGTGATGGCTCTACTTATGTTGAAGGGTAGATACTTACTTGAGAGACCACTTCAGACGATGTATTTTGTTTTCAATGCAATCACGTTCATTTCTCAACGACTGAAGTTGCTGTGCAGCAGAGAAAATGACCACAGGTTACATTACAAGGATCATATGCATATAAATAGTGTTGAAATTGGTTTCATTGAAACTCAATAGAAAGAAATAAAGTAAAAAAATTGAAAAGTAACTAAGAATGAAATGTTATGCTGATCCTTGATTGTCAGCTTTTGAATAATCAAAATGGTTACAAATGATCTCAAAGAAGTGCAATAAGTTAGTGCTCTGCTTTTCAAAGTACAAGACACAAAGATGATCCATTTCAAAGTAGTTGAGTACAAATCACAACAAAAAACAACACATCATACCTCTTGTCCTGGGTAATAAACTAATATTAATATAATCCAAATGAGTTTAACATTTATTGATTCTAATTAATTAATTCAGTAAAATTGTTAAGGTATAACGTGAATTGACATAGTCCCACATTGGTGTAGCATTTGAAGGCTTGAAAACAAGGTTGAGAAGATCTGTGAACTTAAACTTTTGGGTCAAGTTGGGTTCAAAAGGTGTATTAGAGCCTTGGTATCATCGCTTCAACTTGTTGAGTATTGAGAGCAAATATTCACACCCAAGGGGATCAGTTTGTCGATGTTTCATTTCCTATTATGAAACACCTTCTTATGTTATCTTCACTCCTTTATCCATTCAGCGTATTTATCTTGCAAATGCACCCTTGCAATTCAAAATGCTTACCTCAAGTACGCTGCATGCCAGAAGTGCGTAGCATATGCCTAACGCTGAAACCATATTTCTAGTGTACATTCAAATTGAGCAAACAAAAGAAACACAGAATTACTATGTAAATCCACTAATTGGTACGAAGTTATGAAGAGAAATAGAAAATAAATAAAAGAAAAGAAAAACATAGAACTAACTACCTATGTAAAGGGAAAAATAACTATGGAGTGTGAATGGGCATACCGTCGTTCCACCTCTCTAGTAATATATTTAAGAAATTTAAAACCTCAAGCAACTAAAGTGGAAAGAAGTCACTAAGGTCACACAAATTTAGTCAAACATTAGAGAATCTCAAGATTTAAATATATTGAGATGACAAAATACTCGAAATCACTAAATTTACTAATTTACATTTAGTAGCAAAATCTAGAGAATTTAAACCTCAAAAATAAATCAATACCTTGCGGGTACCTCGTAGTTCCCATAGAAGTTCAACCTCCCTCTCAAGCTCTGGAACAACAAGCATTGTTCTCCAACCTGTTCAGACATGATATAAACCCAACAACAGTTGAGGAATAATGAGCTACCAAAAAAGAAACGAATGAAAATATTATATTTCTCCCTCCATCTAGGAATGAGATCCTACTTTTATTGACCTTATTTTAGAATATTAAGGTTTGCATAGGACAAACTTATACATAAAAAGAATTGATAATAAAATCTTAAGTGTTTATAGTTAATATCCAAAAAAAATTAAATTATCTACTAATATTCTTGTTCAAACTTTTATATTATAGAAAAAGTAACTCTTTCTCCTCACAGAGGGAGTACATAATTATTAATAACTTAATATAGCACCAACATCATAATCTTATACTCCAATTAAAATTTATACACCAAAGAGATTTAGATAATGTTAATCAGATTCCATCTCCCATTCCAGCTTAGTTCTTCACTTTGCCAAATTCATACTTAAATATGTAATTTTGCTACTGTTGGAAATATAAACCTTTACATAATCCTTTAAGGACAGATTACAGAGAAGAAAAAAGTCATAAACTCTCTCTCTTATAAATATACTCAACATCTACGCATCTCCTATCCAACAGATAATTCAATAAAGGAACTTGAGAACACTCTGCTTGACAGAAAGATCTGAGCTCTCACCTTCTTAACTAATGGTTGGCAATAGAGCATAAAAAGCAGTCTAAACTCGGAAATCAAATTCAAATTCAAAGTCAAGGTTACAAAATGCTGCTAGCCTTATTGAGTCAGTGTGGAGTCAATATCATATAGCTTGTATGAACTACAAAGCTAAATCGCGCTTGCTCGTATGAATAGTAGTTACTAGCAGGCACCTAGTTTGTAAGAACCACAAAGCCAATTTATTGTGATATTCATGCAAGAAGTATCCTTCCTAGCTAAAGGCTTTCCGCTCACTGCCTGTTTGGCCTAGACCAATAAGTGAAACTATTTTGTACCAACCAGCTTGAATGGTGGGTCTCACGGTTTTACTGCATATCCTTTATAAGCGCAATGCAAGTTTGATTCCAAAGCCTAAATACCAATCGAGCGTAAAGGGAAATGCAAGCCTGATTTAAATCCAAAATACTAATAACTGGCAGTTGAGAGTATCCAGGGTCTTGGGGGTGGGAAAGGTACCCCTGATCAAACTCTAGTTGGTGAAAATCAAAAGAAAAGCATATGTCTGAAATCCCAGGTACACCTAGCTTTTAAATTATTTTCAAAATAAGATGAACAGACTCTTGAAACTTGTTCACATCTTGTGTAGCACGTAATCAACATCATGTCAGTTTTCACTGTACCATTATTCTAGTAGCTCCGTCCTTTTCAGAAGTTACCGATACACGTTATCAAGCCTAATTGATAATCTATAACCTTAAATAATGCTCATCCATATCCATAAGAAAATTATAACACCATATCAGAAAAGGCAGTGACGAGAAAAATTACTTAGAGAATACGTAAAGAAATGTCGAAGGTTATACCCAGAACTTTTTTACTGCGTAATATATCTCCATAGATGTGATCTCCGACATACAGAACCTAGTAAAATTGAACAGCACATTAGATTTTCATGCTTTAAAAAATCAAGCATTTTATTGGAGTGAACATTTTATCTATAAATTGGATTCACTTCTTCATGGAATATAGCCATACATGCCTTCAATTATATGCTAATCGTTATAGCATGAAAATCATTACATTCATTAACTTTCAAAGTCAAGATAACAATTTCAAGTCTACACACAAATACACAATTAATGTTGAAATGTAATTATCCTTTCAATAAAAAAAGAGTAATTATTTCCCACCCGATCTCATTCAGAAACAATGTCAATTTCTAATAATATTTATAAAGGAGTTCTTCCCCTTTCGCTAAATGAAATCAAAATTAAAGAAGATAGTATCTTGCTAGTATCCATAACAAAGAAAACCAACAAAAATATAAGAGAATATTATCTAACCATCATGGCACATACCTGTGAACTTGACTCAATAGAAAGGAGCTTATGCAAATGACCAACATTGCCTCCCTAAAAAAAAAATAAGAAGGTTCAGGAGCATCAAAGCCATATACTAATCATCCGAGTTGCGACATTAAGAGTCTTACAAATGACTTTGGAATTGAAGGCACACAACAAATTGTTACACATCCAGTAAACTCTAAAACCGTTGAAAGACGTTTTTCTAAATTTACCTGAAAAACTTTCCAAGACTTTTTCAGGCTCTTCAGAGGGAGTTTTATAGAAGTGCTTCCCACCTTGTAAATAGAAAAATAAGATCAAAGTCACAATAATAAGAAGAGTCCAAATAAGGTAACACACATTAAACAATATCTGAGCCTTTACACTAACCTGAGCCATAGGATTGCCATTATCAGTGTTGAGAAGCATCCCAGATTCAGGCTCAACCTCGAAGAGATTGGCACGATTCTCAAGAAAAAAACCTGGTTTTGCACTGTAACAAACAATAAATTCTTCATAATTTTAAAAATTATAAGCACCAAAGCTAGGCAAATTTTGCCAAGCATATGCATTGAGTAACATCTACTTCCTAACCACACTACAGCAGTTCATAATATACCATCACATTGTTTGAAAGCTCAGTAGATATTTTTTAGGTTGATATACAAGGAACTCAAAAACAAAGCAGTTCAAAACATTTGAATCAGTCACCCCATCACCAACAACGGCTCTCACAAATTTTTAAATAAGAGCAAGCTACAAATAAGCAAATGGCACTTAAATGGTAAGAACAACATGTTAGAGTTAACAGTCCGAAAAGGTAAATAACTAGAGTTCATTGAGGTTGAATCACCTATGCAGTATATTAATACAGAATTTGCTAATCCCTACACCACCAGAACCCACCAAATCACCAGGTTCAACTGATTAGGCAATTTAATAGGTGAAAAAAGGATGCAGGTAATGAAGCACCAGCTTTCTACTGGGCCCTCCTACACTACTTTAGTGAAAATACAGACCCCAATTAAGGTCAGCATGATTACTGGGAAGAAATACCATCAAAATGTGCTACCCAAAGAAGAGAAAAGGCCAAGACAACCACTATAACATATGCAAGTATTTGGGCTACAACCTCATGTCACAATCAGAATCATCAGATTACTTTGAGTAAATAAAAAAGAAGATTGGGGGAGAGGGTAGCAAAAGTACATAAATGCAGCACGTTATAAAAGTATAGGAAAGAAAAATGACCTTCCAGTAATAACAACATCGAAGTACTGAAGCCAATCAAAACTTGAACTGCGGCTACCACCCAGTGGATTAGGATCACAGAGAAAGTTCATCACAACATTTGTATAATCCCACAAGCTGCAACAAATATAGTTAACATTTTTGATTATCTTAGCATGAGTATAGCCCAGACTCAGTAAAACTAACACCTTAAAATCAATTTGATTGCAGCATTTAGACAGGAAGAAAATGAAAAGAAGGATGAAGCAATAGTGAGTTGTGCCTGATTCACTCATAAAAACATTATCCAGCAGGAATGAGCAGGTGATAAGTATGAAAAGGCCCCTGATGACTTGTGAACAACATAAAAGATGAGAAGAGTACTCAGATATGTCACAGATGGAGCAGGTCTTCTGAATGAAATGGAAATATCTGGCACTATTTCTAACTAGCTTGAAATGATAAAATAATGTATAGAAAAATACCAATGAAAATAATACATTTCTCATATAATTTAACTTTAAGAAAGAATTATGATTGATACCAAATAGATCCATTCATATAGAAAACACAGACCAACAGAAATTATATGCATTACACACTGGAGTAACTAATCTCCATAAATATCCAGATGTGCATTAAAAAATGTGCAAGATTAATTAGTTTGAAAATTCTTTCCATGTACAAGTAGTAATCCATCCGTCCCAAACTGAGAGTCAGCATTTAAAGAATGAAGTTTTAAGGAAAAAAGTATTAACGTAATTAATGACCAAGACTAAACGTGCACAAGTATAAAGGATCTGGGGTACATTGATACTGAAAATGGGCTATCATTTTGGGACATGACAAAGACAATGCGGGCCCTCATTTTGGGAAGGAGTTAGTATCAAACACATAAAGTGACACATTAATATACCCCCTAAAAGGCTGAATAGTAAAGATGTCAAAATTCAAATTGTTAGAAAATGGAAACTAAAAAAAAAATGCATTCACTCATTTTCCCCTGTAATCTAGTGAACAAATAGACGATGCACAACATATATATGTTTGCGGGCATGTGTGTGTATATATATACACATGTATGTATGTGTATATATATAGAGGAAGGATCAAGAGCATTCCTCCTATCTAGTATTCCTCCTTAAATAACACTCCTTTGTTAAAACTACGTCGTTTTGGAGATTCTTTTAAAAAACAAGTGGGGCCGCGAGTGGTATTTTTGTAAATAAAAGGAAATCAAGTGGGACCACTCTCTTAAAAAAATCTCCAAAACAACATAGTTTTAATAAAGAAGTGTTATTTAAGGAGGAGTGCTAGATAAGGGGAGTGCTCTTGATCCTTCCTCTCTCTCTCTCTCTCTCTATATATATATATATATATATATATATATATATATATACATTTCACCCTTTAAAACTTCACTCAATAGTGCATCTCAACCTTCGAATTTGAAGCCATATAAGTAAATACATATAAATATATTACCTGTTTGTCACCAAAAATGTTGCACGACCCGAATCTCTTAGCATTTTTAACATAGGAACTATTGAGAAATCCTCATTAATATACCTAGCATACAAACAGCAAAATGGTTAACTAAGACTATGAAACAATAAACTCAAAAACATTTTTATGTTTTATGATTACCTTATTTTCCTACTATAGATTCAAAAATTTAGGAACAAGGTGACATATGACAAGGTCTAAAATTGGAGAGACTAAAATAATGAAGCCAAAAGAGAACATATCACGAGGTCTTGGACTAAAATCTTTTGGTTAAACATTGTGAGGTTCTCTCGACTCGGTTAAAAGAAAATTATTGTTGCTTATTATTGCTTTTTATATATATATTTTTATATTTTTTGGTGGAGGCGGGGGTGGTGGGGCTTCTGTAGATACCATCATAATGCATAATATTACCAACAAACTGCAAATTCATGGAAACGTAAAATGCATCCAAAAGCTCATTTGTTCCAAATTACTTCTGTAAAAACATTTTTGATACCTTTTAGGATCTTTTGCAACCATCTCCTTCAAAGTTCCATTGCGATGGCACAAGTCCACTGCAGCTCGAACATCTTTGTACAAACTAGAATAGCTGTGGGCATGTAACATGTAGCATTAATAGAGACAAATAACGAGGCTGGTGTTAATTAATATTCCCAACAAAAATTATACTATTTTTTTTTTTTTTGCTATATATACTATTTATTGCATATAGAGAAGCATAGATCCTTGTCCAAATCAGATCTCAAAAGGAAAAGAAAAAAATAGTTGTGAATCTAAGGAGTAAAAATAATACTCCCTCCGTCCCAGGATAAAAGTCCTGGTGGACTTTTCGCGCATATTAAGAAGATGAATGAAATGACAAAATTGCCCATAATAATATCATTAAATATGGAGAGAGAATTAGAATAAGAAAAGTATGAGATATTTAATGCTATGGGTATAATAGGAAAATATGTGTAAAAGTTTGGTTATTAAAGGAAAATGGACATTTAACATGGGACTACCCAAAATAGTAATAAGGACTTTTATCATGGAACGGAGGGAGTATTAGTTATTCACCTATGCTCGTAATTGCAGCAACTAAAATTTACAGCTGTAGAAGCAATAATATGTGTGTGTGTGCACGCGCTCATGCCAAATCCCCACCGAACTCGAATCCCCTTTGCCTGAAGTGTTTTCCTTTCTGAGCTTGATTTGGTATCATTTGATTATACTTGTTTTGTGTTTTTATGTCTTTTTCAAAAAAGAGCTCTAATTCTTTGCACTCTTTAATGAACATTATTCGTAACACAAGAAGTTAGAAAAGAGAAAGAAAATGGGGCAATCAGTTGTATGCTTTATGCCTTGAATACCTTACAGAACTAGATCATCACTTTTAGAAACTTAATGAAATATAATTCAAAGTTGGATGAATAGTAGTACTCCTTACTCTGTGCCTTCTGGAACTAATTCAGGGTGGCTGTCCTTGAAATCAACAAGTTGAGCAAACAAAAATGCTTCAGCCAATGAGAAAAGGGTATCAATGAGTGCATAGTCAGGTTCATCAAACGCATCTCGTATCAAAGTGCTTCCATATGTAGCAACTTTATCGTCCTTTGACATTTCCTTAAATCCATGATATGCAACTTTGACATATTTATGTCGATCCATCTGTGGGATAAATAAGCAAAAGATAAATATGGGAAGTATAGAAATATACGTATCCACAAAACTGAAAAACAAGTAGAACTACCAATATATATTCAGACGAACAATAAATTCATATTATGGACATAAGCTATTGAGCAATCAAGAAACACAAACCTTCAATATATTGCCTCTCTTTTTATCAAGAACTAAGCCTCTGACCATGTAGGTCCAATTAAAAGACCACTCCAACAACTACAAAACGGAAAAACAATCTTGTCAAGTAGGCTGTTGGTTTAGACGTCAGACTCCAGAAACTTAAAAAAATACACCCTCTGCTCCACAAAAAATCCCATTGTAAAATTTATAAATTTTAAGGATTTTTTCTTTCACGTTTACCCCTGATTTCTGAAATGATAATGAAATTATGATAGTAAACTTGAGAACATTCTGTCATTAATACAATCGTCAAAAGAAATGAGAGTGTTTTTGGAACAAAAACAATTGGAAATTGTGCGGAACAGAGGTAGTAATAACTAAATAGAAATAATCATTAATAACAGAGGACTTGTTCGAAATGGAAAGGTAAACCAAAGAAATTCATAGTACTAAAGAAAAGTACAATCTATTTTTAAATTTCTCTCTCACGGAAAAAATATAGGGTACACATTCTTTTTGAAAGGAAACACAATGAAATCCAAGTTTCTTAGCAAATAATGAAATATAGTGAAAAGTGTTTGTGTGATTGTGCTTTCTTGTATTAGTCTTTGTGTGTGTGTGTGTGTGTAGAAAAACAAACCTCTTGAGGATACCCCAAATCATAGACTAGCTTCTTGACTGTGCCTTCATAAGCAAGAGATTCAAATGTTTCAGGCTTATATTGTGCCAAAGTATAATCCATGTCGAACCCAACAGCAACTATATTCTTCATATTTAAGGATCTATTGCAGAAAATCTGTTTGCTGATTTCAACTTTACGCCCTCCTTCTGGAGATGACCAAATATATGGATTCTGAGTTCCATGACAGCAAGTGGATATCGGTAACTCTGAGATTTTCCCATCCATGCACTTACTGTCCATTGTAAAACTTGTGTTCAACTGATTGGCTCCTGTTATAAACAAATAGAAAAATAGAACTAATTATCCCTGAGAGTGGCTTTACTATATAACCATGATGCATAAGGCATGGCAAACTGCGATCAGCCAGCATGAACTCATAGTAACTACCTAAGCACATACAAGTGATGCGACATTTCAAAGGTAAAACTGACCAAAACATTTAACGAATGAATTGTTAGTTGCTATAAAGCTGATATATTAATAAATTGTACCCTAATGATTAATGTATAACTTTAGAACTTAGAGAACTACGAACAATATGTTGTAAGAACCAGAAATTGCGATACGTTTTAACATACAGTACAATGCGTATAACCACCCAAGCCAAACCCGGGTCTGGATTAAGGCCCAATCCACTATCCAAGAGCACCAGTTGGGTCATTTTGCCCACCACAGTCCATGACACATGTTCCGATGTGGGACTTCGTGATTGGGCACCATGTTTTATAAAGAAATATGTCATGTACTGTGCACTAATATGCATTTAACTGTTGCATATATTTTATGAGGTTATATCTAGATAATATCTAAGTACACATAGCACATCAGGGTTAATTCCTAAATGAAATGTTTCCAGAAATGATTACATAAAAGGGGAAAAAAAAGGAAACTTAGAAGAAAGTATCTTAAGTGGTATACTCTTGCTTAATTTCATATGATGACACATTTTTCAGAATCAGAACAAGACTAGAAAGGAGACATTCTTGCTGAAATGGGAAGGCCATGAGAGTTTATTCACAAGATACACTAGAAACTCCACATGGTCCTTGAGCAAAGTTGTCTTAAAAAAAACATGCCTTTATTCACAAGATACACTAGAAACTCCACGTGGTCCTCCAGCAAAGTTGTCTTAAAAAAAATCATGGCTAAAAAGAATAAAGGGGATCCTAATTGTCAGTCTTTAATACTAGCATGGGCATCTATCACGCCAAATCAAACAAGTCATCAACAAAAGTGTCACTGAAAGAGAAACTTAGACAAAAATAAAAAAACTGAAACCTACGATAACATATGCATCACACATGTCAAACAAGTTTCAAATGATTGGGAAAAAGAATAAAAGAAAGAGCACTTCATAAAGGAATAATTCCGATATATTTCACCCCTAATATCAATTATTTTCATCTAAACAAGCTTATACATGTTGTAATCATATCCAAACAGATAGGAATAAAGAGTTATTCTTTACAAGTAAGAAATAGAAAATTGGGTTATTACACTCAATCCAACAGGTTTTAAAAATAAAAAATAAAATAAATTAGCGCAGCAGTGGGCATTAGACAGCGACTAGATGAATTTGGATTGCATTATTGCACAGGCTATGACGGAGTACTACAAATTTGATAAATAAACAAGTAACTTATAGGGTAGCAGTAGGCATTAGACAGTGACTAGACGAATTTGGATTGCATTATTGCACAGGATATGATGTAGTACCACAAATTTGATCAATAAACAAGTAACTTGCAAGCATGAACCAGTTATAGAATAATGGATCAACCAAACTAATTAAATCTTACACCAAAATATATAGACATCACATCCACAAAAGTAAAATCAAAACCATGCATGCAAAGTAATTCAACAAAATCAATGAAACAAGAAATCCAATTACTCAATCCACCAAAAGTAAAACAAAGCACCCTAGAATTATCTATAACAAGCAATTGAATAAAAACAACAACAAATTAAATAAAATCTAATTAAAAATTTAAGCAAAATTCATGAAAAAGCAACAAACCTTCGGCACGAATTCCTTTTCTTCTGATTGATGATTTAGTAAAAGTTCGAGGGCAACCTAGAACTAAAGAAGAGTAGAGGGGGGAATTGAACTCGAGAGGAGAGAGAAGAGAGAAGCAGAATGCAATGGAACGCTTGGCAACTCGCATCGCGTACTTCTTAAATAGGCATTTGGATTTGGTTTTGGGAACACTCAACAATAGTGGTTGCTGACAGATGGAATCGAATGTAGGGCGAATCCCCAGTGTGGTGGAATTAATGAAATATGTTCGATTGCAATTTGTTGATGATGATGAAGTTGATGCCCCAGCAGCAAAACTCATTTGATTTAAACAACACTTTTTCAGTTTTTGGGCGGAAAAGCTTTTCCGGAAAAGGAATTGGATTATCCATTCCGGGACGGAATCCAATTCCCGAATGCGCTTCGCTTTCAGCAAATTGTTTTTGTTTGTTTCAGGGATAAATACGGACGCAAAGGAAGGTGAGGCGACACGTGGTGAGAATTTTCGTAGAGTCGATGGCTGGTGGCAATAGGCTGCGCCGGTGGGCTGGCGAGGGTTGTTTTGGCTCTCCGATCGCCAGTTTATGGCGGTGAACTAATGTGAATATTTTTATAGGTTTTTTTAATTTTTGAATTCTCCCCTTTTAAGTTAAACGGGAAAACTGACAGATTGTGTGAATGAACGGAAGCTGCATACCTGATGGTCCTCTCCTCCTGTCCTGATCAATGTATAACTAGTACCCACGCGCCGTGCGTGCGCAGAATTAACAGTATTTTAAAGTCCTTTATTAATTAAAAAAAATAATAGAAGTAGTTACTTTTTAGAATTAAAAAAAAAATTATTTTCTCTTTCTCTACTCCTTTATTAATTCTTATTTTCTCTTCAACATTGTCTCATTTATTCTGCATACATATTACATGGTGTGTTTAAAGTTGATAAAAATAAATGATGTGAAAGAATTAAAAATATGATAGAGAATGGAAGAGGGGAGGAAGTTAAAACATAAGACGATTCAAATTAACTTTTATTCCACTACTAAACCCCAAATTAATCAACTAATATCCTAAATAAATTACAAAAAAAAATGACAATGTATATGTCAAGGGCCGGTGTATAAATACATGCATAATTAATTCTTAATTAACTCAATTAAGTAACAAAAAAAAGAATAATCAACCCATTAATTAATCTAAATTAAATTATTACCTCAAATAAAATAATTAACCAATTTAATTTTTTTGTAAAGATTTACAATATTTTGTAGACCAAAAACATTTTTGCATGTCTCCTACTTGTTGCTCAGCTCACCCCAGGAGGCACGATAAATTATTGCTGAACCCCAATACTCCATTATTATTAATCTTTCCTATTTTTGGTATTGGTATTGGTATTGGTATATATGGCAACTCCACATCAAACAGCCCATTTCCAAGGTTACTACTATTACTGTCAAGTGAGCTGCCTTCGAAAATTACAATTCTCAAAAATACAATTAATGTGTGACCACCTAGTAGTATAACTTTTTCAATTTAACGGTAAAAAATAAAATAAAGGAAAAGGTTTCTATTTGTATATATTATTATTAAGGGAGAAGAAAAGTTATGAAACTAGCTGTTTCATTATTATTATTATTTAACTTATCATAAACTGATTAAAATTGTATTCTCATTCCTATCTTTTCTCTACCCCACTTCTTATCCTCTTCAATAATTTTTTAACTGCACACTAGTCAGTCATAATATCGAATTTTTTTCCCTTTAATGCGTTTTGAAACTTAACGAGTTAACGTACGCTTTGTTTGTGGGTTATTGTGATTCATGGCCTGCAGTTTATTTTATCAGTATTGTTTGCACATAAGCTTAACTCTCACTCTATCATGACAATGGGTCACAGTAGAGTTTTTCCTACATGTATATTAATTCTAAAAATCCAACAAATATCATCGGGATTATTCTGGTAATTCATTTTTTTCTGTTACATGATCATAATATTTGCATAATAATAAGTAAAGCAAACAGCAATTTTATGACATGTCTGCCATCATTTGAGATAAATTCATTCTTCAAGAAATTAAAGGTTACTTTCTTTGTTAATTACTGTATGTATTACGTATTTATTATGATCTCAACGTGAAAGTGTGTGCATCGCCTTGAAACTCCCCTTCATATTTAGTATGTGACAAGTTGAGTCTGCAAGGTAAATATAGTAAATACTCTAATGGAGGACTGAAAAAATTAAGTAACAAGCTAGTGATATACTGAGCAATCTAATGTGAACAAACTTCCTTGCTTAATTCGTTGAGTGCTTTTCATGCTCTTTTACTTTTGATTTGAATAGGGATCGGAGAGAAGAACTTTTTAAAATTCTTTACTTTTGCTTTCATGCATTAATCTAATTGTGATAAATAACTTATGCTCAGTACTCTCATGGTTTCCTTAATTACCTAATTTTATCCATCTCGGGCAGGTGAAAAATATCTTAACAGTTGACCCAGAAGATGTTGTTCCTTTGAGAAAAATGATGATAAGAAAAAATTTGGGTAAGGAATTAAGACCACAGGTTGCATTTCTCTTATATGTTTAAGAAAAATACTTTTACGACAAAGGACAATTCTCCCGTTTATAGCAGAAATCCAGTGAAGGCCTCTTCCATCTGTGCCTGGAGTAAGCTTTAAACTTGTTCAAATCAAATAATTGTCATCATCAATTTTCCTTTTACTAAAATTAACAATCATCATATTTTCTTTAAGTTGCATAAAAACATTCAGTTGTTTATGTACGTATCATCACTTCATCAGAACTTCTTTAAGTTGCATAAAAACATTCTAGTTTATGTATCATCACTTCATCAGAACGTTTTAGACTTGCACGAGTGGATTGTTGTAAGAGGAATCTAACATTTTTATTATATTTAATTTGGTTTCTGAATAAATGCACAGAGTGACTTAATTGTTTAATATCATATTCTGCATTGTTAACAAACTTATTTATTTTTCTCATGTTCCTTCATGTATTTCAGGGTTTCAGAAAACATGCCTCTTTATGATATTCTAAATGAATTTCAGAAGGGACACAGCCACATTGCTGTTGTATACAAAGATCTTAAGGAGACAAAAGAGTTACCAAAGAAAACTATATATAGACAGTAAATATCATCCAACCGTCTATTCTATTTAAGTTTCCTCCTAGTTTTGAACTTGCTACTTTTTAACCTAAACTTGCTTATTACTCCCTCTTCTAATTCTTAAAGTAATTTTAGCTTCAGGGCTTTCTACAATTATGGCCTTTTTAATTCTCAGTTCTCATAAATATGTGTCAACTGCTGCTGATTGTACCATTTTCATTAATTATGACTCCTTTTTTTTTTGGCGCAATTATGAATTAATTACTGGTAGTCGGGTTTAACCTATATGGTTTTGTTAGATGATCATGCATGTTCCTGTGTGGTCGGTATACGGTTTTAGTGCACCTACAGAAAAATATATATATATATGACTAGTAAATCCACCGCGCATGCTGTTGATAAGACTGACGGCCGCGAACAACCGATTTAGAAAAGTCCCCCAGCTACTCCTGCATTCAAGTAAAGACATGCACAGAGGTTGCTCATTTTGTATTTTGGATTTAGAATATATTCCACATGCAGTTTCCATCTAATTAATGAAGAAGTTGTTGGTGTATAATTACCATGGAGGAGCTTCTTCAGGTACATCAAAGAAGAACCCTTGGAGCCATGAGAATAAACCCCTATATGAAGGAAGATGAAATAAATGAAAGTGACCGAATGTATATTAATTTGCTGCAGGATAAAGGTCAATATGCATGCTTAATTGCTTTACAAGAAAGATCAGCTCCTGATGCAGACTCTGAGCAGCCTTCTCCCCATCTGGCTGCTTCAGTTTCTGGACCCGTACGTTAATTCAATCAGTATTTTCTACCAGTACCAGTACGTCACAATAACACAAACTTGCTAGGAGCCTCCAACAGTTTCCAAAGGAAAGTTGCTTAATTATATATACTAGTTTCTCATTGCTCTTTTGTATAGTTACTAATCCCAGAATAAGGCTAGCTTCATTTACAAATGACTTAAAAAGAGTAAGAAAGCCGCGGCATCATTGGTTTATTGAATAGGTTGTGTTGTCTGTGGTGTAAATTATTCTGAAAATTTATTCATCTTTACAAATGCCATAATTTATTTATTTTTTTGAATGCCTATTATATATATTGTTTGGAACGGTCCCCTTTTCCAACGAACTTTAAAGAGCGCAAATCAAAATGAATCCATTATAGCGACTATTTGAATCGTCGTTATAACTATGTTGTCGGCTTTGTATGCTATACCGACGGAAAAAAACCGTCGCTATAGCCGGTCCACTTTTAATTCGCTATTTAAGGTTTGCTGGAGAAGGAGACTATTGTTTGAAAATATATGAGTACAGTATAATTAATGAATTACATATTAATAATGGTACCAATCTTTTTTACATAAAGTATATCTCATACTTTTATCAAAAAGTATATCTCATACTTTATAAATGAGAATACAAACCTCAGAATAAAGAGTAAATATAATTCTACTTACAATAAAAAAACAATAAGGAGAAAAATAACAAGCATAAAAAAAAGAGGTTTTTAAATAGTTTAATTTCTCATTATTTCAATTTCAGGCGCCAGACTTTTGCCGCCTCCCTCTTCCCCAAGTTCGCATTCTCAGCCGTTGCACTTGTTGTGAAATTGTGATCCGGGGAAGTGAGTCAATAGTAAAGCTTTCCTAAAAGATCAAAACCAGAATAAAAAATACCCACCGTGTCCCCTCTGTATCTCACAGTCACAACTCACCTTCCGTCTACCTTCTACGTACAAATCCCGCCGCCTGAAATTCCCCTCCTCCCAAATTAAAACCCTAACAACAACAACAACAACAACAATAATAATAATAATAATGCAAATTACTCTTCTGCATATATATAAGAATATGATATTTTCACAATTTTTTGATATTTTTAAAATAAAAGTGTCGTTATAAAGTTATAGATGTATAGACGTCGCAATACTATAGGATCTATAGTGACATTTTTATTGTAAAAATATTATTTTTTCCCAAACAGGTACGCACTTTCAAAAACCCTAGATAGCTAAACGTTTGTTAATTATGTGTTTAATTGGAGTAGGAATGCATGTGGTTAGGGCTTGAGTTTCACAGGTAATATAATACTTAGAATGCTTTAATAGTACCCAAAAAAGAAAAACTTGATTTGCATGGTGAATGCCGTTATACAGACAGAAAAAAACTAAGACATAAAATAAATTGAATTACAAGTTCTATTTGATCTACATCGGCATGCATTAAACATGAATTACAGATTCTAGTAAATTTTGACTTCTAAGCTAAGCTCTATATATAAGGAGTATACATTAACTGTAGCTAGGCTGTAGCATATTCAGATATACTTGTATTACGGCCGCATTAATGGATTTGAGCATTCTCATGATTCCAGTGATGATGAGTCTCATCAGTAGGCTGGCTGGCTATAAACCATGCATCCATCTTCGATCATGCATCCCCTTATAAATTCTCTGTCCTTAGCTTGCTGTGAAAAGTCTTGATAACCTCCATATGCTTTAAATCATTAGAGATCATGTTTGTTTAAAGTTATTGTCGATTAGATTAAATTGTAAGAATCATACGTTGCTACATAGTATTAATTACCATTTGTTTCAGCTGTAGAGAATTAATTAAACATACAAACAAATGACCAAAATATTTGCGCGCAAAGCCCATAATTGATTTATAAAACAAAAATAAATGAGATAGATTAATTAAACCTGTAACGATGACATTGTTTGTAAGTTTGTGCAACTTCGTTCATACTACGTACGTACTGGAGTTGGTGTTTGTCGTCTGCCTGTCTCCTCTGGTGCCAACTAGGAAGAGAGTCAAGAAATTTTGGCAATGCTTTCTTAGATGGCATCCAGGGAGCCAGGCAGATCCATCAATATTCATTCCCCCTCTCACTTTAAATTCATCTTCTTCAAGCTAGCTAGCTAGCTAGATATATAGATTCAAAACCAAATAAATGTATCAATTGTTAGCAGCCCCAAACAATGCCCTGCGGCCTACTCATCCGGACCTGACCTCAACTCAACTGCTGTTGAATTTACAGGAAGGAGTAAGTAATAGTGTAATACACACACATATATATATATATGAAACACATACTAGTTAGTTACAACCCCATAATTATATATATATATATATATATATATATATATATAGAAGTCGATATCAAAAGGTTATCATCAGTACAGTATACTAATTATATTTTCTCATGCTGTCCGTAATGTTTGTTTTAAGCTATTCTATATACTACTGTCAATGCTTCTGAAAATATAAATTAAATTCCAGAAATGCTAATGTGCCTTTCCTCTCACATTGAGATTTAATTATGTTTATTAAAATGAGAGTTGTTTTTAGGCACGTTACGTGTTATATCATCATATGTTAATGTCATAAAAAAAAGACAAAAAAGTATTGGCAATATATACTAATAATATCTGAGCCATGCATTTTTCTGAATGCATATATACTCCATAACTGGATTTTCTCTACTCACTCTATTTCCAGTGTACTCTACGTACCCACGAACCAAATTAAGCAAGCTTAAGTTCTTGGAGAAAATTTATATATATATATATATATATATATATATATATATATCTTGACTTACAGTTTGACTCCCGTCTGAAAATGTGGAAGAAACTGCTGAGTAATGGACATTATGAGAAAATAAAGTTTGATGTGTATCCTTAAGATTGATAAATTAAGGTAGCCTAGGTATTTAAAGAAGCATTTGAAAGGAGAATGACAAGAGAAAATCCAAAAAATGTGGCAGAGAAGAGTTCAATATGAAAGGTCTACTAGTTTATATTTTGGGGGGGTGATATAACCAAAATTAAATCAATTAAGCTACCTCTGTCTGTTGTGGTTGTTATAATTCGTTAATTTAGTAGGACTACTTAATTTTGTCTTTGCTTTCATTGGCATTGGAAAAGGCGATCCCATTTCCCTTACTAACACGAATTCATATACTAACACGAATTCCTATATATTATAAATAAATTATATTATAGGAAATAAAAGACGTACATAACTTATTGATTTTATATATTTAGATACTGATCTGTCAAAATTACGTTGTTTTGGTAAATTTATTTTTGATTTATAATTTAAAAAGAGAGATTATTTTTTTTTTAAAAATCTAATTTTAACAAATCATGCATAAATAAAATATACAAATATGTGTATGACCATGTTACCCTATCTTAGTATAGTAGTAATAGAATGTGTTTGGGGGTTTATTGGCCGGGGCATTTGGTTTTGAGGCATATAGTATATTATAGTATATATTATTATTGACTAGGACTAGGACTAGGACAAAACCAATGAGACAAATACAGCGTTAATGTGGGTGTGGTTGACGGATTTTCTTACGTCCAATTTTTTGTTTAACTAAATTATTTTTTTTAAAAAAAATTATATATATAAAGATAGATATGGATAAGGATCTAGATTTATATTTAGATCATTTTGGACAATTATAAAGGTTGACCAAAATGTGTGAGGTTGAAGTCCACAAATTATTATTTTTGTTTCAAACAAATTTTTTACAAAAAAAGGACGGCTGTATAGATTGGTATATTATTTTTTATTTTACCAGTATTTCATGTATATAAGGCAACCTGAGCTATTAATGCACGCATTCTCTTCTTTTTGTACATTTTTTTTTAGATTTTGCAATGAATAAAATTACTTGATTCCTTTTTATAGGATATCTCTTTTTCTATTTTTGAGCTGGTTGGGGCCTTGGGGTGGAATAGAGGACCGATTAATGGGCAGATGAAAATTGAAAAGTTTTTGTTTTATCTCTGTCCTCCTCCGCCTCCTTGTCCTCCCGTCCAACCCCTCCCCCCTCACGCCTCCCACTCCATATTTTGAATGTGATCGGACTCATTACTATTGGTTACTAAACAAGTCAGTTTATTGATTCTTAATTTATTTTGGATGCCTATGCACTAAAAATTTCATATAGTTGGTTATCAAACCATTTGATAACATTCGTATTGATTACCAATTTTATTTTAAATGTGATGCGATTCTTAGTCTTAATTTCAATTTTCCTATGCAGAGGAATTGAAAATACAAAACGAAAAAGAGAAGATTTAATAAACGTAAGTCCTTAAATTTTTAAAATTTTCAGGATTTGAATTTTGAAACATGGGCAAATTGTTGAGAAAATTTAAATTTGAATTTGAATTTGAATTATTAGTTATCCTTGATTTTAGGTTTCCTTATTACAAAAATATTTTACTATATTCCCTTAATTATTTAGTTGATTACCATCTAACTAATAAAATATAATTAATTTTTTTTAATTTTTTTCATTTTTTTTTTATAGTGGCTGGGGCCTGGGGGGGGAATAAAGGACCGATTAATGGGCAGATGAAAATTGAAAAGTTCATATTCTCTGTCTACGAGTTGCAGGCCCAAAGACACCTTATCGGCCTCATTACTATCAAACAAGTCATAACGGGCCTAGAACTAAAAAACCCGAACAGTATCAACAAGACGGTAATTAATTTCCTATGAGAGAGCAGAGGAATAGAAAATAGAAAACGAAAAGAGAAATTTAATAAACGTAAAAGTAAATAAATAAAAAATCAGGATTATTATGGGCAGACAATGAAATAGTCTTGCGCGATTTTGATAGAAGAAGGAATTCTTTGCGACAGCTCAGCAGTGTGATTTATTTGATCAAAAACCCTTTTGTCTATCTGTCATCGATTTATCTCTCTCATAAATCATAATACGAATACTAATACTACTAATAAAGAAGGAATTATGGAAAGAGAGGTCACCTCACCTGGCCTTTGAATTTACCAAGTTATTCGTGAAACTTCTCTCTTTTTCTACTTTATTCAAATTTCCTTCTTTTTAAATTCATTCGATTCTTGTTTTTATTATAAAATTTGTTTATATAGTTAACGATCCTTGTTTTTTTTTGTGATATTTAATTCATTTACTATCTGGAGAGATCCGGTTTCGCAAAAACTTCATCTAATCAATTCACAATTTAACGTATCGCTAACAACATCATCGACGATCTGAGCAACGATGTCGTATGCTTACCTCTTCAAGTACATCATCATCGGAGATACCGGTAACTTTCTTTCAATTCAGTATGATCCTGCCTTAAGAAACAGGGATTATTAGATTAGATGTGCTTCTATAATGCTAATATGCTACCGAATTGGTTTTGTTCGCTTCCTGGATGTCATTTTTGATAGGAATCATGTAATTTGAAAATAAGGATAAAGAAGTGGATAGGTTAAAGACAAAACCGTTATGCTTTTGCTGTTGTAGCAGTTTTATTTGTGTTTCTGGTTTGTCTGCACTCTTTTAGTTTTAGTAATTTGTATCAGTAGTTTGTTACCTTTTTGCAGTTGTGTGACTTTGTATATATACAATCCATATATAACATGATGAATGAGTGGATGAGAATGCATAAATGCTAGATTAAGGCCTGAGATAATTGGTAGTTGTGGAACAACAAATGAGGAATAACAACATTAGAATCCTCAAAAAGGGTGAAAACCAAAATGTAGAAAAACAATTATGTTGCTTTTTATTCCGATGCAAAGGAATTGAAGTTTGTTGGGAAGGATATAATGTCAATTGAATTATTGAGCCAACTGGTTACTGGTCAGATACGTAATAATGTATTATTATAACTTGTTAGATTTGCTACCATCAAGTGTAACAGAGTTTTGACAAAGTTAGGACCTGTAATTATATTATTGTCTCTCCATTTGACTAATTTGGTTTCGAGTGATGACATATAATTCATTTAGGAGGAAGAATGGAGAAATGGAATGATGGAAATTATTAAGGATGTAATATATATCCAGTGAAGCTAAGTTATCCTTAGGCCCTTCTTCTTACAAGTACTCCCTCCGTTTCAAAATTAGAGATATATATTTCTAAAACGACAATTTTTAAATTTTATGTTTCTAAATGTATCCTTTGTATTATCTAAGAATAATACTAAGAATTTAGTAGCGGTGGTGTGTTGCTAGAAATGATCATAACAAATTGATTCAAGTCACTTTATAATCCTAAAATAGAATTGTATCTCTAATTTTTGAACGGAATAAAAGGGAAAATGTATCTCTAATTTTTTAACGTAGGGAGTAAAAGGGAGCAAAATCAAGGATGAAATTTATGATGATTTTAGATAGTTGGATTGATCTATATGTTGGAACTGTGTAAGATGGAAACAAATTGAAGCTAGTTTGATTTATTATTTTGTAGGGGTTGGAAAATCATGCCTTCTTCTGCAGTTCACCGACAAACGCTTCCAGCCAGTTCATGATTTAACCATTGGGGTTGAATTTGGGGCCAGAATGATCACAATCGACAATAAACCAATAAAACTGCAAATTTGGGACACGGTTAGTTATGTTTTTGATACTTCCTTCTATCGCTACTTTGTTGAGTTGTTCCGTGGCTGTCAAATGTTTTACAAGGAACCCTATGTTTGTCGCTTTGGCATGTATTATCCGTTTCAGCTAGCACTGAGTTTTCAATTATGTGCCCCTCCTCTATTCACCTTAAGTCTCAAATGGCTCTTCCAGAATTGGTTTTATTATCGTATTGGCATTCCCTATTACTCTCTTTGTAAAGAATAAATATATTATATGCCATGATCCCTTAAACAATGTAACTTATGTAGTTTGTTTTTTGTTCTTATCTCTAAAAGAATGTCGACTTTCAAAAGGTGTCACTTTTAAATATTATACGACTTCTTATTCTACGCCCTCCCACAGGGAAAACCCACAAAAGACAGGATATCATGAGAGCTTTCTTGTAAATTGATTTGTAAAGATTTAATTGTTTGAGAAAGCGCTTAGCTTTTGCAGTTCTTAAAAAGTGACATTTTTAAAGGGGGATGAAGTAAGAATATAAGTAATTTGTAAGAGGCTAATATTGGTAGAAGCATAACATAAGGATGAGGTGTGAAATTCTCTTGAACCACTTTTCTTCTACTGGGTCTATCAATTTGCATGACGGTAACAATTGATATAAGATTTGCTATATGATAGGCGGGTCAAGAATCATTCCGGTCTATCACAAGGTCCTACTATAGAGGTGCTGCTGGTGCATTGCTAGTTTACGATATCACAAGGTAAACATTTTTTGATTTGTTGTATGCAATCTAATATGGATATAGTTGAGGAATTCAACTCGTGAACTTGTATCTATGCTCATAGATATGATTTTGTACATCTCGTATTGTCAATAATCATGGTATTATGCACCTTTGAGAGTGCAATATCAAGAAAATTAGTGGAAAAGGAAGTAAAAAGCCTTGTAACATGATATGTGAAATTTTGAACCACTGTGTTTGTAACACTTGTACCATAAGTTAAGGACTACTTCTATATGTCAAATTTTATCAATGTTAGTTATGAGATGTTGCTTTCTATGATGCAGATACAATAAATGTAGTGAAACAAGTCAAACAACAACTATAAGACCATAACACTGAAATGCTTTCAGTGTTGAACTAATAATATATGCACTTTTAACTCATCAACAGAAAATGATACTCCCTCTCTTCTA
Source organism: Panax quinquefolius (assembly GCA_020205615.1). Classification (NCBI taxonomy): domain Eukaryota; kingdom Viridiplantae; phylum Streptophyta; class Magnoliopsida; order Apiales; family Araliaceae; genus Panax; species Panax quinquefolius. The sequence continues at coordinate 126,076,116 of CM035170.1, forward strand.
AAAAAAAAGTCTCATTTATCAATTTATTTTGTTCCCCATAAAGAGTCCACTTTTTACTGATATAGTAGTATAAAATACATAGTAGTATCAAGTTTATCATTATAATTTCATTATCATACCTCCCCTACTATCAACTCATTATTTTTAGGAGTATACGTGGAACAAAATTATATCTTTAATATTCACAAATCTTACAAATGGGACATTTAATATTTGCAAATGGCAAATTTCATCTGTTTGGATGTTGATGCCGACTCTCTAGCCCAGAAAAAATTGGCTAGGAAGAAAAATTGGTTAGTTACTAGGTTTGGCTTTGATACCTTTTGATGTAGGAAAAGAATGAAAGTGATGACAATGATGATGCACAACATATTTATTTTCTTTTGGTTTATTTGAGACTACATTGTTGTCTCAAGTTTTCAATAGATTTTAGGCTATGTTTTTTGACTTGTTGACTTGGAAGTTGTTGTTGACTCTCTCTAGCGAACTTCGATCATTGATATGCTTGTCAGAAAAACTGGCTAGGAAGAAATTAGGTTAGTCTCTAGGTTTGGCTTTAATACCAAATAATGTAGGACAAGGATGCAAGAAGGAATAAAGGGGATTAAAAGAAGATAATTTGGCTAAAAGGCCACAAAGCGCAAGGCTTAATTTAAAAATAATTAATCATTCAATATATGAATTAACTAGTAAAGATTACAATGCTCACACAAGACAATTAGAAAACCCTAAACTTAACAACCGAGTAAAATTGACTTTTCTTTAAAGGAAATAAATACCTAATAATAGTCAACCAGTATATATAAAATCTAAAGATAGTCTACCTAATAAAATAAAACATAATTTATAATTGCAAGTATTTTATCTCTAAATCATAATATATCATTATTATAATTAATCTTTTCTTCTCCTTTTCATCAGTTTGTGTCTGATTGTGCTGGTCTTACAAGCTTTCTTGTAGTTGTCATGTGATGCTGAATGTGCTAGTATTTCTGTGATTTTTTTTATTTCTGTTTTTTCAAATTCAGGAGAGAAACTTTCAATCATCTCGCGAGTTGGTTGGAGGACGCTAGGCAGCATGCAAATGCAAATATGACTATTATGCTTATTGGAAACAAGAGCGATCTTGCTCATAGGAGGGCCGTAAGCACAGAGGAAGGCGAGCAGTTTGCTAAGGAACATGGCTTAATATTCATGGAGGCCTCTGCAAAAACTGCTCAAAATGTTGAGGAGGTGATGAACTAATTACTTGCCGATGGAGTTTTAAATGTCTGTCCCGATCACCAAATGCGACTTGGATTCCAGTGTTCTTTCTTTCTAACCGAAACATTAATTTGCAGGCATTTATAAGCACAGCGGCAACAATCTATAAGAAGATTCAGGATGGAGTTTTTGACGTATCAAATGAGGCATGTCCTGTTCATCTTTGCATATTATCTTCCTCCAATTGTTTGGGCAGGTCTATGCTGTAAAAAAGTGAAGATTTCTTCTTGTGCATGACACGCATGATATGCATAGTTTTTAATAGTAGTACTCACACCTGGTTGTTATTTGTTACACTAAAATGGATCTAAGTTTGAACTGCATCACTTTTGATATATTGCTTTAATTGAAAAGCGAAGTGTGAGCATTTGGAGAAAGTAATTTGTCCAAGAAAAGAAACCTAGCCTTTGTATTGTTTAATTTTTCTAGGTGATTGTTAGACGTGATTGCAAATTCTGTCAAACCTATATAAAGACTTTTTCCCGGTAGGTTAATTTTTCCAGTGGTTAATTTTACACTCGTTTTCTTTTATTTTTCAGTCTTACGGTATAAAAGTTGGATATGGTGGCGTCCCAGGGCCGTCAGGAGGAAGAGATGGTGCTGCTTCTCAAGGAGGTGCATGTTGCAGTTGAAAATGGGACAAGATGGCTATGTTTCTCAGGCCAGGGGTTGCTGCTGTTGATATGGTTGAATCAGTCCTTTTCCTATGGCTGTTTGCTTTTGATTTCATGGATCTTGATTGCATGTTGTCCTTTTCATATCATATTATTAGTTTATGTGATTGTCCGAACAATTGAATATGCGGATTTCAAAATTAAAAAAAAATCAGTAAGTACTAATGTTTGTTCACAGCTTGGATTAACTTTGAAACTTGAAAATTTAAAGGGTACTAGATATTACATTTTCTTTATATTTGTTGTAAATAATGTGACCTATGGAGATGGATTAAGATTCTTTATTATTTTTGTGTTTGGAACACTCGAGTCTGCTCTTCACATTTGTCAAAGAAGTGGGGAAGCATGAGATGGTTTTCCAAAATAGCTGTTGTTCTGTAATTAAGCAAATGATTTTTTTATTGGAGAAGCGAACTTGATAATGGCTGGTTATGGTGGTATATTATTACAGGAAGAGACGTGCTATATAGAAGATGGCCCTTTTCTGTGCTGGCATATCTGGAGGTCCTGGCCGACGTCTGAATCAGTTACACACTAACATATTTTGTTAATCTATATTATTATCAATAAAAATATATTCAATCAATTTCAAAATATAATATTATTATTAATTCTAATACTATATTTTATGTCATATTATATTTATTCTTAAATATATCAATGTCGCAATTTTATCAACCCTCAAAAGAAAAAAAGAAAACTAATTCTTTTGTGTTTACACCTTCTCAAGAAAAGTAATTTTTTTCTCCCAATTTTTTTATAAAATTAATAATATTTTTTAACAAAAAATAATAATTATAAAAAATGAATAGATTAGTTGTATTTGATTATTAATACTAAATAAACTAATTGTTATTATTATTTAAAAAAAAAAAGGAGATAGATATCAAAGCGGAAATAACAGTTATCATGAAAATTTGCGGGGTCAAGCGAACGTTCCACACCCGTGTTTGCGCCTTTGTAAACGGAAGGATGTGAGATTGTTAATTCAATTAGTTTCATACATCGATTAGTCCGACAATGCTGTTCCATCTCTCTCTGTCTGTCTGTCTCTCCCTCGCGAATAACGATTAGTAACCGACTACCCATCGTACACACTCTGTCCTCCTTCACAAGTAAGAACAAATAAACCGAATCAAAAGATTTCTGATTTTGGGGTCTGCTGGATGTTTCAAGTTTGATTCCGCCGACTTAAAAGGTTGTTTTCTTTAATTGTTACCACAAATGGGTATATAGCAGCAATCAATTGACGTTCGTTCAACAGGTCAGTTTTTTTTATACCCAGGTTCTTTTTTCATGGTATGTGTTTTAAAGATTTGAGTCTCTTGTGTTCTCACAGATAATTATTGTATGCATTTTGCCCATCTGAAAATTTTGTAATTATGAAATTGTTTTGGGATCGTAATTTCTTTCTTGCCTTGTGAATTTGGGAAGAGCAGTTATGCCCATGTTTAGAGATGGAACTTTGTATGTTTTCTGGACCTCTCAATAGCAGTAGTGGTTGGCTTACAATATTTCAAAGATGGCTGAAAATAACTCCCACATTGAAGTGAGTTACTTCCTCCCTCTGTGTTTACTTGACACCAAAAATACCATTCACTCTGGGACAGGCAATCTATATTTACTTGATATATCTTTGTGTGCATCTGCAGAATGAATCAGTTTGAAAGCGATTGCCATTTTTTTAGAAGGGGGTAGATGAGTTGTAATTAACTAATGATTGATCCCAAAGAAAATCAATTCAAGAATACATAGTTTTAAATGAATTATCTAATTGAACTAAAGTACCAAAAATCTATCCTTACACTTTCCGTGACTTTAAAATTGAAATTCTACCAGCTTAAAATTCGGCAAACTCCTTGAGCAACACATCAAGCAAATTGGGGATGCCTTCCATGATCTTCCTTGGCCCCTCCTGTTCACCACTAGCATTAAGAACCCCACTCTTTGCCAAGGTTTTCAATGATCAAGCTGTGCACAGCTTGTGATATCCTGTAGAAAGACAATATGAGGGTTTTAGTAATTTTGGAGAATCTAGGGTTTTTCAAGTTTCTGAACACCATAGAAATAAATAATTTCGATTACGTTGGGAATTATTGGTTGACTGCACATATTTGCAGAAGAGACGGGAGGTAGAGGTGACAAGTATGAATGTGGTGCATGCTGCAGTTTAATATACAAATATATGCTGCACATAATTGTTCTATTCACTAGAAGATTACGTCCTATGTGGTAACCCAAATATTTTGGGCTGAAGATCATTCATGTACTGGTGTTAACCCTTATGTTCTTAATTAATGGTTTTAAGTTCACGAAGGCATTCACTATCTTATCTGATAGAAGGTACTGTTCCACAGATGGGATCACTAGAGCTTGTAGATGAGATCCTGGTCAGCCCTGCAGCAATTAGTAGAAAGACGCCTTCCCTGGATGCAGCTCCCAACAGATCGTTCTATTCTGATGGTACAAAAGAGCTTAATTTAAAGAGTATGTGGAATAGCGTGTTAAACAGCATCAAAGTTGTTCTCTTCTCCGATAAAATCAACTTACTAGTACCTTTTGGGCCTGTAGCGATCCTTGTTGATGAGTTGACAAGCCATCATGTGAGTTGTAAAGTACTTTACTTTTGGACATCTTTCGAATCTTTATATATATGCTTTTTCTCATTTAGTCCTTGCAATTGATTTCAGGGTTGGGTCTTCTTCCTGAGTTTATTAGGCATCATACCTTTGGCAGAGCGGCTGGGTTGGGCTACAGAGTAATACCCTATGCTCCTACCTATATTTATGTTTCATGGATAAGATGGACATACACAACATATTTCTACTTTTACATAATTAGCAATGTAAACTGAGCTCTTTTTTATTAAAAATACTGAACCCCCCTATCACACCTCATAATCCTATAGATACCGTGCCAACACTTTACTACTATGTTATTTGTCTTTCCAACTAGCTTGAGATTTGTTTAATGATGGAGGAGAGGACAAGCACTTTGCTAATAGGTCCTTGACTTTATTGTGTGATACGTTCCCTTTGTTATTATACAATCTGGTGGAACAATTTTATCTTATTCTAGGATTAGAAGAGAAATATGGTGAAAATTTTGCTACTTTTTGTGCTCTCATTTCCTAGTTATGTAAATAAATTATTTATAGACCAGGGAAAATCCACTAAACATCCATATTGAAATCCATGTGACATAGATATGTTGTTTTTAGTGTGATAACTCCGTTCACTGAGTATACAATACGGTTTGGCTTCTTTTCTATGTAGGCAGCTGGCTTGCTACACCGGAGATACAGGTTTCATTTCTTAATTTCTGTAGTTATTTATTATTATTATTATTATTATTATTATTATTATTATTATTATTTTAATTTGATGCTATTTTGTTTCTATATATCAATGTTCATGTTAGAGATGTGAGCTGCTGTTCACGCTCAATTTGTCTTTCGTACATATGTTTTGCTTTGTATAATGTGGGTGGTATCTATTGTTGAAGTTATTATCTGGATTCGTTGTAGTCGTTGAAATTGATTAGAAATTAGAATATTAAAAAGGAAAATATAAGCTAAAATGATCCCGCTATGTAGAATAAATCATAACTTTCAATTAATATTCTCTTGCTGATTGAGTGTAGTTGTATTCACATGATTTCAGATCCAAAATGTTGACATAGTTAAGGTATAAACTAAACATAATATAGTATCCGTGGCTATAGAAATTTGTATTGGGCTGTAAAAGTAGAATGGAAATAAAAGATAGCTCTAATTTTAGGCATTATATTACAAAAAGGTACTTTTGTTCTTTTAATGGATTAAATATTTTGATTATTGTTTTATTTTCATATGTGGGAGGATTTAAAGAGAAGAGAAAGTTTCATTAGCGAAACTTTTGTATAAACTTAGTGACCTAGTTTGCACTATGAAATGCGCAATCTGGCCCATTCTGTGTGGATTCATCACTATGGAGTGATGCCCCTGCACTTAATGTGCGATCTAGCCCATTTGGTGTGGATTCATGTATTTATGAAGTCAAACTGGCGCACTTCCAAGTTCAATTTACTATAGTTTTATATCAACGAAAATGCAAGCAAAATGATGTTGGGAAGGATTCGAACCAGTGACCTTATGCAACTACCGCCTACACACCACCGGGCTGAACTGCTGCAGCTCCTATGTTGAGATGATGTACTGTGATGTATTTAAAAGTCCAACTCAATTTCTCCCCAATATTTTACTTTTTGCAAGAATGTTTTCTCTATAATCATAAAATGTCTGGCAAAAATGAATTCGATAATTAATTTTTTCCCAGTATATTAAGATATACACTTTCAATCTCGTACTTTTTCAAATTTGTTGCTTTTGTGCTTTTGCTTATGCCCATGCCCATGCCCGTGCCCGTGCCCGTGCTCTCACACTCACATCTGCAACATGTATTTGCACTTAGGTAATACATATCTTTACCAAACATGTTTATAATATGTTAAACATGATATCTTTTTAAAAATAAGGGTAGAATAGTAATATACTTCACTGCCTTCTCTTTTTCTTCTCAACGTCCAAAAAAATGAGAGAAAACTTTCTTTTCTCCCCATAGGGATCCCAAACATAGGAGAGAAAGTAATTTTATGTTTTCTTCACTCTTAAACTTTCTCTTATTTTCTCTTCCTAACATATTTTGTAAGGCCTCACAGTAGTTTCAGTTATTTTTGCTACTGCAAGTACTAATAGTGATAAAAAAATTTTTACCTATTATTGTATTATTTTAATTTATGACAGATAACTTTTTCAATTTGATCTGCTTTCTTCCTGGTTAATTCACAGTGGAATTTGTTGCAACTATGCAGTTGGGGGTCTTCTAAATGCTACTTTTGGAAATGCAACAGAACTAATTATTTCAATGTATGCAATGAAAAATGGAATGATACGTGTTGTTCAGCAGTCCTTACTAGGCTCAATTCTGTCCAACATGTTGCTCGTGCTAGGTTGTGCATTTTTCAGTGGTGGAATCGTTCATCCCAATAAGGAACAGGTGTTTAACAAGGTGATAAATTTCCATGCCAGGCATAGTCTGTTCTTCGAATGGGGGAAAATATTAATTGTTTACCTATGCATTTTATTTCCTCATATAATGATTGATTGAACAATAGTGTTTTCCTGATCTTACTGGCAGGGAACTGCCGTGATGAATTCTGGATTACTCTTGATGGCAGTAATGGGCCTTCTTTTCCCAGCTGTTCTCCACTTCACACACACTGAGTTGCATTTTGGGAAGTCTGAAATGGCCCTTTCAAGGTTTAGCAGCTGTGTTATGCTTGTAGCATATGGTGCCTATCTTTTTTTTCAGCTGACAAGCCAGAAGAATCTATATTCCCCAATTAATGAGGTCTTCACTTCTATTGATTTCCAGATATACACTGTTTAATCTATTCATTAGACATGCATTGCTCATCTTCTTCTTTTTTGACATGTATTATAACATGGTGGCGGTTTTGGAGTCATATCTTGTCTTTCACTTGTAGGTCTGGAGTATATTTTGATTGGTTGGATTGTAGAACATTTTTAACCATTTCATCACAATACTTTTTTCAGTGAAGTTTATTGTCTATAGTTCAATTTATTAGATCCGTCACACAACCTCTTTTAGTATCCACCGTCCAACACATAATGTACCACATTGTTTCTCAGTACACCTCTACTATCTGTTTCCGTTGATTCTTTCTTCCATGCTTCCCCTCCCTTGTCTGAGATCCCGTTTCTTGAATTTTACTTTCCATATTGGAGGCAGTTCCTAAATTTGAGCAAAAACTCGATAAATAATAAGAATTGGAGTAAACCATTCTGTTCATTCCATGCATTCTCATTTATATATTCTTTACCTATTTTATGAATATCTCTTTGTTTACTTCTTTACAAGTGTTGTTCATGTTTATCTAATAAATGGTAAAAATCAGGAAGACGGTCATCAGGATGGCAGCTTAGATGATGAAGAAACTCCTCAAATCTCCAAATGGGAATCAATAATATGGCTCTCTGTTTTGACTGCTTGTATCTCAGCCCTCTCAGAGTACCTAGTTAATGCCATAGAGGTAATTATGTCTTGCCAATATATTTGTAGTTACTTGCGCTAGTTCCTTTGGCATGACTATTGTTCATCTTTTGAAGGAAATGATTTCAAGTTATCTTTAAAAGTTCACCAACATCTGAAAATGAAAGTATTGTTCACTTCTAATTATCATATATTGGATGTAATAGACATTGGCATAGAGTATTTATCAAATTTACCTAAAGACCTATGATATACACTATTTTTTAACAAAATCTCAGTGTCAGTGGACTCCCCTGGGCCCTTGTTGCCTACACCATTGCTTGGCGGACACCTTTTCTTTATTTTATCTTCGTTCTTATGATATGAGTGCTTGTTATTGGTCAATAATGGTAATTTGTTTAATTGTCCTTGTCTTCTCCAGTGAAGGCACCTTTAATGTCCCTCTCTGTCTGTCACTCTCTCTCATAAATTTCAATATTAATGATTAGTGTGCCATAGAGTTTTTTACACATGTTGCGAATATTTCTTACATTAAACCTGGTTCTTCTTTCAGGGGGCATCTATTGCTATGAATATTCCGATTGCATTCATAAGTGTTATTTTACTCCCCATCGTTGGAAATGCAGCAGAACATGCAGGTGCAATTATGTTTGCCATGAAAGACAAGCTTGTAAGCACTTGTCCTCCAGTTTTCTTATAAGATCTATTTAGGACTATCCATTTAAATCTACGTGGTGTCTGTGCAGGACATCTCTTTGGGAGTTGCAATAGGCTCATCGACACAAATTTCAATGTTTGGGGTAGTTATTAAATGCTTTCTGCATTGATGTCGTTCACTAGCTATTTTCAACATATATATGCATGTGCATTTTCATTCTGTGTTGGACTGTCAACTTTTAAGTTGTATTTATGGGTCACTATAGCTTCTTTAATGGTATTATTATTTTTGGTAGGTCGCCATAGCTAAATTACTTAACCAGTACTTGCCCAGTGGTTAAACTTGTTTTGCCATGGACAAAAGATTACTAGGTTAGTCTTAGATCCTATTTATTCATAGCCTTCTAACCAGCCATCTTAGTAGTTACTAGTTAGTAGAGTTGTCCCATCATATGGATTTGTTTTCTTAGCAGTTCTCAGAACTTTGCTTGCAGTGGTAAAAACTTGGGCTACTGGGCTTGATAATTCTAGTTTGAAGATTAGAGCAGTGTCACATAATAATTCTACTGACCTGCTGGTAACCAACCCTTTAAATTTACGAAACAACTTCAACATTTCCACCTCTTTAATATCTTATTATGTTTTTTTCTAAAGAATCACATCCCTGATTGGACTTGTGAATCTGTGATCAAAAAACTTATACTTTAGCTGATATGTAAGTTTTACTCTCAACTACAATTTCGTGCCCATGTTTGTTGTATGCTTATGCTATTTGTATCTCAGTTTCTCAACCAGTATTTAAATAATTTGCCCCTATCCTGTCTGGCCTGCTAATTACTAATAAGCTAATTTTAGGTAGTGTTAGGTTCAGAATGTATTTTGTGTCCAATAAAGTGACTGGAACCTAAATTTGCTCGAAAGAAAAACCATTATATTAGAGTAAACGCTATACTCTTAGTGAAATCTTGTCTCCCTTGGTATGCTTGTTGTTACAGTTGTTTGGTGCTGCTTTGTGCGAGCCAGTGATGTCATCATGAAATGGGTTCAATATGTTCCAAGTATTCTATCTGTGGAAGAAGATTTTGTTCAGGATTTGTAAAGGTTTATTCTTCTATATAAGACAGTTATATACTTTAGAGCCTCTCAGAAACCTCCAAATCCCTTGATTTAAATCCAAGTGGTTTGGCAATCAAATTAATGATGGTTACTTCAGAGTGAATACAACTCAACTCAATGATCCCTTTTATCCCAAACCAGTTGGGATAGTCTGAAAATGAAAATCCAATAAGAAGTGAAAAAGTAGAAAGGTATGAAGAAAACTAAAATAATTAATAGATATTAAAAGTTAGAAATGCATGGTGAATCTGGAGATGAGTAAACTCAACCACTCCCATATATAGTTGCTTTAGAGTTAATAACCTCTAATAATGATTTTTTATGATGAGAGATTGATTTAGCTCTATGTAGATTGTCTATGATCTATCAGCTAATCAGGAGTTCATCTTTCCTTCGGAAACCCCTAACTAAATATTAGAGATTTAGGATTAAAAAAAAACTTATTTTACACCCCTGAGATTTTAGAGAATTTATTTACTGATAGAAAGGTGCAATTACATTTATGTAAGAGCAGGGCAGTTGCTGTCTTGGCCTCTTAAACCATATTCACAATTGCAAAATCAGTTTTCACATCATTTTTTAGTAAGTTTAAACTTTATGGAGGCAGTGTAAGAGACTATAAAGGAGGTGCCAATGTGTTTGTATGAACTCTTTTGAAGGGCATAGGATAGGTGGGAGGCCTTTAAGACACAGTAATTGAGGTGGGTAATGGATTTGGATCTGGAGTTTGGTTGGATATTTGTGTCTCTAGGTGAAGTTGTTCAGGGTTTTCCCTTCTCCATTTATAATTTCCAGGCTTCAGAACCATCTTTGGTCTTTGTATGAAGGGTATGTGGGCTCGTACGCTCTGTTGTGCTCTTTTATGAAAATTCTCTTCTAGTTTCAGCATTGGTAGGGAGTAGGCCAGCTTCGTGGACCGATAAGAAGGAGGGTATCTTCTATGTGAAATATTATTATCTTCTCTTTGGTAGTGGAGAGGTGAACCCTTTGTAAAGATTAATCAATGATTTGGTCTATGAATGTTCGAAAGTTATTATTTTGGGTTGGGTGTTAGTTGAAGCATTTACATAACGGTTAAGTTTGTCCTCAATTTGCTGATCATTGTAGTTTATAGTGGTTCAATTACTCAATCTCTGAGAACTGTTTGTGGACACGTCTTTATCACGATTGCCATCAGGCCATCAATGGTTTGTGAATGCAATGTTTAGCCCATGTTTTAATAGTCCGTCATCAATTATTCTTTATGAATATGTTCCTAACAAATATGACATCTTCTGAGGCTTCTTTTAGTATTAATTTCTTTCTATAAAGTTTATTGACCAATCGATAGTGCTTAAGATTTGCACTATCATTGTGTTTACTTTATGTTGTTGGTTCAATTGCACTATCTTCTGAGGCACAGCACTATGATAGGCTTAAGATTTGCAAATGGCTTTCTTATTAACTGATGAATATGAGTTCACATGAGTTTTGCTACATCAGCTTGTTATTGGAGATGATATATGTAGATGCCATAGAAAGATCCTTCTAAATTAAGTATGTACTATGGGCTATGTACTAAATTAAGTCTTTACTTTATGTTGTTGCTATAATTGCAGATCCCTTTCTGTGTGGTTGTTGGGTGGATTATAGGGTCTCCTATGGACTTGAATTTTCAACTTTTTGAGACGACCACTCTTTTCATGACTGTTCTAGTAGTAGCCTTCATGCTCCAGGTTATCCCATTGCACCTTCTTTTTGTTGATTTTTAGATTTGACTTTGTCAACAAATTTATTGAAGGCCGTTATTCATTTTGAAGGAATTGATGGGTGAGATTTGATAAAATCGTGATTCTAATTTCTTTGATTTAATCAAATGAAATCTTGTTGTTTTAGAATTTCGTATAATCTGTATCAAGCCAAATGTTGTATTATATTATCCTACCAGTAAGTTTGTGATTATATAAAAAAATTACAATTTTTTTTCTTTTCCATTTATTACTATATTTGTTTGAAAAGAATCCATTCTAGTTATACTTATCTAGAAATGCATAATAAATTTGGTCTTTGTCTATCTTTATGCTAGATTCTGCCATACCAATCTAAAAATGTGATTAACTCTTGGCATTATTTTTTAATTGCAAGTAACATTTGTTTTGATTTCCAAATGCTAAAGAACGATAAAGAAATTATGGGGATCTGAGTTCCAGTATTCAAAACTTTCATCATTTATAGGTTCTTGTCAATTTTAAATTTTGTGGAAAAATCTTGACTTACAAGAATTGGTTTCGAGAAATCATGAGATATCACGAATTGACTTAAGAATCAAAAGTTGGTTATGAATTAAATCTTGTAGTTAGTAGTATTTTACTATTTTTTACATAGTATATGATTTTTATAATTAAAATGTCTACAATTTGAAGAATTCTATCAATTTTGGGTTTGAAATATCACGAATTGACTTAAGAATGTCAACATTGATCCTATTTTTTGGAACGGAGAGAGTACTAGTGCAATTCTCTGTTGTAGTTAATGAAGAAACTCTCTTCCTTTTCATGGTTCACTCTAGTGTGAATGTAATGTTGTGTTTGCAGGAGGGAACTTCCAATTACTTTAAAGGACTGATGCTCCTCTTTTGCTATCTGATAGTTGCTGCAAGTTTCTTTGTACATAGAGATCCTAAATCTGTAGGTCAGTTGTTACACCTTCTTCTGAATGCATGCATATAAGAGATGATGAAATGGAATACTCTCTTTTGTGGGATGTCTAGTAGTGAGATTCATGTTCATCAGGATCTAAAGTTTAGTTTCTCATTCACATTCTATGCATCCTGTTTGATTTTCCTGAATGTTAATTTTCCTTTCGATGGAATGAAAACATGCTGGAACTTGATGATGTTGCAGAGGATAATCCTTCAAAAACTTAGGCAGTGGAATCATGGCACGGACCTGCTAACGGTGAAGGCTCCGCGTAATGCAAGTAAATGTAATTCTTGAATTACGCTTGAAACGCTGGTGGTGGATTAAGAGCTGCAGATCCAATTGTTGTGCTCTGCTAAAGCTTAAGGTCCATTATTTAAATGAATAGTTTCTGGAAACTGAACAATGTCAATTGACATCCATGATAGTTTAGAATATAGATACTGCCTGTGATGAGTAGTTTCTAGCCCCTTAGAAAGAAGGCTGGAAATAGACTGTACTTTTATAATAGAATTTTGTTAGCATTAGTCAATCAAGTGTAAAGAAAGCTATGTTTTTTCAGTTTTGCTTGTTTAAACTAGTCTTATACTCTTTTTTTTTTAAAACCCTCTTCCTCCATATGATCATGATGTATATTATTAGCCACATAATTGAAAAACTGCTTTTAAAAAAATTAATGACAAAACTTATATTCAAGTGTGTGTTCTTTTTTTCATTCTCCTAAAAGTGCTTCATACGTCTTTAGATTCAAGATGAAAAAAATAGCACACATTCATAAGAAATTATATAAGAACATAAAATAGAAGACAACCAATTTAACTAATCTTGTTTGTCTGATATATGCATTACAGTTACTTAAAAATTAGAGGATTGGTGAGTGTTATATTATAATTATGTGTCAATGTATTTTACTCTTTAAAATATTGTTTAAAATTTTATTTTAAGAAAAGAATGATACGTATATTGTTTTGAGAAGACTAACTTATTGAGTTGACAAATAAAAGGTTACATTTTGAAAAACTTAAAATTTAATATGTATTAACTGGAAGTGGTTAGCGTGAAGTTTAATTTTGAATAGGTTGGTCAATTGGCCAATAGAATTCTGACACGTAGGCGATGTTCTATGTGTGTCAGTATTCTATTGGTCAATTGACCAACATACTCAAAAATAAACTTAAGCTTTCCTTAAATAATTGGGGTTTAAGTTTTAGCCACGATTGTTACAACTAGACTTGGCAAAGACTTAAGCTTTCCTTAAATAATTGGGGTTTAAGTTTTAGCCACGATTGTTACAACTAGACTTGGCAAAGATGGCCCAGGCCTGCATTTTTTTAACAAAATATTTGAACACAAGACTTGTAAGTAAATAAATAAGAGTTCAAACTAACTGAGCTACAACAACTATTTATTTTAAATGCAATCTTTAATATAAAAATATATTTTTATACAAAACTATCATATGCTAATACGGTATTTAACTATTATAGTTGTAGTAAATAATAATTGTAGTTTGAAATTTCTTAATTGATGTGGCTGTTAATAAGTCCCATAAAACAAGCTAATTGATTAAATAATGAGATATTGGGTAATGCCTAAAATCATGTTATGCAAATCTTCTAAGAATCAATTTAAATATTCAAAGTGCTAAAATCTTGGCATCTCCAAGTTCCAACCGTGTAAATCTTGGAAATTAATTAGATATCTCTTGGAACAATATTTGTGGAGTCATGAATGCATTTTAAAAAGTTAAATAAATTATATTAATTTTAAAAAATCAAATTTGATTATATACTTTGAAAGTAATTTATAATACTATTAAAATTTTAATTGATTGAGATATGTAGTTAATGTATGTAATTAGAATTATAGTTTATTATAAATTATTTTATTATTTGTAATATTTATTATTATTACTATTTTTGGTGTAACAAGATTTTGCAAAAAAAAAAAAAAAGGAAGAAGTTTCATGGTTTGAATATAAACTTTTTAATTACTTGCCTCATATTATCAACCAAAAAATTCTATTTTAGCTCGATTCGATCAGTTCGCTTACTGCTTTACCACCTCTAGTTATAACTAACATAATTGAATAAGTTTGAATAAACTCCAAAAGTAAGTTATTTAGGGTGCTTTCTATATGTCACTCATTCATTTTGGCTATTATTCACCATTTTTGGTCATATATATTATAACGAAAGGAGTATTATATTTTAATTTTATCTTGGAATGTATATAAATAATAGTAAAAAATATATATATTTAATAATAGTAAAATTAATGAATTATTCACTGTAGTTGACACATTTTACTAATTACATCATTAAATTTTTAATTTTTTAAATTATTCCAGTAAACTAATTACTATTTTAAAATTTAATCATTCCGTTAAAAAAATTAAATGGATGTTAATTTGTTACCGACAAAACTACTGAATTACCCAATGTCGTTGACACGTTTTACTGATTACACCATTGAACTTTTAATTTTTCAAATTATCTCAATAAACTAATTATTATTTTAAAATTAGGTCATTCTGTTAAAAAAATTAAGCAAACGTTAAAAAAAATTCTATGTGGCTCTAGAAAATAAATTTGAAAAATCAAAAATATTACATATGTGTCAAAAAAAAAAAAACTTAAAAGTGAAAGCAAAAAAATCAAAATATTTTGAGTACTCTTATCTCACATGTTTATCAATTGAATAAACTTCTTTGCAAAAGAAAAGCAATGCACCAGCAACATAAATAAAAACGCGATAATTGACAACAACCACCTTTTGCATCTACCTTTGAATTATCTTCGCATCCATTCGTAAAAACTCAGGCTTCAATCAAATCACAAATACAATTTCAACAAAATCAATTTAACCAAATATTACTACCACATGTGTATATGTACACACATATGTATAGAGAGACTATGGAAGAAGTGAATCTTGTGGAGGCAATCGAGAGTGAATGAGAAAAGTTCAAAGACATAATTGTGACGCCCCCCAAATAAGTATACAACACCCATTCTGAGTCGTCAAAATACATGGTACAGATAAAACTACAACTTTATTAATACAACATAAAAACTGTGAGTTTAAATACAAATATTGTCATCTAGACAATATCCACACTCAAATAAGTCCTCATTACAATTATTGATACATTATTTTACAAAAATGGTGAGGACTACTAAAACGACTTTCTAAAACCTTCATTCCATACCCCGACTAGTATTCGCTACATTCTCACCTCCTGAGAAGAAAAAATGAAACAAAAGGAAAAGGGTGAGCTCAACTAACCCAGTAAAGAATATTATGACTAAGATAACATAGAACAAATTATCGTTAGTCTTCAACAGGGAAAAATCTAATACAATAGACAACCAGTTTTAAATCAATCTTCGCAGCGGAAATAATAATTCATTAGAAGAGTTAAATAGAGAATAAAATCTACTATCTTCTATATATGAATTTAAAAGTCCATCATCAATATTTTATCCATGTACATCAATCAACATATATCTGGAATCAAATATTCATCTTTGCACTACAGGCCAAATATATTCATCAGTTGGTCATGTTCATCTAAACACTGCTCATCTTTGCACTACTAGCCAAAGATATTCATCGAAATCATTCATCTTTTGCACTACAGGCCAAAGATATTCAATAATATCATCATTTAGACCGAGGATGATGAAAATATTTTAAAGGAAAACGAATCCAAAGTGAAACAAAATAACTAATATTAAGGATTCAGATTTTGGTTTATCCATGTCCAAAAATACCTCATAAATAATCATAGTGGAGTAAAATTCAAGAATGATCAAAACATGGATATAATCAAAGCTAGTATCCATAATAGATATTTTAGACAAAAAGAAGAAATTTTTATTTTTTGGTGAATAGTCAAGGTCGTGATTCGTGAATAAGGTCGAGATATCGTGAATAAGGTCAGATACGTGAATAAGAACTTCACACAAAAAGTTCTAAATTTGATAAAAAGTTTAGACTAGTATTTTGGCATAATGATATTGAAGAAAATAATATCATTTAAGAAGAAAATAACATCTCTTACCTCAGAAAGACAAGATTTCTAAATGAAACACCTTGATATAGGTTATGACTTGAATTTGTACCAGATAAGAACACACTCAAAGTATTAAAATACTCACAAGAATACGCCAATATATCGAGAGAGAAGAGAGAAAACTTGGGCTAAGTGTGTTTTTCAATTCTAACCTAACCACCCTATTTATAAGAAAATGCATAGAACACCAAAGCAGAAAATTTTATATAATATTAATATATATATCAAAATTTCCTACGCACTCCTCATTTGATCAGCCACCAAGTGCCCACCTCACCAAACTCAAAAAAATATTTTTCTTAATTAAAATAATTAAAACTTCCAAAAAGCAATTATTTTGGAACTTCGGAACTTCAATAATTCATAATAAATAGCCCTTTTGTCAGAAAAATTTGAACCACGTGTCTTTTTCATAGGAAATTTCAATATCTACAACTTTGCAGAAGAAAGTTTTTTCAAATTCCAAACAGAAATTGACCGAAATCCACAAACGGGCGATTTTACAAGCTATAATTAAATTTCAGTCAAGAAATGGGCCCACAAACATGTTTAACATGTTTTAAACAACTTTTGTAACAAAAATACTCTTTCTCCTCATATACTCATATATCCCACATTCATTGTAAAAAAATATCATCATTATTATATTATAATAATATAATAAAATATTATTTTATCAGAAAAGATAAAATATCGATTTTCAACAATTGTCACTTTAAAAATTTTCTCCATCTATATCCACATAAAATGAATATTTTCCTCATCATATAAATCAATAATAAATTATTCACAAATAATATTACGTAATCACAATAATCGACAACCAGTGCGCTTCTCAGAAGAGGGGCTTTCCAATAAGGATTTCTCCTTACTGGCGCGCAATTAGGTGACCAAATATCTCCTTAGATAGAACTTTCTAGACATTGCCAATAATGTTATCTAATAATATTATTCAGATAATATGAATTATTGCTTTGATAATGGAAAATATTGTGTAGTGACAATTATCGAACAACAAAGAATATAAAAATATCAACATAAAGAATTATCAATCAATAAAATATTTGAATAAGAATTATCAGTAACAATTATTGAGTAAAGGCCTTCTTACGTAAGAATCAATAATTGGTGCAATATCGTGTCTATCTTGTAAACAACGCCAGACATCGTGTTTTTAACCACCGGGTATTCCAAAGAAGATAATCTTGTAACAACTACGCCTGTTATTTATAAACAACTTATACTTGTCATTTTCTTCATCCAATCGCTTTCACATGGGGCCCATAAAGGTCGCTACTGTCAGCATTTAATATTCCCCGACAAGTAAGAATATTCCACGACCAAACGAATATTCTCCGATAAAAATGACAATTTTATAACCACTTGCTTATTTAAAATATTTGTGCATTTTACCCATAACTAACCACATTAATCAAATCAACCCTTAATATTTCAAAATAATAAATAGAGGAAATTTAATTTTATTTATAATAAGTTGGGGTCTTACAACCTCCCCTCCTTATGAAATTTCGTCCTCGAAATTGACGTACGTACCTGGTGTTTCAAAAAGGTGAGGATACCTCGCTTTCATTTCCATTTCCAACTCCTAGGTCATTTCCTCAATAGCATGGTTTCTCCACAAAAATTTAACTTGTGGTATGACCTTCGTGCTTAGGACATGTTCCTTTCTATCCAAGATCTTGACAGGTACCTCTTCGTACGTTAAGTCTTCGGCTATCTCGTCCGATTCTAACTCAATAACGTGGTTCGGGTCTTTCACATATTTACGAAGCACATATATGTGAAAAACATTATGAACACGAGACATACTTGGAGGTAACGCGAGTCTATAGGCTACATTTCCTATTCATTCAAGAATCTGAAATGGACCAATAAATCGTGGATTGAGCTTTCCTCTCTTCCCAAATCTTGTAATTCCCTTCCATGGAGCAACACGCAACAATACATGATCCCCAATACTAAATTCCACGTCCTTTCGATGAAGATCCGAATAACTCTTTTGTCGATCATGTGCCGTTTGTATACGTTGTCGAATCATTTGGATCTTTTCTGTAGTCATACGTACCAACTCAGGTCCCAACAATGTTGTTTCACCCACCTTATCCCAACATATAGGAAAGCGACACTTTCGTCCATACAATGCTTCGAATAGAGCCACACTACTTGCCTGATAACTGTTGTTGTAGGAGAATTCCATCAATGGTAAATACTTATCCCAACTGCCTTTGAAGTCTAGGACACAGAGTCTTAATAGATCTTCAAGAGTTTAAATAGTCCTCTCTGATTGTCCATCCGCTTTGAGGATGGTATGTCGAATCGAACAGTAAAATCCTGCGGCTCATAGCTTTTTGCAAGCTAACCCAAAATCTTGAAGTGAATCTTGGGTCACGATCCAAAACTATGGATACTTGCATGCCATGCAACCTCACAATCTCATTCACGTATATACTAAGTAAGACGCTCGAGGAATAAGTCTCCGTGACGGCAAGAAATGCAGCAGACTTGGTTAATCTATCAACAATAACCCAAATAACATTTATGCCTTGAGAAACCGTAGGAAGACCCAGAAATGAAATTCATGGTAATGTAAGACCCCAAATTTTATAAATAAAGATGAATTTTCTATAAATATTATTTTTTTGAATATTATGGAATAATTTGATATAATGTTATAGTTGTGGGTAATATTTATAAATTTTGCAAAGTATGCAAGTGGTTATATTATATTCGATTGGCTGGGGAATATTCGGTTTAGCAGGGAATATTCGCATAACTACTCAATCATTGGTGGACCCTACAATGTAATTATTATTTTGATCGGATTGAGAAAACGACAAAAATATTTTATTGAAATAATGGCGGAAGTTTTACTGGTTGATCATTGTTGAACTACTTTCGGTAGTAAAAGTACAAAGAATACGTGTGGTTGCATAAAGAAGACGCCAGATTGATTATTGATGCTTATGTGAGAAGTCACTCGCTTTGATTCCATTATCATTTATTAATAATATGAATTATTATAACGATAATGACGCTTTTGTTTTATTCGTATTATTAACGTAATAAAATGCGAAACATCTTTTTATATAAAATGTAATACTTTATTAAAGTTATTCTATAAATAAAATATATTATATTTTATTATGATAAGTATTTTCGTGATAGTGTTGCATAAAGTGTTTGCAGAGTAAAAAACGTTTTATATAAATAGAATATATTATATTTTATTTAAAAGATTTTGCTTTAAATATGGATCAAATCGATTAAAATAAATCAATCTGGACCGCTCATGGATTAATTACTATGCATTCTATTTTCCTATAAATAGAAGCTCATTCCTTCATTCATTATTTTCTTACTAATTCAATTTGAAACTCTGAGAGAGAAACTATAGAGAAAAAAGAAAAGTATTCTGCTACTTCACTTCGCCAATATTCGGTTCTTCTAAGGTAGGAAATATTATTTGTTGTACCGTAAGTGGATATTATTCTTTTGTATTCATGAAGAGAACTTCGTTATTTCATTCCTTATTATTCATTGGAATAACTTTTACGCTGCTGACCACCCTATACTGTGAAAAATCCTTCCATTGTTCCATTCTTTATTATTCTGCTGAATAACTCGTGTACGCGTGATCACCCTATACTTGGTGACATTCTTCTATTATTCTCATTGGAACATCCTGTCATGTGTTTTACACCGGACCGTTCCGCCTTATTATTATTATTCGCTGAACATCCTGTTTGTGTGTGTTTTACACCCGGACTGGTTCCGCCTTATTATTATTCTCGTTGGAACATCCTGCATGCATGTGTTTTACACCGACCGGTTCCGCTTTTTATTATTATTCTTGCTGAACATCCTCGTCTTCATGTGTTTTTACGCCGCCTAGTTCCGTTATTTATTATTCTCATTGAATAACTTTGCTGTCTCTGCGGCCTATCGCATTTACGGTGATTTCTTTTGTTATTCAATTCTTTATTATACCCAAATGGTTAAAACTTTGACTTATACTCCATGAAATTAGTGGAATATCCTCGACATTTAAGGCTTCATCCAAAGATCCTTTCATGGAAATATTCTTCTCGATATTCTTGAATTTTACTCTACAAAGCAATGTCGTATTGTCGACAACAGTTATTAGTTCTGAATAACTTAATTCTTGAACTTGTTTTATTGAATTCTTATATCATTGTCATCATCCTCATGTTTATATTTTTTAAAGTCATCTCATGACCAGTAGAGCATGGATGGACTTGGTATGATTATGACTGTGGATTATTCTATGTAATCATGACCGTAATGTTACAAATGATGTGGTAAAAATCCTCAAAGGGTAGTAGTGCATTGATGGACGCTTGTTGGCATGATCATGACCATTAATGAATACACAACTATTCTCGGCCCGTAGTGCATGAATAATTGTGGTCGTGATACTAAAGAATATCCTCGGCAGTAGTGCGGGGGTGATTCGATGATGTGGATTATTTATTAAAGTCGAGTCTCAAATTTATAACAAAGATGAAAAACCTTTTAAATCATAAAAGATAGTAGATTTTATTTTCTACTTGATTCTTTTAATGGATTGCTTGTTCACGCAGCTTAAACTTGATGTTTATTATATTTTATCGGTTTAACATCGTTGAAGGCTATTGATAATTTATTCTGCATTATCTTAGTCATAATATTTCTTCTTCGGGCTAGTTGAGCTCACCCTTTCTTTCACCGTTTCTCTTCGTGAAATGAGAACATAGCCGTGACGGAGCCTGGGGAACGGAGTAATGGTCCGGAGGATAAGATTAGTAGTCCTCACTATTCTCGTGAAATAAAGGATAATAATTGTAATGAGGACTCCTTTTGAGTTTGTATAATATCTAGTAAACAATATTTGTATTCAAACTCACGCTTTATGTCGATTGCACACCTACAATTATATTAGTAAGTTGTATTTAAATTACATACCATGTATCCGACTACCCAAGATAGGTGATGTATACCTAATTTTGGGGCGTCACAGTAATGTGTTCCCACTTCCATTTCGAATCTCAAGTGGTTGTAATTTTAATTAGTACTTGATGCTCCGCCTTTACACGTTGACAAGTTAAACACCTCGAGATAAACTTTGCAATCTCTCTCTTCATATTGTTCCACCAAAATGTATGTCAAGATCACGATACATTTTGGTACTTCTAAGATGGATTGTAAATGGTGTATTGTGTGCCTCCATCACGATCTTGTACTTCAAATCGTAATCATTAGAACACAAAGTCCGGAGTGGACTCAAAGTATTCCTTCTTCAACCTGGGGCGCCACAACGGTTGGTATCGTAGCTTAGGGATATGATCCTCGGCTAAGATGTGAGAATAAGATTAGAGGGAGAGATTTGAGAATACCTTCGCTAGTATGACCTACCTAAGTTTATGTGTATTTTATTGGTCTTGGTCGTAATATAAAGATAATTGTTATATGTCAATTAACCTTTTGTTTTGTGGCAGATGTCGAAAATGACATCCGAGAATGTTGAGAATAAGAATGGAGCACAAAGCGATCGCCGATTCACCATATATCAATAATCGTGATAATGTGCATCGTGAAGGCGATAATCCTCACGCAAAACAACAACACCGACCAAATGATGAATGATCAAATGTTCAGAGGCTTTATGTAATTTATGCAACAAAGAAAGCAGAGCGACTCCGCCCAAAACGTAGGTGGAAACACGGAAAACTCTCGCCGGTCACCGCTAAACAATTCAAGGAGCCGGGACCACCGGAGTTTAAGGAGAGAGCCAAAACCACTTCGGCTAAGCACGGATAAAGCAGATTACCAAGATATTTGATGTCTGGGATGCTCCGAGGAGCAAAGGTTCCTTTACCGCTTTTTATGTCATGCGCGAGAGGCAGACATCGGGGAATCGAAACGATTCAACTTCGTTGTCTCAAGATATCTTGGGAGAAGTTCCAGAGTCGTTCAACGACAAATACTTTCCCGAAAGTATTCGCCATATGAAGGAGGTGGAGTTTATCAAGTTGAACAAAACAATATGACCGTGTCGCAATACGAGGCAAAATTTGCGAGTTATCACGGCCATATTCCCCACTGGTGGATAATGAAGAGAGAATGGCACGAATGTTTTTAAGAGGTTTGAAGTCGAGATACGCCAACATCTTATTTCTCATAAACCGTGTTTGTATTCGGATGTTGTAAATAGGGCTCGGTTAAGGGAGCGCGATAACGAGTCAACGCAACAAAAAGAGAGCGAAATTTAGAAAAAATTATAATACCAAATGGTAGTAGTCATCGGTTTAAAGTGACAACAAGCGTGGAGGGAATCAACAAAGCGATATGGTAACCACTTCTTTGGTAATCGTACAAAACAATAAGAATGGACATTTCAAGAAACGGAGATTCAACAATGATGGAAAGACGCCACAGACCAAAGACCCGTTGTTAAGGAAGGAGAAAGACCACCTATCATATGCTTCAAATGCGGAGAAGAGGGTCACATCAAATCAACTCGTGTCATGCCGCCCAAAGCATGTTATAATTGTGGAAGAGAATGTCATTTAGCTCGATTTTTGCCATCAAGACAAATTCAACTAGGATGGAGGCACCAAAGGTCATCCCGTAAAAGTCAAAACCTAGAAGGCAAGGGAGAAGGCGCTTGTTGTGACCTCCCGAGAGCAAGGAACCCGAATGAGGTCATTACGGGTAAGCTTATCATAAACTCTAATGAAGTCTATACTTTATTTGATACCGGCTTCTACCCATTCTTTTATTTCTCCTACTTGCGCCATCGATTAAATTTGACTTCGAGAAATTAGACTTTGACTTATCTGTGGAAACTCCGTTGGGAAACCTTCATTACATCCACTCGCTTATAAGTCTTGTTTGGTTCAAATCGGTACCTCACATTACCTCGTAGATCTTATTTCATTAAAAATACTTGCATTTGACGTGATTCTAGTGGATTGATTGGTTAACTACTTATCATGCAAAAATTGATTGTTTTCGTAAGGTTATTAGCTTTCATATTCCTAATCAACCTATTATGCGAATTCAAACGACCAAACCATTAAAATCAATCACGGTCCATCTCAAGCCATAAAGCTATTCGCTTTATTAAAAACGGATGTCAAGCTTTCTTAGCTCATGTCACGATTTAAACAAAAATACGCCGGTTTTGAGTGATATTTCTATTGTTAATAAATTTCCGACGATTCCCCGAAGAACTTCCCCGCCTACCCCCAGAAAGCGTGAATTGAATTTTGTATCGACCTTGAACCCTAGACAAAACCTATTTCCAAAGCCCCATATCGAATGGTCTCCTATCAACTTCAAGAGTTAAAGACCCAACCGCAGGAATTGTTGTACATCGGCTTTATTCGCCTTAGTACTTCTCCTCGGGGTGCTCCTGCTCTATTCGTGAAGAAGAAAGATGGGAGTATGCGACTTTGTATTGATTATCTGGAGTCAATCATGTCACCATCAAAAATAGTATCCATTGCCACGTATTGATGACCTGCTTGACCAATGCAAGGAGCCAAATTCTTTTCAAAGATCGATCTTCGCTCCTGATATCACCAATTGAAGATTAGAACCACCGATATTCCAAAGACTTTTTTCGATTCTGATCGGGCATTATGAATTCCTAGTCATGTCCTTTGATTGACTAATGCTCCTACCGCCTTCATGGATATGATGAACCGAGTATTCAAGGAATATTTAGATCACTTTATGGTCGCCTTTATTGATGACATCCTTATTTATTCCAAAAGCCGTGAAGATCATGAGCAACACTTTGAGGTCGACACTCCAAAATCTTCGTGAATATAAGCTTTATGCCAAGTCAAGAAATGCGAATTCGGCTCAAGAAGTAGCATTCCTTGGGCACGTGGTATCAAGTCATGGAATATCTGCTGACCCAAAGAAAGATCAAGCTATTCAAAGTCGGGAACAACCTAAATCGATGGATCAAGTACTTTCTTTTTAAGCTTGTTTATTATCGGAGATTCGTGGAAGGATTTTCTCGAATCGCTACTCCATCGACTCAAATTGACTTCGAAAAGATACAAAGTTCTTGGAGCGAAGAATGTGAGAAGAGTTTTCAAGAACTCAAGAGGAGACTTATTTCAAAGACTGCTCGCATAATACCATCTCGCTCGAGGGATTTGTCATCTCTGACAAGTGATACTTTAGAGCAAAAGGGTTGGGATGTGTTCTTATGCAACATGGAAAGTTATATATTATGTGTGACGCCCCCAAAATTAGGTATACATCACCCATCTTGGGTCGCCACTTACATGGTACGTAATTTAAATACAACTTACTAACATAATCACTATGTACATAATACGACATAAACGTGAGTTTAAATACAAATATCATCTACTAGATATTATACAAACTCAAAAGGAGTCCTCATTACAATTATTATCACACTATTTCACGTAATAGTGAGGACTACTAATGCTATCTTCAGACCATCACTGCTTCCCGACTGTATCGTCCCAAATATATTCTCATTTCCTCAAGAGAACAAAGTGAAAGAAAGGGTGAGCTCAACTAGGC
Source organism: Panax quinquefolius (assembly GCA_020205615.1). Taxonomy (NCBI): domain Eukaryota; kingdom Viridiplantae; phylum Streptophyta; class Magnoliopsida; order Apiales; family Araliaceae; genus Panax; species Panax quinquefolius. Next base: position 126,101,227 of record CM035170.1, read on the forward strand.
CAAGAAGAAATATTATGACTAAGATAATGCGTAATAAATTATCAATAGTCTTCAACAATGTTAAACCGATAAAATACAATAGATAACCAGCTTTAATCATAAATGAATACGCAATCCATTAAAAGAGTCAAGTAGAAAATAAAGTCTACTATCTTTTAGGTTTTAAAAGGTTTTTCATCATCATTATAAATTTGAGACTCGCCTTTTAATAAATATTCCACATCATCGAATCACCCCGCACTACTACTACCAAGGATATTCTTTAAGATCACGACCACAATTATTCATGACTACGCCAAGAAGAATATTTGTGTATTCATTAATGGTCATGATCATGCCAACAATCGTCCATCAATGCACTACTACTAATCGAGAATTTTTTTACACATCATTTGTAACATTACTACCATGATTACAATCGAATAGTCTCTCGTCATAATCATACCAAGTCCATCCATGCTCTACAAAATCACGTATGACTTTAAAAAAAATATAAACATGAGGATGATGACAATGATATAAGAATTCAATAAAACAAGTTCAAGAATTATTTTATCCAGAATTATTAACGCCCAAATTATCAATATGATATCGCTTTGTAGAGTAAAATTCAAGAATGATCGTAAGAATATTTTCATGAAAAGATATCGGATGAAACGCAAATATCAAGGATATTCCACTAATTTCATGGAGTATAGAAGTCAAAGTTTTAACCAACTCGGGTATAATAAAGAATGTAATAACAAAAGAAATCACCATGCACGCGATAGATCAGCATGCATGTGTTATTCCAATGTAATAATAAATAACGGAACCAGTCGTGAAATTCACAATCGGCATGTGATGTTCCAATGTAATAATAAAGATGGAACCAGATCCTGTAAAACACACGTATAGATATTCCAATGTATTAATAAAGACGGAACCATGTGTTCCAATGTAAAACACACGAAACATACGTATGTGATGTTCCAACAGTAATAATAAAGATTTTAACCAGTCCTGTAAAACACACGCATGTGATGTTCCAATGTAATCATAGAAGAATGTCACCAAGTATAGGTAAACCACGATACAAAGTTATTCCAATGTAATAATAAGCAATGGAATAACAACAGCTTCTCTTCATGAATAAAGAGAAAGAATAACACCCTTTACATTTGGTAGAAGATTGAATACCGCAGCAAGTAAGGTAGAACAAAATACTCTTCTTCTTTCTCTTATTCTCTATATATTTTCTCTCTATAGCTCAATGAATTAAATGAAAATAATGAAGCCCTAGCCTCTATTTATAGAAGATTTCTAGCTTAGCACCCGCCGTGAAAAAGAAAAGGCAGTGGCTCATCGACGAAAACGGTTCGACGCTCAGAATGTGAAACGACAAGTGGTTCGACGTTCGAAACGACAAGTGGTTCGACGGTAAAGGTAATTACTATTAACGAAGGTAAATACTATCGACGAAGGTAAATACTATTCACAAGGGTAATTACTATCGATTTAAGGTAAATACTATTCACAAGGGTAATTACTATCGACGAAGGTAATTACTATCGACGAAGAGACTCTTAGATGATGACATATGAGCCCCCATAAAATAATCAAACTTACCACAAATCATTTTTTTTTTCATCAACACATATTTAATCTTTCAACAATTATTAATCATTTATAACTTGTCGCCTCAATTATTGATTTAATACTATAACATATTATACGATGATATCGTTATAATAATTGAATCAATAATATAAGAGATATGATGCAAAGAATTATCGTAGTAATAATTGAGCATAAATGAGTGACTTCTCACGTAAGCATCAATAATCAATACCGCGTGCTACTACGCAACTACGCCAGACATCGCATTTTTTACCACCAATGGGTAGTTGAACAGCTTTTAATTGGTAACACCTCCGCCAAGTTATTTTTATAAAATATTTTGTCGCTTTCTCAATCCGACAATAATTTCGCCAGGGGTCCACCAATGATTGAGCCATTGTACGAATATTCCCTAACAAAAAGAATATTCCCCACCAAACGAATATTTTATAACAACTCAGATACTTTGCAAAATTTATAAATATTACCCACAACTATAACATTATATCAAATTTATTCCATAATATTCAAAAATAATATTTATAGAAAAATCATCTTTATTTATAAAAGATGGGGTCTTACAACCTCCCTTCTTATGAAATTTCGCCTCAAAATTTAGGGTACGCACTGGTATGTCAAGAGGTAAGGATACCTTGATTTCATTTCGATTCTAACTTCCAAGTCATTTCCTCAACATCATGGTTCCTCCACAAAACTTTCGACTTGAGGTATAACCTCGAGCGTAGAATATGTTCCTTCTTATCCAAAATTTGAACAGAACCTCTTCATACGCCAAATCTTCCGCTATTTCGTCCTGGTTCTAACTCAATAATATGGTTCGGGTCTTTCACATATTTACGTAACATAGATATGTGAAAAACGTTATGAACACGAGACATATTCACAGAAAAAGCAGTCTATAGGCCACGCTTCCTACTCGATCGAGGATTAAAATGGACCGATGAATCGAGGATTAAGTTTTCCTCTCTTTCCAAATCTTTTAACTCCTTTCCATGGAGCAACTCTTAACAACACACGATCTCCTATATCGAATTCCACGCCCTTTCGATGAAGATCAAGATAACTTTTTTGTCGATTTTGTGAGGTTTTTATACGTTGTTTGATCGTTTGAATCTTTTCCGTAGTCATACGCATCAACTCCGGCCCCAACAACGCTGCTTCACCCACCTCATCCCAAAGATACCGGAGAACGACACTTTCTTCCATACAACGCTCAATGGAGCCATGCCAATACTTACTTGATAATTATTGTTGTAGGAAAACTCCACCAATGGTAAGAACTTGTCCCAACTCCCTCAAATCAAGGATACAGAGTCTTAATAGATCTTCAAGAGTTTGAATAGTCCTCTCCGATCGTCCGTCCGGCCCCGAGGATGATATGCCGAAGCTAAATCGTAAGTCTGCGCTCATAGCTTTTTGCAAACTAACCCAAAATCGTGAAGTGAATCTTGGGTCTCGATCGTAAACTATGGATACCGCAGATACCATGCAGCCTTACAATCTCGCTTATGTACATACGAGCAAGACGTTCAAGTGTATAAGTTTCTCAGACGGTAAGAAATGAGCGCACTTGGTCAATCTATCAACAATGACCCAAATCGCATCAACGCCTTGAGAAACTTTAGAAAGACCCAGAATCGAAATCCATGGTAATGTGCTCCCACTTCCATTCTCGAATTTCAAGTGGTTGCAATGGACCTTTTGGTACTTGATGCTCCGCTTTAACTCGTTGACAAATTAGACACCTCGAGATAAACAAATATATTCTCTCTCTCTCTTCATATCGCTTCCACCAAAATGTATGATTTAATATCATGATACATTTTGGTACTCCTGTGATGGATTGCAAATGGTGTGTCAGGCGCCCATCATGATATTATACTTTAAATCGTGGTCGTTAGAAACAAAAGTCCGGAGTTGACTCAAGTATTCCTTCTTCATCGATTCTTGCTTCCGATAGCACCTTCTTGCACTTTTTTTCCTCATACGCATCACCTCCAGTGTCCGTAGCTTGAGCAGCCTTTAACTTTATCGATTAAAGTCGGTGCCTCTACTCAGATACTCGCTATCATCACACGCGCCCCTCGAGTCTTTAACTCTATCTCCATCCTTTGCATGTCACACAAAATGGGCCTTCATATTGACAACATCGCACTCAGATTGCATATGATTTTCACTCAATGCGTCACCTACCACGCTCGCTTTTCAGATGGTATCGATGGTACGATCATAATCTTTCAATGCTCTAGCTAACGCCGTTGTCGCATGTTGAGTTCCTTTTGAGTGAAGAAATATTTGAGGCTTTTATGATCCGTGAAGATCTCCACTTTCTCCCCATACAAGTAATGCCTCCAAATTTTAAGTGTGAAAGATAACAATGCCTATCAACTCTAGATCATGAGTAGGATAATTCCTCTCATATTCTTTGAGTCGTCATGAGGCATAGGCTATTACTTTTCCATGTCAGCATGAGAACACATCCCAACCCTTTGCTCAAGCATCACTATAGATGACAAATCCTCCGAGCCGATGGTATTGTCGTAACAGTCTTTGAAATAAGTCTCCTCTCGAGTTCTTGAAAACTCTTCTCACATTCTTCGCCCCAACCGAACTTTGATCTTTCCGAGTCACCGAAGTCAATAGAATAGCGATTCGAGAAAATCCTTCCACGAATCTCCGATAATAACCAAATAAACCGAAAAGCTACGATTTGGGCCATCGATTTAGGTTGTTCCCACTTTGAATAGCTTCAATCTTTCTTTGGTCAACAGATATTCCATGACTTGATACCACGCGCCCAAGGAATGCTACTTCTTCAAGCCGTAACTCGCATTTCTTCAACTCGCATAAAGCTTATATTCACGAAGCTTTTTGGAGTGTCACCTCAAGTGTTGCTCATCACGATCTTCATGGCTTTTGGAATAAATAAGGATGTCATCAATAAAGACGACCACAAAGTGATCTAAATATTCCTGAATACTCGGTTCATCATATCCATGAAGGCGTTAGAGGAGCATTAGTCAATCCAAAGGACATGACTAGAATTCATAATGCCCGCATCGAAGTTCTCGAAAGCCGCCTTTGGAATGTCGCCAGCTTCTAATCTTCAATTGGTGATATCCTAACGAAGATCAATCTTTGAAAAGAATTTGGCTCAGAATCGGTCGTCAAACAGTCATCAATACGTGGCGATGGATACCTATTTTTGATGGTGACGTGATTCAACTCCCGATAATCAATACAAAGTCGCATACTCCCATCTTTCTTCTTCACGAATAGAACTGAGCACCCCAAGGAGAAGTACTAGGATGAATAAAGCCAATGTCTAACAATTCCTGCAGCTTGGGTCTTTAACTCCTCGAAGTTCAATAGAGCTATTCGATATGGGGCTTTGGAAATAGGTTTTGTACCGGTTCAAGGTCGATACAAAATTCAATTTCACGCCCTGGGGTAGGCCAGAAGTTCTTCTGGGAATACGTCAGAAATTTATTAACAATAGGAATATCGTTTAAAACCGATTTATTTTTATTTAAATCAGAATACGAGTTAAAAAAGCTTGACATCCGCTTTTCAATAAACGAATAGCTTTATGGCTTGAGATGACCGTGATTGATTTTAATGGTTTGGTCGTTTGAATTCGCATAATAGGTTGATTAGGAATATGAAAGCTAACAACCTTACGAAAAACAATCAATTTTTGCATGATAAGTAGTTAACCAATCAATCCACAAATCACGCCAAATGCAAGTATTTTTAATGAAATAAGATCGACGTGTAATGTGAGGGTACCGATTTGAACCAAACAAGACTTATAAACAAAGTGGATGTAATGAAGGTTTCTCCCAACTGAGTTTCCACAGATAAGTCAAAGTCTAATTTCTCCTGAGTCAAATTTAATCGATGAGCGCAAGTAGGAGAAATAAAAGAATGGGTAGAACCCAGATCAAATAAAGTATAGACTTCATTAGAGTTTATGATAAGCTTACCCGTGATGACCTCATTCGATTCCTCGCTTTTTGGGAGGTCACAACAAACGCCTCCTCCTCTTGACTACTGGCTTTTGAATTTTCCGATGGCCTTTGGTGTCTCCATCCTAGTCAATTTGTCTTTCTGAGAACGACAAAATCGAGCTAAGTGACCTTCTCTTCCACAATTATAACATGCTTTTGACTCGGCATTTACGCAGCTTTGGATCGATGTGTCCTCTCTCCTCCGCATTTGAAGCATATGATAGTGGTCTTTCTCCTTCCTTAACAATGGGTGCTTGGTCGACGCCTTTCCACCATCATTGAATCTCCGCTTTTGAAATGTCCATTCTTATTGTTTGGCCCCGACACCACCAAAGTGGTTACCATATCCGCCCGCTTGATTCCCTCTCCACGCTTGTTGTCACCGCTCGATGACTACTCTCTCACCGGTATTATAATTTTGCTCACCGCTTCTCTTTTTAGTTGTGTTGACTCATTATCGCGTTCCACTAATCGAGCCTCTATTTACAACATCCGAATACAAACACGCTTTATGAGAAATAAGATGTCGACGTATTCCGCTTCAAACCTCTTAAAAACATTCGCGCTATTCTCTTCTTCATTATCCACCAAGTGGGACGCAAACCGTGATAACTCCACAAATTTTGCCTCGTATTATGACACTGGCCATATTGTTTTGTTCCAACTTGATAAATTCCACCTCCTTCATGTGGCGAATACTTTCGTGAAAGTATTTGTCGTTGAATGTACTCCCTCGAACTTCTCCCAAGATATCTTCAAGATGCAAGTCGAGTACGCGCTTTTACCGATTCCCACCAAGAATCATTCTCTCCGCAAGAACATAAAAGCGTGAAGGGAACCTTTGCTCTTCTGGAGCATCCCAAGACATCAAATATCTTGGTAATCTGCTTTATCCATGCTTCCGCCAAGTGGTTTTGCTCTCCTTAAACTCCGGTGGTCCCAAATTCTTGAATTGTTTAGCGGTCACCGAGAGTTTTCCGTGTTTCCACCTACGTTTTGGACAGAGTCGCTTTACTTTGATGTTGCATGAAATTTAAAACCTCTTAAACGTTCATCATTCAAGACGTAGCTTTCTCGATTTATGCTTATTATCTGAGATTCGTGGAAGGATTTTCTCGAATCGCTACTCCATCGATTCTCAACCGAATTTTCGTGACACGAAAAGATACAAAGTTCTATTGGAGAACAAGAATGTGAGAAGAGTTTTCAAGAACTCAAGAGAGAGACTTATTTCAAAGACTGTTCGAATAATACCATCCTGCTCGGAGGATTTGTCATCTACAACTATACTTTTTCAAAGGGTTGGGATGTGTTCTTATGCGAACATGGAAAAGTTATAACTTTATGTGACGCCCCAAAATTAGGTATACATCACCCATCTTGGGTCGCCACTTACATGGTATGTAATTTAAATACAACTTACTAACATAATCTGCATGTACAATACGACATAAACCGTGAGTTTAAATACAAATATCATCTACTAGATATTATACAAACTCAAAAAGGAGTCCTCATTACAATTATTATCACACTATTTCACGTAATAGTGAGGACTACTAATGCTATCTTCAGACCATCACTGCTTCCCGACTCGTCCCAAATTTATATTCTCATTTCTCAAGAGAATAAAGTGAAAGAAAGGGTGAGCTCAACTAGCCCAAAGAAGAAATATTATGACTAAGATAATGCGTAATAAATTATCAATAGTCTTCAACAATGTTAAACCGATAAAATACAATGACAACCAGCTTTAATCTGCAATGAATATGCAATCCATTAAAAGAGTCAAGTAGAAAATAAAGTCTACTATCTTTTAGGTTTTAAAAGGTTTTTCATCATCAAGTATAAATTGAGACTCACTTTTAATAAATATTCCACATCATCGAATCACCCCGCATCTACTACCAAGGATATTCTTTAAGATCACGACCACAATTATTCACGCACTACGGGCCAAGAATATTTGTGTATTCATTAATGGTCATGATCATGCCAACAATCGCCCATCAATGCACTACTACCACCGAGAATTTTTAACACATCATTTGTAACATTACGGCCATGATTACACCGAATAGTCTCTCGGTCATAATCATACCAAGTCCATCTATGCACTACACAGCCACGATGACTTTAAAAAATATAAACATGAGGATGATGACAATGATATAAGAATTCAATAAAACAAGTTCAAGAATTATTTTATCCAGAAATTATTAACGCCCAAATTATCAATATGATCTCGTTTTGTAGAGTAAAATTCAAGAATGATCGTAAGAATATTTTCATGAAAAGATATCGATGAAACGCAAATATCAAGGATATTCCACTAATTTCATGGAGTATAGAAGTCAAAGTTTTAACCAACTGGGTATAATAAAGAATGTAATAACAAAAGAAATCACCACGCACGCGATAGATCGCATGCATGTGTTATTCCAATGTAATAATAAATAATCGGAACCAGTCGTGTGAAATTCACACCGGCTGTGGATGTTCCAACAGAATAATAAAGATGGAACCGATCCGGTAAAAACACACATGATAGATATTCCAACAGAATAAATAAAGACGGAACCAGTCCCATGTAAAACACACGATGTGATGTTCCAATGTAATAATAAAGATTTTAACCAGTCCTGTAAAACACACGCATGTGATGTTCCAACAGTAATCATAGAAGAATGTCACCAAGTATAGGTAAACCACCATAGATATCAAAGTTATTCCAATGTAATAATAAGCAATGGAATAACAACAGCTTCTTCATGAATAAGAAAGAATAACACCCCTTACATTTGGTAGAAGATTGAATACTGCAAAGAGATGTAAGTAATAAAATACTCTTCTTCTTTCTCTTATTCTCTCTATATTTTCTCTCTCTATAGCTCAATGAATTAAGTGAAAAATAATGAAGCCCTCAGGCCTCTATTTATAGAAGATTTCTACTTAGCACCGCCTGAAAAGCCAAGTGTGAAAAGGCAAAGTGAAACGACGAATCGGGTTTGACGCAGTAATGTGAAACGACAAGTGGTTCGACGTCTCGGTAAAGGTAATTACTATTAACGAAGGTAAATACTATCGACGAAGGTAAATACTATTCACAAGGGTAATTACTATCGATTTAAGGTAAATACTATTCACAAGGGTAATTACTATCGATGAAGGTAATTACTATCGACGAAGAGACTCTTAGATGATGACATATGTGCTTTCTATAAAATAATCAAACTTACCACAAATCATTTTTTTTTCAACACATATTTAATCTTTCAACAATTTTAATCATTTATAACTTGTCGTCTCAATTATTGATTTAATACTATAACATATTATACGTATGATAATTTGATAATAATTGAATCAATAATATAAGAGATATGATGCAAATTCTTATCGTAGAATAATTGAAAGCATAAATGAGTGACTTCTCACGTAAGCATCAATAATCAATACCGTGCTTACTACGCAACTACGCCAGACATCAGTACTTTTACCACCGGTAGTTCAACAGCTTTTAAAGCGTAACACCTCCGCCGTTATTTTTATAAAATATTTTTGTCGTTTTCTCAATCCGACAATAATTACATTGTGGGTCCACCAATGATTAAGCCATTGTCGAATATTCCCTAACAAAAAGAATATTCCCCACCAAACGAATATTTTATAACAACTTGCATACTTTGCAAAATTTATAAATATTACCCACAACTATAACATTATATCAAATTTATTCCATAATATTCAAAATAATATTTATAGAAAAATCATCTTTATTTATAAAAGATGGGGTCTTACACTATGCCTCATGACAACTCAAAGAATATGAGAGGAATTATCCTACTCATGATCTGGAGTTAGCAAATGTTGTCTTCAGATCTTAAAATTTGGAGGCATTACTTGTATGGGAGAAAGTGGAGATCTTTACTGGATCATAAAAGCCTCAAATATTTCTTCACTCAAAAGGAACTCAACATGCGACAACGACGTTGGCTTGAATCTGCTGAAAGATTATGATCATACCATCCAATACCATCTTGAAAAATGAACGTGGTAGCCGACGATTGAGTAGAAAGATCGTATGCAAAGACGAGTGCGTTATTGTCAACACAAAGGCCCATTTTGTGTGACTTGCAAAGGATGGAGATAGAGTTAAAGACTCCAAGGACGCATGTGATGATAAGCGAATATACGAGTAGAACCGACTTTAATCGATAAAGTTAAAGTCGCTTTCGCTACTGGACACTGGCCGATGCGTATGAGGAAGAAAGGTCAAGAGGTGCTATATCCGGAAAGCAAGAATCGATGAAGAAGGAATACTTGAGTCAACTCCAGACTTTGTGTTCCTAACGACCGATTTAAAGTATAATATCATGATGGAGGCGCACAACACATCATTTGCAATCCATCTCGGGAGTACCAAAATGTATCATGATATTCGTCATACATTTTGGTGGAGCAATACGAAGAGAGAGATAGCATTTGCTTATCTCAAGGTGTCTAACTTGTCAACGAGTTAAAGCGAGCATCAAGTACCAAAAGGTCCATTGCAACCACTTGAAATTCCGTAATGGAAGTGGGAGCACATTACCATGGATTTCGTTCTGGGGCCTTCCTAAGGTTTCTCAAGGCATAAATGCGATTTGGGTCATTGTTGATAGATTGACCAAGTCTGCTTTCATTTCTTACCGACACGAGAAACTTATACACTTGAACGCCTTGTCTCAGATGTACATAAACGAGATTGTAAGATCGCATGGTATGCCAAGATCCATAGTTTCCGATCGAGACCCAAGATTCACTTCACGATTTTGGGTTAGTTTGCAAAAAAGCTATGGGCACGGACTTCACGATTTAGCTCGGCGATATTATCCTCGAATCGACGGACAATCGAGAGGACTATTCAAACTCTTGAAGATCTATTAAGACTCGTGTCCTTGATTTCAAGGGAAGTTGGGACAAGTTCTTACCATTGGTGGAGTTTTCCTACAACAACAGCTTATCGTTAGTATCGGCACGGCTCCATTCGAAGCGTTGTATGGAAGAAAGTGTCGCTCTCCAAAGATGTCTTTGGGATGAGGTGGGTGAAGCAACATTGTTGGGACCGAGTTGGTACGTATGACTACGGAAAAGATTCAAACGATCCGACAACGTATAAAAACCTCACAAAATCGATAAAAGAGTTATCCGATCTTCATCGAAAGGACGTGGAATTGATATAGGAGATCATGTGTTGTTAAGAGTTACTCCATGGAAAGGAGTTACAAGATTTGAAAAGAGAGAAAACTCAATCCTCGATTCATCTGGTCCATTTTAATCCTCGATCGAGTAGGAACCGTGGCTATAGACTCGCTTTTCTGCCAAGTATGTCTCGTGTTCATAACGCTTTTCACATATCCATGTTACGTAAATATGTGAAAGACCCGAACCATATTATCGAGTTAGAATTGGGCGAAATAGCGGAAGATTTGACGTATGAAGAGGTTCCTGCTTCAAATTTTGGATAAGAAGGAACATATTCTACGCTCCAAGGTTATACCTCAAGTCAAAGTTTTGTGGAGGAACCACGATGTTGAAAAATGACTTGGGAATTAGAATCAAATGAAATCAAGGTATCCTTACCTCTTCGACATACCGTGCGTACTTCTAATTTCGAGGCAAAATTTCATAAGAAGGGGAGGTTGTAAGACCCCACTTTTATAAATAAAGATGAATTTTCTATAAATATTATTTTTGAATATTATGGAATAATTTGATATAATGTTATAGTTGTGGGTAATATTTATAAATTTTGCAAAGTATGCAAGTGGTTATATTATATTCGATTGGTCAGGGAATATTCGGTTTAGCGGGAATATTCGTATAACTACTCCATCATCATCAGGACCCCATAATGTAATTATTGTCCGGATTGAGAAAACGACAAAAATATTTTATTGAAATAACGACGGAAGTTTTACCGCTGATACTTGTTGAACTACTCTCTAGTAGTAAAGTAATGCGATGTACGTGTGGTTGCATAAGTAGCACCAGTATTGATTATCGATGCTTATGTGAGAAGGCACTCATTTGATTCCATTATTGTCGATTAATAATATGAATTATTATAATGATAATGACGTTTTGTTTTATTCGTATTATTAACGTAATAAAACGAAAACATCTTTTTATATAAAGCGAAATACTTTATTAAAGTTATTCTATAAATAAAATATATTATATTTTATTATGCATAGTGTTTTTCAGATAGTGTTTTGCAGATAGTGTTGCGTAGTGTTTGTATAGTAAAATGTTTTTATATAAATAGAATATATTATATTTTATTTAAAAGATTTTGCTTTAAATATGGACCGTCGATTAAAGTAAATCAATCTGGACCGCTCATGGATTAATTACTATGCATTCTATTTTCCTATAAATAGAAGCTCATTCCTTCATTATTTTTTTGACGAATTCACCTGAAACTCTGTAGAGAGAAACTATAGAGAGAAAAAAGAAAAGTATTCTCGCTACTTCACTTTGCCAATATTCAGCTTCTTCTAAGGTAGGAAATATTATTTGTTGTACCCGTAAGGATATTTTTCTTTGTATTCATGAAGAGAACTTGATTATTCCATTCCTTATTATTCATTGGAATAACTTTTGTATCTGCTGACTACCCTATACTTGGTGAAATCCTTCTCATTGTTCCATTCTTTATTATTACTGTTGGAATAACTCGTGTATCATGCCATCTACCCTATACTTGGTGACATTCTTCTATTATTCTCGCTGGAACATCCTCATGCATGTGTTTTACACCCACTGGTTCCGCTTTATTATTATTACTGCTGGAACATCCTCGTCATGTGTTTTACACCCACCGGTTCCCGCCTTCTTATTATTATTCATTGGAACATCCTGTGCATGTGTTTTACACCTAACAGTTCCGCTTTTTATTATTATTCTGTTGGAACATCTCTCTTCTGCATGTGTTTCTGACTGATTCCGTTATTTATTATTCTCATTGGAATAACTCGCGTATGCGGCCTATCGCATGCACGGTGATTTCTTTTTTCATATTCCATTCTTTATTATACCCAAATGGTTAAAACTTTGACTTATACTCCATGAAATTAGTGGAATATCCTTGACATTTCAAGGCTTCATCCAAAGATCCTTTCATGGAAATATTCTTCTCGATATTCTTGAATTTTACTCTACAAAGCAAAGATCATGTTGACAGTTTGATGTTATTAGTTCTGAATAACTTAATTCTTGAACTTGTTTTATTGAATTCTTATATCATTGTCATCATCCTCATGTTTATATTTTTTTAAAGTCATCTCACACCGTAGAAAGCATGGATGGACTTGGTATGATTATGACCGAGGATTATTCTATGTAATCATGAATAGTAATGTTACAAATGATGTGGTAAAAATCCTCGATTGGTAGTAGTGCATTGATGGACGATTGTTGGCATGATCATGACCATTAATGAATACACAACTATTCTCGGCCGTAGCCGTATTGAATAATTGTGGTCGTGATACTAAAGAATATCCTCGCAGTAGTGCGGGGTGATTCGATGATGTGGATTATTTATTAAAGTCGAGTCTCAAATATAACAAAGATGAAAAACCTTTTAAATCATAAAAGATAGTAGATTTTATTTTCTACTCGACTCTTTTAATGGATTGCTTGTTGTTCATTGCAGCTTAAACTTGATGTTTATTATATTTTATCGCTTAACATCACAAAGGCTATTGATAATTTATTCGCATTATCTTAGTCATAATATTTCTTACTCGGGCTAGTTGAGCTCACCTTTTCTTTCACCGTTTCTTCGTGAAATGAGAACATAGGCTGGGACGAGTCGGGGAGCGGAGTAATGGTCCGGAGGATAACATTAGTAGTCCCTCACTATTCTCGTGAAATAAAGGTGATAATAATTGTAATGAGGACTCCTTTTGAGTTTGTATAATATCTAGTAAACAATATTTGTATTCAAACTCACAGTTTATGTCGTATTGTACACGACAGTTATATTAGTAAGTTGTATTTAAATTCTGTACCATGTATCTGACTACCCAAGATGGGTGATGTATACCTAATTTTGGGGGCGTCACAGGTAATGTGTTCCCACTTCCATTTCAGAATCTCAAGTGGTTGTAACGGACCCTTAGGTACTTGATGCTCCGCCTTTACACGTTGACAAGTTAAACACCTCGAGATAAACTTTTCAATCTCTCTCTTCATATTGTTCCACCAAAATGTATGTCAAAGATCACGATACATTTTGGTACTTCCGAGATGGATTGCAAATGGTGTATTGTGTGCCTCCATCATGATCTTGTAGATTTCAAATCGAATCATTAGGAACACAAAGTCCAGGAGTGGACTCAAAGTATTCCTTCTTCATCGATTCTTGCTTCGGAATAACACCTTCTTGATTTTTTCTTCTTAACGACGCATCATTTCAAGATCGTGGCTTGAGCAACTTTAACTTTTTCGATTAAAGTTGGTTCTATACGATACTTGACATTATTGCATGGGTCCCCAAGTCTTGAATTCTATCTTCATCTTTTGTAAATCACACAAAAATAGGCCTTTGTTAAATAATAATATCGCACTTCGTTAGTGCGTAAAATCTTCTACTCAACGCTACGTACATCGCGACAACCCCAAAACAGGTCCATTCTATCCAACCCATTCTGAGTCGCCAAATACATGGTACAGAAAACAACTACAACTTTATTACAACAATTTGAAAGAATAACATTATTATGAAGAATATAACATCCCTTAATATCCCTTACCTCAAAAGAGCAGCACTTCTGACTGGATATCGGATATAACGCTGAAGGAAACTTGCACTGATGAATAACAACTCACCAAGTATCTAAATACTCACAAAATACACTTGATAATCTAGAGAGAAAAAGAGAGAAAACTTATGAATTCTGGTGTGATTTTCAATTCTAACTTAGCTCTCTATTTATAGGAAAATATTAGCACGCCGAAGCAGACTTGACCTGTAACCTGATGGCTTTACCTGCTACTATTCCACCCACCAAAAATCAGCCATCTTCTCCAACAACCAAAAGTGGGCCCCACCCATTTCTAGAATTTTTCACCAAAATCATTTATAAACCTAATTTCCGAATCAGTCACCTCTTAAAATTCATAACAAATCATTCGTTTATTTTTAACGGTTCAAAATTTGTGGACATATACTCAACTTATTTATGTATAACATATCCAAAAATTACAACGATCCAACGGTCAGATTAAAAATTACAACTCACATAATAAAGCTGTAAGAACACTGATTTGATCTTTTAATACCTCCAATTTGACAAAATACTGATAAAATACCTCAACATTAATTCCTTCATTTATAACCACATAAATAAATCCATCATTTATATCCACATCAAATAAATATTTCATTATCATATAAATCAATAATTAATTATTCACAAATAATATTACGTAATCACAATAATGACAACCGGCGGTTCAGGAAAGAGGGGCTTTAGATAAGGATTTCTCTTCTTATCATGTAATGATTAGGTGACCAAACCTCTCCTTAATGAAATTTTCTAGACATTGCCAATAATGCTATCTAATAATATTATTCAAATAATATGAATTATTGATCCGATAATAGAATCTTTGTCGGGTGACAATTATTGAAACAACAATAATATAAAATATCAACGCAGTGAATTATTGAATCAATAAAATAAAATATTGAATAATAATTACTATAACAATTATTGAGTAGTGTCTCTCTCACGTAAGGATCAATAATTCAAGAATCTTTATGCAATCTGGTGTGCTTCTTGTGCAACCACGCGCGTATTATTGTATTTTAACCACCGGGTATTCAATGGTCATAATGATAATAACTACGCCAAGTATTTATAAAAACTCAAAATTATCGTTTTCTTCATCCGAGCGCTTATTACATTATGGGGACCACAAAATGGTTGCGCGCCATCGCATTTAATATTCTCCGAAACTGACAAAGATATTCCACGACCAAACGAATATTTCCCGACAAAAATGAATATTTTATAACCACTTGCGTATTTTGAAAAAATTCATATATCACCCTTAACTTTAACCTTTTATCAATTTAACCATTTACTAAATATAAAAATTGAATACTTTTATTTCATAAAATTCGGGGTCTTACAGCTACCACGTTCGATTTTCTAGGATGGTATTGAATGGTGTGGTCGTAGTCTTTCAACAGCTCGAGCCAACGTCGTTGCCGCATGTTGAGTTCTTTTTGGGTGAAGAAATATTTGAGACTTTTATGGTCTGAATATATCTCCACTTTCTCCCCATATAGATAGTGCCTCCAGATCTTTAACGCAAAACGATTATGCTAACTCTGTATCATGGTAGGATAATTCCTCTCATATTATTTAAGTTAATAAATGAGGCGTAAAGCTATAACTTTCTCCTTAGTGGTGGCGCTTGATTAGGTGACCAAACCTCTCCTTGATGTAACTTTCTGTACATTGCCAATAATGTTATCTAATAATATTATTCGGATAATATGAATTATGGCTTTGATAATGGAAAATACTATGTAGTGACAATTATTGAACAACGATAATAATAAAAAATATCAACGTAACAATTATTGAATCGATAAAATCTTTGAGCGGTAATTACAGTAATAAATTATTGAGTAGTGCCTTCTTCACGTAAGAATCAATAATTGGTGTAATACTGGTATTATTCTTATCAACAACGCGTATTCATCGTGTTTTAACCAATTTGGTATTCCAACAAGATAATCTTGGTAATAACTACGCAGTTATTTATAAACAACTTATACTTGTCGTTTCTTCATCCAATCACTTTTCAAGTTATGGGGCCCACAATAAGGTCAAGGCTAGTCCGTCATTTAATATTCCCGACAATAAGAATATTCCACGACCAAACGAATATTCTCCGATAAAAATGACTATTTTATAACCACTTGCTTATTTAAAATATTTGCGCATTTTACCCATAACTAACCACATTAATCAAATCAACCCTTACTATTTCAAAATAATAAATAGAAGAAATTTAATTTTATTTATAATAAGTTGGAGTCTTACATAATGCTGCTGAGAGTCAGAGGTGAGAGTGAGAAAATCTATTGGAATACCATTTATTTCATTTGTTGTTGTTGTTGTTGGAGATTCAGACTCCATTATTATATATAATATGAACTTTGAAGCTCAATTCAATATTTTGGGTATTCAGATCTCGAAATTTTCATAGATTTTATAAAGAGAAAATACGTAGATCTATTTGAGCTGGAAGTTTAGGGAGAAGAGAGAGACGAGAGGAAGAAAGAGAGATAATAAATCAGATTTATTTATTTATTTATTTTTACGTCCACATAGGATAAAAATTGAAACGATTTAATAGTCGTGAGTTAGAGATAACAAAATGACCTAATTTCAAAATAATAATTAATTTACTGGAATAATTTAAAAAAATAAAAGTTCAATGTCAGTAATCAATAAAACATGTTAAATATAGTCGGTAATTCATTAATTTTGTCGATAAAAAAAATAACTTTCAATTAATTTTTTTAAATAAAATGACCCAATTTTAAAATACTAATTAATTTATTAAATAATTTAAAAAATTAAAAACTCAATAATATAATAAATAAACTTGTCAACTACCGCTGTTCATTAGTTTTGCCAAATAATTTTCTATTTCTTTTGTTTCCCTACGAAAGCAATTGCAACTAGAATATTTTTTTAAAATATTTTTTTTTCATGCAAAATAAATCTGCCACGTGGACCCGCAATCCAGCCACGACTCTATATGTACTTGTTTTAATCACCCCTCAAACCCAAACCCTAATCTGCTTCCGCGAGTTTCACATCTCTCTACCCCCTCTCATCGTCTTTAAGAATCCAAAATTCTGAACCAATTTAGTTTCAATTTACTATTTATTGTTTTGATGTGTATGTCTGGATGTGGTTGTATAGATATATAGGGCACATCATTTTGCTGATAATCTTTGGCAAGTTCAGATTGTGTGAATTCCAGTCGGGCGATAATGGTTAGTTTTTACCACTTCATTTTTGTTTCAGTTCTTACGAAATTTACATATTCCCCCCTGATTTGGTATTTTTTTCTGCAATTTGTGTTTTATGGTTTTGATAGAATGGTTTTACAGTGTGCATAACTTATCTCTATTAATCGGTCATATCAACACTAACACTACCTTCATTGTATATATAGCCACACACACATATAGTAATCGCTGTACTTATTCTAGTTTTAAAGTAACTAACAGCCATGAAATTTCAATTCAGCTTTATTTGTCAAATGTGAATATTTTCTAAGTTCCAAAATATAAGATCTGGATGTTCTGACAGTTTACAAGATAACTAATTTTGGTTACCCTAGTGTGATCTATGTCTGTATGTGTATATATATGTATATATGAGCGTGTATTTGTTGATTAAGGTTCTTTTAGTTTAATTTATATGGGTATGCATTTCAATTTGCAGTCTGGCAGGGGAGGAAGGGACAGATTTCGCAGGGACTACCCTCCAAGATCTGAAGAGAGGAATCATCATGGTCGTAGCAATGCACCACCATCGAGACACCTTTGGGTTGGAAACCTGTCTCATAGCCTGGCTGAGAGAACCTTAGCAGATCACTTTTTGCAGTTTGGTGAGCTTGAGAGTGTTGCTTTCCAACCGGGTCGTAGCTATGCTTTCATTAATTATAAGCATGATGAAGAGGCATTTGCTGCAGTAAGAGCACTTCAAGGATTTTTTGTCGCGGGCAATCCGCTTAAAATTGAGTTTGCAAAGGCGGTTAGTTTTGTCGACCTTTGGCTGTTTTCTTTAGAACTTCATGCCATATGCTATGTATGTGTATTCTCAATCATCTATACGAAAGCCATAGCAGCTTATATTAACAATACGTCACAGAAAAAAACAATGTGCCACAAGAATTAAAATAGAATATGCCACTGAAAAAGAATATGCCAAAGAAATTAGCAGAAAGAGAAACACAAAATAGTCAGATCTCTAAAATTTAATAAAAATTTGTTTACCATTCTCAGCTTCTTGGATTTAAACTAATACGGAATAAGTTAGTCTAAAAAACAGTCTGAATTATCGTATATGTACAGTCATCTTAATTCAATAAGGTCTTTGTCCATGTTAATTGCAAGCTCTGCTGTCCGCCAATTACTGAGAAGCTTGCAATCATTCTTCAACACTATTCATTAATGCAATTTAGCCAAAGGTACTTTGAGAATGCAATTAGGAATTTATAATGGATTAGACTCCTGTTTACTGCTAAAACATTCAAAGAAGGGATAATGCCAAGTTTGCAGTTAAGATACCAAGTGTCCTTTTTCACTGGATGCTCTACATTAGTAATTAATAAGCAGAGCAGGCATCAAGAAGACTTAAAATGTTGCAACTCAATCAAGCTAAATCTTCTAAACTTGAAGTACCGTTTATATTTACTTCTTTGGTGTAGGCACACACCAATCTTAACATCAAGGTTAATAGAAAGATGAATGGTAACTTAATATATTCAAGGTTAAACATCAAACTTCAAGTTATAGGGTCTTCCTATATCCATTGTATGATCTAATCTCTATGCATTGAACAAATGTGTCTCCCCTTGTTGAAACTAATGATGCATACCTATTACATCAAAAATATTAAACTGAAGAATCTGTTCTATTATAATGAACAATCATAAACATAAGATTTTCTCCTCACTCTCTCCTTGTGTGTGTGAATTTGCTCATCTTTCATGATCATTCATTAACCATGCCAAAAAGGTGGTGTTGATGCTATAGGAAAAAGCAAGGTGAATATTATTCTTTAAGGTAGGCCTTGATTTCATTGTCATCTTAAGTAAAGTCTAATCTTCAACTTTAATAAGGCTTTCTTGAAGGAACGGGATTGTAAGCATCTTGTTGAGGGTTAGTAGTTTACTTATTTGTGTAAGTTATCAGCTTTATATTACTTTATAGAAAATTATCTGTGCGATTTGTTAGTTTAGTATTTGTGAATTTGTCGATCATATTACTATTAATTAATGTTATATGATTAGGAATCTATGATGATTGAACTGAATTTTTTTTGGCTAGTAATATTGCAAACAATTGCTCCCTATATTTGTTGTCTCTGCCCCAAGGGGGTGTAAGAGTTTTGGTTGAGATATTTATTAGGTCACTCATCTCTTCTTTTTATTTTTTCCACCCATATTTCTTGGGGTTAATCAGGAATTTTTGAGTCGTTACTATGACTAATAGGGGCTTTAGTTATATGCTCTGAGAAAATGACTTGAGTATGCTAGTGGTCACAATGTTCTTGATCCTTGAAATGGAGTTGTTTTGGAAACTGAGTTTATAGTATAGATGCATAGTGCAGTTTTCTACAGCGTGCAGATCTTTTGATTCTGTTAATGATGACTTCAGTTGAGAAACCACTAGGGTTCTGAAAGGTGCCACATTGTTGATATTTAGGATATCATTTTTGTTTAGGTTTCTTAGGGCAAGATGGCTTCTCCAATAAGTCTATATGAACACTAAACTTCCGCCGGTTACATAATCTATAAGGATTTCCCCATTCAAAACAATGTCGATAACTATTTGTGCAGAAAAAGAATATGAAAACACCTTGTATTATTTACAACAGTTCTTGACCAAATAGAAGACCATGATAAATGTTGTTGCATTATACAAAAAGAAACAATCTGGGCTTTATCATAGATTCATTCAATGTTGTTGCTTGCATCAGTCATCCAAGTAAGTGAAATCAAGCAGCTTCCATGTATCTGCTTTACTTAATTATTTCACGTCAATCGATATTACCAATCACGCAGGATAACATAATATGCAAATCCAATCATATAGAGATGCCAACATGCAAAATCGCACAGAATATGACATTGGCAATTTACCAGATTCATTGAAAGTGAAAATTACAGCCGTTCTCGGATGAAGCTTATTGTTAAACTGAATGCAAGCTGTTACATCTAATGTGCACTTTCTGAGCAAAGATTATGTGGTAGTAAATGAACTCATACGCCGGAGGGGAAATAGTTAGCGAAAGAAACATGGTTTATCCCGAGGAATACAATTCTAATTTCAGGAATAGAAGTTCTAGTGGTGTATGTATGATGCAAGTTATTATGAGTTGGATCGGTTGATGATGGACTGATGACTATCAAATATTTCTTATGTCAGACGGTTTTAGTGCTATCTGAAAAGACAAGCTGTTGGATGCAATTGTTTTTAACAATACCAACATTCTTATGGTTTATATAGCATCCCTATCTTTTTTGCCAGGATGTAACAAGAAATGTAAACAAGAGGTAGAAAACAAAAGCAACCAGTCATAGGGACCTAAAATCTGTTGTGAGCAGAGTCCTATAAGTTTGTCAATGTGCTTTTGTCTAGTTACTGGAGCTTTGAGCATGATGTATTATATCATTCAGTATCTGTAACATGTGTATTTCCTGCACCAGATGGAGCATAATAACCAGAGAAGCTAATTCAATGTTTTGTCAAGATTCAATAACTAGGACATCTGTTTTAGGACCTACTATCACCTTGCTGGTCTTTGGCTCTAATACTCCATATGGTTCTAGGTTTTAATTTGTTTATGGTGATGTGGGATAGGGCCTGGGAAGATGAAAATGGGAATTTGTTGTTTTACAACTGCATTCTAGGTTTGTTTAAACCTTTAGAGCTCGACATATGTAGAGGACTAGCCAATGACAATCTTGATGCTTAAAGGCGAGCCTGGAAATTTTTCACAATTACGTGCATTGATCGGATTCAACGCCATAATTATATTTTAATTAAAATAATAAAATTCAGAAACCATGCAATAAAATAACTTGACCTAAAATATCTGAAAAAAATAATGATATTTATAAAATGCTTTTGTGATGGCAATCTGGATGCTCTTATTTAGGAATCTGGAGCACTAATGGTCCAGTGAGTAGCACCTATTGAGATCACTTCCAAGTTTCAAAAACTCTGTTTTCTTCATTTCCTTTTTACATCCATGGGAATTTCGGCTGAGAAAAGGGACACAATGGAACATGGAATTTGACCCCTTTCAAATGTCTAACATGTTATCAAACTTCTATCCAGGGTTCTACTATAGCTTTCTGATTCCAAAAACTGTCATGAAAGCTGAATCATCTCAAAGAATATCCATTGGTACTTTAATTAAACCAACAAAAGTAATTTGGATTTGAAGGCTGTGAGATGCCCACATGAAGTGATATTGTAATCATTCTTCTCCATTTCATTCAGCATCCACTTTCAGATTCATGTGGTGAGAAATCTCAATTTAAACTTTTTGACTATGAATTGAACCCCTCAAATCTCCAAAACACTACCAAAAACATGCCAGTGTTTCCAATCTATTTGTTCCCCTCATACAAGGGAGGTTTTAGTAGAACACAGTTAACATGGGTTCCAGAAATTCATCCTTAATTCAAAGTGTAACCTGAATAATATTGGTATGATTTAATGTTGTAACACAGAGACTAGATATTTTCTTCTGAGTGGATTTAAATCATCTAGACTACTCCTTACTTAGAGAGCAGCTATAAAGCTTTGATAGAGAAGCATGAAGTATCTATGCCTGGAAGTTGTACTATATTCTGTTTCAGCCATCTATGTTTTGAGTACCTATTAAAAAAAGTTATAGAAGCATGCAGTTTCCACTGATTTCATAACACACCAATGCATCTAATATTACTGTCAAATTCTCTTTATAAAATGTTTTAGGAGAACTTATATGGATTAAGATCTTCACATCCCTTTGCAGTGTGGATTTTATCATAGAAGAAAAGGTTTTACAGAAGTTGGTTGACATTTATAAGTCCTACTGTTTGACATCACAAAAGGGGGAGCATTTTGTATCTATCTATTTTTAGGGGTAGAGTATCTGTTGGTCATGCGGAGCCCCTTTTCTTTTTCTTTGTTTTTTCCTTGTTTGAAAGTGTGCTGCTTCACTCTCCTCCGCATTCTAATTGCTGTTACCTTTATATGTTTGATTGGAAGATAATGCTATATAATGTAACATAGGTAGATGTATTCCTGAAAATCTATCGACCAAAATCAGATCTACAGGACAATGATAATGCAAACACAATGTTGGGTTAGATTATTTAATATTTGGAAGCACTATTGCAATATGTACATAACTTGAAATAGGAACCATTCTGTGTTGAATGAATAGAGCATGCACAATGTTTGAAGTTCATAGAATGAGAGATGTTTCCTTTGTCAAGCAAAACATGTATCCTTGTTATTTTGTAAAATGCTGGTGTTAACAAAAGTGGTGATCCTTCAACCATTTATTTGGCTGTGAGATTATATTGTGCATGAAACGGTGAGTTAGCTTTACTGTTGGAGTCGATCAGCTTCAGCCATTGTTTAGGGCATGTTAGGCCAATTAAATTTAGACAAGCCAATGTGAACTGATTTTACTGTTTTTCTTTCTCTAAAGAAAATTGTAGTACTCCTCGGTAGTCTGTTGTCATCTGATTTGTTTAACCTTTCCACTCAATTTCTTTTTGCTGCTTCTGGGGGGAGCTTCTACTTGATAGTGCCTAAATTCTTATTTCTCATTGCAGAGATTGTGTTAGACATATCATGTTGTGGCAGTTGATTTAACCCGTGGGCAATGTACTTAATCATCTGAACTCTTACAGTTTGTCTATACTTTTGTGCATTATATGATGACAAGGAGAGTCTTTGGATATTGTTAGTTTTTGTGTGTTAACTGCCAAGTCTTAATGACATTTACTACTTTGGATAGTTTGCACCCCATTTTTAAAGAAACTTGTACCACATTTGGAAACTTATAGCAAAATCAAAATAGTAGGTTAATTACTGAAATCATTGGTGGTTTAGTACAGTTATTTTTTATATATTTTAAATTTACTTTTGATGACGATGGAACCCACAACCAGTTCCCTTAGGATGTGCAGGGGATAAACCTCCAGCTGCAAGCAGTACTCTATCAATCGCACACACTGGTAATCCCATATTAAACTATGTGTCCTATTGAGATCATTGCCTTTGCGCAGCATTGATTTTGTAAAGCTTATATAGTGTAGCATAGTAATTTGTTCAGATTAGGAACTGTTTATGTCGAATCCTTGTGTAACCATGCCCTCCAAAATATTAAGTCTTTAGGTTGGACTGTTATCCATGAAGTAATGAAACAAAACAATTTCTTTCTGAGATGCCACTGTTTAGCTTCACCTTTGACGTGTGTTATTAGAATTAGCAGTAATGTTATTGTTTACCTTTTTTTATAAAATTAAAACGTTGGCAGTTTTCAAAAGCTTTTGATGGCTATATGCTTTTGTATATCTGTGATTATGTAAATTGTTTTTTCTTCTAGTGTTGGGAAGCTCGGTGATGAAAACCTAGTAGTTGTGTGAATGCATGAGTTGGCCATTTATAGGCGTACTTAATTGGGGTGACAACCTCTCTCTCTCCCCCCCTGTTTTCACCATGTTGAAGATACTTGTACTCGACACTACGACCAAAACCAATTTTAAGAATAGGAAAGAGAGAAAGGTAGCAATAAGGTCACTACTCATGCTTAACCTTTCTGAAAAAGAAAAGGTCACTACTCTGAAGTAAGCTCAGTTGTCAATTTCCTGGTCTTTCTTTGTTTTATCTGTTTCTGGTTATACCGTCTGTATACATTATAGGTTGAAAATGTTTGGCAAAGTGGTAGATGTTCTCTTTAACAAGTATCTGAAGCCATTTATCGTGCTTTAGTGCTTTGTTTCAAATGCATTGTATCTTAGTATATTTCCTTTTAAAATGTTAACTCTATGAGGAGTCTAACTATGATAAGGAGATGTCATATGATCTTTCTGTCCCATAAATGGAGTCCTCATTTTCTTCTTCTGAGATGTCTTCTTTTTGTATTTAAAAACCAGTCTGTTCTTAATGAAGCAAGCTGATGGTGTTTGTATATTAATTGGTATTATCTACATTGTTTATGGTCCTCCTAGAAAGGAAAAAGATGGGGTTTTCCATCTAACTCAAATGAGAATATTACTTAATATGGTTTTATGTCACAGGAGAAAGCGTCAACACCATCAGTTGATGAAGATTACTTGCCACGCAGAGAGGAGCAACGCTCCACTGTAAGAGGTTCTCCATTTTCTCAAAGGGAATCTAGAGCACGTCGCTCTAGTCCTGACTCATCTTACTCTGACAAATCCAAGATGGATGATAAAAATGCAGAACCCAGTGAAGTCTTATGGATTGGGTTTCCAGCTTTATTGAAGGTGGATGAGGCGATTCTAAGGAAATCCTTTTCACCATTTGGTGAAATTGTGAAGATCAGTGCATTTCCAGGGCGCACGTATGCCTTTGTTCGGTTCAAAAGTGTAATGGCAGCCTGCAGGGCTAAAGAAACTCTGCAGGGGAAATTATTTGGCAATCCTCGTGTTCATATTTGTTTTGCTAGGAGTGAGTCCAACAGTGGAAGAAATTCAATGAATGCCCCTTCCTCCCCAGATTTTAGGTCATATGGACGCCTGGGATCTTCTGAGAATTTCAGACCTGAGAGGAGTTATGAGAATTTATCAGGCGATCCCAGCATGAGATCCCCTCGTTTTATCCCAGATTTGGAGTCCAGAGATCCTGATGTTATGACTTTTCAGAGGAAGAGTCATTTATGGGCTAATGGTGCATTCGAACAGGAGAGGTTCCAAGATCTGGGTCCGGAACTAGGACCACCTAGAAGTGTCTATGAACATCGAGCTAGTCCTCCAAGAGATAGAGGTGTCCGCTTCCGTGATTTTTCTCCTCAGAAATTCCCTCGACAAGGTCAAGTGTATAATGATGCTTGGGACTTGCCAGAAGATGCCATGCTTTTTCATGAAGCTAAGAAACTTAAGACCAGCTCCTTTCCACCTGAGAACGAACTCCCAGAGTATCCTTTCTCTGATGCTGAACAAGTGAAACATGTAGTGCCTAGGATGCTTGATTTTCCCCAGCATGATGCCTTTGATGGTAACTTTGATTCTGGATCTTTTGGGCGTAAGCAGATCCCTGATCGTGCGTTAAATTTAACCCAACAACCATATGGGGAGAGGAGTGAGCATTGGAATGCACCCTATGATAATTTCCAGTCTGGATCTGTTTCGTTGCCTTCAAATCCTGTTGAGTGGAGGCCTGAATTACATGAGTCTTCTCCAAATGAAGTCTGGAAATGGGAAGGAACTATTGCAAAAGGAGGAACTCCAGTTTGTCGAGCTCGCTGTTTTCCGGTGGGGAAAGTGCTGGATATGATACTGTAAGTGGTAAAATTTGTCCGACTAATATAAGATCCTTGGGGCAATTGCATTGGTTTCAGAGATGACAATATTTAGGCTGAGTACTTTTTGGTTTTATTAACTGCAATATCTGCTGACTTTCAACTTCCTATTGGAAGCTTTTGCCTGTCTATCAAAACTAGATTTTCATCAAAATTGTTAACATCCAGTCTGCTCATGATTGCATCAATATTGTCATTCTTTTAGATGTAATTGAATATGTAAGCAAGTGATTGCCATCCTTAGGAAGTCCAGTGAAATAAAAGGAAAGATTTAAAGGCATACGAGGACAACTCTCCTACCTTTAGTCTCTAGACAGATCAGTTTTAACAGCTTCCTGTAAATTCAAGCCAACTAGCTTCAAAGTGCTGTTGTCTAAGTTGGACTTGTTTTGGAGGATTTCTCATCCTCCACCTCCTTTGTCTCTCTATTCTAGTAAAATCTTATTTTATCTGAAAAAATAAGTGGAAGTTGTTTGGAATGTTTCTCAAGACACCAAAGCTTTAGTTCAGTTGGTGGACTAGGCTTCCTGCAAAGCAGGAGGTCATAGGTTCGAACCTGGGCAGTTGCCAAGTGGGGTGTGTGTTTAAATTTCAGTCAAAAACTAGCAAAAATAAAAAATGTTTCGCAAGGCACATGTAGCTATATGTTGCACTGCCATTATAGACGCTGTCTTAGTTCTACACATCTCTTGTTAATCTGTACAATATACATCAAACAATGACTCATAAATCATCTAAATGCTGCAGGCCCGATTTCCTAGATTGCACTGCAAGGACTGGTCTAGATATGCTGGCAAAGCATTACTATCAATCTGCCAGTGCTTGGGTGGTATTCTTTGTTCCTGAGAGTGATGTTGATATTGCATTTTACAATGAATTCATGAATTATTTAGGGGACAAGCAGCGTGCTGCAGTGGCTAAATTAGATGAGAAGACCACCTTGTTTCTTGTACCTCCTTCAGAATTCTCGGAGAAAGTACTGAAGGTACCAGGGAAACTGAGCATCTCCGGTGTTATTTTGAGGTTGGAGAATCCTGGTTCCAGTATTGGGTCTCTTCATAATCCACATGAGAAAAAAGATACCAGTTTTGTGCCTTTTCATGGGGATACATCATACCCAAAGCCAACATCACCTTCTGGACCTTATTCCTCAGTGGTGCCTTTCCCAAATCTTGGAAACCCCGGAGTCAATAATATGTCTTTTCCTGTGAATTTGCCCAACTCTGCGCCACCTGTATCATTTGCTCATGCAAATAGAACTTTGTCTGATACCATTGATGATAACAGGCATGAACATATGCTCCATCAGCGGACCCAGCTGGAGCCAAATTGGTCTGCACACTATTTGCAGAATTCCAACTCTGGTACTAGACATATAGCACCACAAGCATCCAGCAGTGCTGTTTCTTCCATCACTCAAGGATATAACCCTGCCATGCCTAGGGCTGTGCCGCAAACAAGTTCAACAAATTACTCAACTGGGTTTTCTGGTATTCCATTATCTGGAAGCGGCAAGGTATCCCTTCAGGATACTAAACCTCCAGGTTCTTCATCTCTTCAACCAGAACAACTTGCACAGTTGGCATCATCTCTTCTAGGGCAACAAAGGCAATCTGGGGTTGTATCAACAGGGCAAGATTTTAGGCAGTCAAGCACAAGTCAATCTGAGAACTTGTATAGACCACAGCAGAAATTTTCTTTGCCAAACAATCAGGTATCTTCTGAATTCTCGTCATCTCAGTTTGGTCAATTCCAACAGATGCAGCAATTCCAGCAGCAGCAGGCACCAAATGTGCCTGCAATGCCTCAGCGAGAGCCAACAGGTAATCAACAGCTGCAAAATACTGGTACACAAGAGGAAGGGGATGCAGACCCACAGAAACGTCTACAAGCAACGTTACAGCTGGCAGCGGCACTTCTTCAGCAAATTCAGCAAGGAAAAGGAAATTGACAGTGCGAAAGCGAAATAAAATTGAAGTTGCTTAAGATTGCCTTAAGGGATGGATACTCTTGGGAAGTATTTACTTTCCTTTGCTTAGCAATTTAGTTACCAGCCGCACTGAGATTGCTATTAGCAGGTTGCCATGGCTATTTAGTTTACTTGATAATTGGAAGCTTTCCTTGGTCCTTTTCCTTTTTAACTCCTTTATATATAGCAGTTAGCATGGACTTTGGATATCTTGAACTTGAAAGAAATAGAGCCGTTTTGGCTTATTACAGAATGCAGGCTGTAAATATTGTATTTCCCATCAAACTTTTGCTGCAGGACTTTGGCTGGTGCAGTGCAGGCAGGCTGTCCGACTATAAAGGTTGTGTTGTGATTGTTTATACTTGAGAAACTAATTACCAAAATAATTAAGTAATACCCAAATTACCGTTTTACTGGACGAGACTTTGGGAACGATGGAGGCCTTGTGCGGCCGCATTGAAACTGCCCTGGAAAATTATACTTGCTCGCGTATTGACCACTGTGACTGTTCGTTCTGTTGCCAAGACCAAGAACCAAGTAAAATGTTCATAGGAAATACAAATAGGTCATGTGACAAATAAATATTATCACTTGAAATAGGACGGAAAGAGAGCACATATAATACTAGAACTTGTTTATTTAACTTTTATATTTTCAATTTAATATAAATTATGAGTCCAATCACATGAGAATAATATCATTACTTAGTTTCTCATCAATTGGGAATATGCGGCCTTATTTATAAGTTCCTCTGTTACATAGTATCCGTTTTAGTAAAAAGTAGCTATTTATCTCCAATTAAACTTGCTTTATATTATGATAGTAGGCATTATTTATGAACATATATTGCCAGAGGGTAAACTGATTTATTTAACAATTGAATAAATAGGACTGCTATGCATTTAGCAGTAAATAGTGCGAGTTCAGTTATATTCCCGCATTTCTAAAAAAATACCAACATTCAAGAAAAATTAAAAAATTACGAAAATTAAAAAGAGTCGCTGCAAGAAAAAGAAAAAGACTTAATTCCAACCGAATATTTCGTCGGATATGGACACGTTGGAATTAAATCTGTCAAAAATTCGGCCTGACTAATTCTAACCGTTGGACGTGGTATATTTTCGACGGAAGTGTTTCGATCGGGATTAGTCCATCGAGCTTAATCACGTCACGGAATATTCGGTCAGTCTTATATTAATCTCGAGGAAAACAAGTCCCTCAGAAATAATTCTGTCAAGATTAAGCTGTTTTCTTGTAATGTAATGAGTGCTTGTCATAATATATATAACAAACATGTCTATAAATTGCTATATTTTTGAAAATATTATTATATTTAAACTAGTCAAATTATCAAGTATGTCAATAAATTGTTTTAAAATTTATCAGTCGAAAATAGTTCCTAGATTCTACGTACTTAAAACAGTTTTTGGTACTATTTACAAAATTATTTATTAAATAATAGTAAGTTTTTCCTTAAACTTCTATATTACTTATGTGATGGTATGTTTTTAATTATTTTCCTTCATTATAAAAAGTGATTGAAGTGAAAAAATTACGGTATATGAAGGAAAAATACTATAATCACAAGTATACACTCCCTTCATTATATTCTTATATTTTATGTTTAACTTATATAGTAGTACTTCTTATCATGGAAGTGAGTTCACGTAGCTTTAAATGTAGGGTTCCAAAAAGAAATCTAATTATTTATTATGTATCAATAAGAGTATCTCCAACTTAAGCCTCAGGAGTCAGAGGGTGATGATTCTACCTGGATTTTGAGGTTTTTAGCTATTTTAGTGGCAGTGAAGTATGTTAAGCCAGCCCAATTGCCTAATGTTATCCAACCTGATTTCCTTCAACAACAAAAAAAAAAAACACAAAACACAATCAACAAGCATCAGCTGCCTTTCGAAGGAAGCAGCATATTTCAAGCATCTGATACTGACAATAGCAATTTAAGGTACCTTTCTTTCAGTGTTAGAATTGAACAATGTACAAGGATAGTAATTTCAATCCCATACAGTTAGTTTCCAATGGATGCACGCACGGGAAGGACAGTAAAACGGGAGAAAGAATAAAAAATAGCAATATGAACACAACAATGAGGATTTCCAAGTCCAATTTTTTTTTTCCTGTTTGAACAAGCCTAAATCACAAATTTAATGTCTAATCTCAAAAGAAAAGGAAAATATAGTGTGATCCTTTTAGCACAACTGCAGATCATCTGGCTCCCTCTTGACATCGTGGAACATGATCTTGTTGCAAACAAAATTGAGCAAAAGGATAATGTAGGGTCTGTAATAACTTCATTTATCTATGCAACAGGAGTCTTCATTCTCAAACCAGCCAACGAGCGTTTCAGAAGGAACTTTCAATCAATCTTCACAGATGAGAAGAGGTAATGAACAAAGAAGAAGGATGTAAGGAAGCCAATGGTGCCGGTAGATAACATGATTGCAATTGCCATGATCAGTGAGTAGCCAATATAAAGCATTGCTGAAACTGGTCCACTCAAACTTTGAAGGTCAAAAACCAAGTAATTGATAGAGTACAGGAACACATACAGAGCAACAGAACCTGAGGCATAAAAAGTTTTCCACCACCATTGCCAATCCTCAATGCAAAGATGCATGTAAGTGAGGACCACGGAAACTTCGGCGCACACGGTAACCAACAACAGAAGAACAATAAGAAGGAACCCGAAAACATAATAAAACCTTCCAAGCCATATGCTAGAAAGAATGAAGAAAAGTTCAATAAAGAGGGTCCCAAATGGGAGGGTCCCGGCACCAAGAACAAGAAGCCATGATGGATACTTGCGAGCAGGGATCTCCCTAGGAATTTGGTTCGTTCTCACAGGGTATTTGATAGGTTCAGCTCGTGTCCCCAAGTATCCTCCCAGTAGGGTGAGAGGTACTGATATGCAGAACCACAAAGACAAGAGTATAAAATACAAGGATATGGGAATAGCACCAGTACTCTTGCTGCCCCAAAGAATGAAGTTCAATGCAGTAAGAATGATGAAAACAATGCCAGGGAAGAAGCATGCGACTGACCAAGAAACTGACCTCCACCCTTCTGAAGTCCCCTTAATAGTGCACCACAAACGTACTCCAGCATAACCAGCTCCAGTTCCAAGGAAAAGATAAAGAATAATCATTCCTGTCAACAACATACCTCGTGAAGCTGGTGACATGAAACCAAACGCAGCAAATACAATAGTCACAACAGCCATCCCTGTAATCTGAACCCCATCACCAATCATTACACAAAGTAGCTTCGAAAAATTTGGTTCTCTGAACACATCACCTACAACAAGCTTCCATCCTGATAGCTCCTCATTCATCTGTGCCTGAGCTTCTTTGTCCAATTCCTCATACCTCGTCAGATCCCTCCTTACCGTTCTTAAGAAAATAACAAAAACAATACCAGCTAGGAAAAAGATCACCACCAGTGAGTTGAGGATAGAAAACCAGTGGACACGGGCACCTTCCATCTTCAGATAAGCATCCCACCGTGATGGCCATTTAATATCGCTCTTCACAAATTCGACCTCATAAGTAAATGAGACTCTCTCTTGCTCTCTTATTATTTGAGACTTGTCAAGCTCAAGCGGACAGATTAAGGATGTAACGTTGTCATATCTATGAAGTTTAGCCATCTTCTCAGGATCATATTTGACACTGCAAGGGAAAACCTCAAAACCAACAATCTCATACCCAGACGTTTTCTTCTTATCAGCTTCTGAAATTACACCCATACCTTCTTCCCTGTCCCAATTATCTGTACACCAGTACCCTCATACTAAATGAACCAAAACCTTGAATTTAAGATGATTAATGATGTAATCATCATTAGTGTTGGGTGGTGTGTATCCAACTGGAAACCCAGTCCACTGAATTCTGACACCGTTTTGAGTGGCAAACCTCATGGCAGGTAAATTATCCAGAATCATATTTACTTGATATAGATCACGAGTTCTCTGTTTCAGGAGCTTTACCTCATTCTCACTTAAGGGTTTTGTTGTGCAGAGATAAACAGACTCGTTGACATTCATACGGAAACGATAGGGGGAGTTATCAATCTGGTCTCCCATGAGTAGCTCTCCAAGATTCTCAGCACTTTTCTTTATCCCCCCTTGAGGCTTGCAGTATGGTAGACTGTAGTAGCTGAAGGG
Source organism: Panax quinquefolius (assembly GCA_020205615.1). NCBI lineage: Eukaryota > Viridiplantae > Streptophyta > Magnoliopsida > Apiales > Araliaceae > Panax > Panax quinquefolius. The sequence continues at coordinate 126,133,372 of CM035170.1, forward strand.
AAGCTCAGTTTCAATAGATGTCAATGAATTGACTTTGGCAACTATTTCGTCACCCGTCGAGTATGTGTGCATGTAGCTTCCCGGCAGGTAAAACCCATTACAAACATGCGAGATCAAAAGAACATAGGTGAAAGCAGCCCAGTATGTCCTTTTCGAGACAAATGACAATGCCATTGGTCTTAAGAAAAGGAAACACAGACCAGATCCCCAAAACTTCACAAACTCTAAGCCAAACTTGCCAGCGTATTATCAATAAAAGCTACAAGTACAATATTTAAACTGTCAGTGCCTGTATTGATCTCTTGCTCCCTCAATTCTTTCTTTTCTGACACCTTTTCCAACTTCAAAGTAGCAAAAAGAAAAGGAGAGAATCTATTTGAATGAATTATCAACTAACAATCTCCTATTTTAACTGAGAAAAAACAATAAGCTACATAAACAAAACCCTCAATCACCAAAACTTCAAATCTACGGTACAGGGGATCATAGAACAGCAATTACAGAAAACATACAATTTCTGAACATTCATCAACTGAAAACAAAATAAAATATTTAAACAGATACTAAGATTGTAGATTGTGTAAATTAGTCGGTGCTCTACAGATCTATAGATACTAAGCATTAATGGAAATAGGGAGATTGAAGACATACCCACAAATAGATCTCCCGAATTGAGTGATTCGAGCTTTGTACTGAAATTGTTATGGCTGATGAAGGATGATGAGGATGATAATGTAAAGTGTTAAAACAAATGGGTTTGGGGTTTCACTATTTCTAGATCTGGTCCGAGTATAGGCAGAGCGTTACTTGATTGAGATTATTTCCATATATATATATATATATACACACACACACGAAAATAGAGAGATTGAAACACTACACTTTTTTTTTTTTTTAACAATTATATTATTTTGTTATATATAATCAAATCACATTTAAAATAGTTTTCTTTTAAAAATTTTCAATTTCAAAAATTATTATACATTTTTTATTATTATAATTTTTTATAAAAAAAAAAAATAATCTGAGGATGAAATTATAATAGGTGAAATTTCAATAAAATTGAGCCTAAGAAATGGATATATATATATATATATATATATATATATATATATATATAGTTGGTATTAAAAACTAAAATTTTACTAATTAATACTTCTAGATCTGGTCAGAGTAAAGTTTTACCAATTTTATACTCCAACTTTATATTTAAAAACTAAGATTTTATTTAATTATTAGATAGTATTAGTGAATATAAAGTTATATTAATGACTTTAGACTAATGATTACTAAATCGATGAATTTAATGGGAACAAATTATCTATTTTATAAAAATATATAATTTAATGTGTCTTAACAAACTTTAATATATTGAAAAGAACAGAAAATCTGCATCGTACATGGAGTATTAAAGTTTGTAAAACACATTATATAAATAGTAATTTTCTTATATAACAATTAAAAATATTCATAACATCCATTGTTTTAGTTTCATGCACATTAATTAAAAAATTATTTAATAATTAAAATTTATATGAAATTTTATCATTAAGCTTTTATGAAAAGTTGAAAATTACTAATACAAGTGAAATTTTTATTGGAACAATGAAATAAGTTATGAGTGATATAAGAAAGTAAATAATTTATTATCCTAAAAAATTATAAATGACAAATAAATTAAAATAAATATTTTCTTTTTAAAAGTCAATTATTATGGAAAGGAGGTATTAAACAATCTTTACGTGCAGTATAAATGATTAAATAAAAGGCTTACTTTACTTCTATATTAGTAAGGTTAACATCATGTTGCTCTTATTAGTGTAACTTGCAATTAACAGATGTCCAAGTAAAATTTGTTTAATATAAGCCTGTACCTGGTAGTATGTATTACCGTATTATATGACCTCATATTTACCTCCTAAATCTTTCAATATTTGACGGACTAATTTTTTTTTATTAAGATTCTTGACAGACGTATGAAAAGGTAATTTGCCAATTTACCCTTATTTAATAGAGAGAGATAAGGTGTAAAATAAACAATCTGTTTAAGCTAGATTCGAAATATAAATGATTCGAATATAAGGGAGTGTTTGATAAAAACTGAATAAATCTGCATCTGAATGAGCTCAATCTGAATCTGAATGAAAAAAGTTGTTTGATAATTGACATGTCTGAAGCATCTGAATGACAAAACTTTATTATTTTATCCCATCTAAAAATATTCAAAATTGTTGTAAATTTATTTAATATTACTTAATATAATAGTTAATATTTTTCTTAAAATTTTAAATTTTTAAATTTTTTTTTACTTCATTCAATTCTTCATTCACTCAAAAAAAACTGACTTAGCTATTCAAATTATCTTACCGATTCAAATATTCGCAAATAAACAAACAAGAAACCATTCGGTCAAATTTCATTCGATTCTAAACAAATACTCCCTTAGACTTGAACCTTCTCAAATTGCAATCTATTTCAAATTGTTAGGTGTCGATTCGAAATTGTGCTCAACTCAATCAAATCTTATTTTATACGGAGTACTATACTTTATAAATAACATCTCAAGAATCGGTTCATTAACAGTGTTGGAGAGAATCTCAAAATTTAAACTTGTCTTGCGGACGCCAAGACTTGATAACATTTATGGTGAGTTAGGAAGGGTATACAATACAAGATTTGGGGTAGTTGCATGCATCCTATTTCTATAGCATCATCAGAACCGGGTGGCATTATGCAAGAATCCATCAGCAGAAAAGGCAAAAGATCCCACAAGCATTGTGTTTTTGGGAATTAAAACAGACTTATCAGCTTGGAGGGAACCAACCCAGCCCGTATACATTGTTTGCCATATCAAAGACAGTTTTGAAATAATCTGCTAACCTAAGATATTCCATTGTTGGCAACTCAAATTGAAATTAGCTCTTCCATGAAATTGAAATTCAGCCAAAGTATTGAGACTAAAATAGAATGCAATTCTCATAATATGAAGTACCTTCAAAAATAAAGATCTCAAATTGAGAATTGAGGTGCCATTAAATACAAGAGCCTAGAAATTACTCCACCTAGAAAGCTGCAGGAACAACCTATCAAACAGTGTACCTATTTGATTAAGCTTAAGAAAATCAAAGAGTCGAACAACATTTGAGTAGGTCAGGTCAGAAATTTTCAGGGCTATCATCCAGTTGTTTCTCATCTTCAATATCTACCTCCAAGATCTCCTGAGAGCATAATAAAAAACCCCATTGATTTAGATGTCAACTGCTAATAAATAGAGCTCTATACCTATATGGAGGAGGTACTTACTGGAATCCTCTGCTTCAAATAGTTACCAAGTCTTGCTAAAATTAAAGAACGTTCATGCCAAAACCGACCTTTGAGACTAATTTTTACAAAAGGCCCGTCTAGTTCAGCTAGTTCTGCTACTCCTGTCATGCCAACTGATGTGTCAAAGATGTGTGAAAACTGCAAATTAAAACACAAAATCATTGTTATCAACTAATAATTTTAAACAAAAGTAGTTGCCTAAGAAAGAAAAGGGTACTTGCTTTATCTCTAGCATCGGATAAGACTTGCTTGACATTATCCTCCGTTAAATCCAGCTCTTGGAGTGATGCTGAAATTGGATAGAAGCGCTGTGTCCGTCTGGTAACTGCTGATGAAGATGATCTCCGCCTATTCCGACATGTAAATCCCCCATTATTTAACTTCAAAATCGATGGACAATTTGACATTTGAAAAGAGGAGAATTTGAGATGTGATTTTTGGGGGTGGTGGTGGGAACCAGGTACGAGTTCTAGTGACATCTCCTTTCCTTTCCTTTACACCGGTGAAACGAGTAGCTCTACTGCTAATCTTGTTATCTCTCCCTTGCCTGTTTGTGGCCACGGACAAACTAATTAGACACAGTTTGGATTAGACGTACTAGAGGGGTGGACCGACCGGTGGTGGTAACTAATTTTGTACTCCATCCGTCCCGTCCCGTCCCGTCCCAAAAGTTTTGGAAGCACAAATTACAATTTACATACATATTAAAAAAAAAAACACATGAAAAGTGTATATGCTATTATTACCAAACACTTCAACTACTTCTAGTAAACTCTATTTGTTTCATCAAAATCTTTTTTTCTCTTTTTGAAACTTTTTTAAAAAACAATATGTTGTACTCAGATTTTTTGTTGCAAAGTGAAAGATGAAGCTTAAAACAATTTTCAATGACCCAATTTCAAAATATTAATAGGGTAATTTAAAAAATTAAAAGTTCAATAGTGTAATCAATAAAACGTGCCAACTACAGTGAATAATTCATTAGTTTTGTCAATAAAAAATTAACTTCCGTTTATTTTTTTTAACGAAATAACCCAATTTTAAAATAATAATTAATTTAGTGAGATAATTTAAAAAATTAAAAGTTTAATGAGATAATCAGTAAACCTGCCCTAGTTTTTGTACAGCCCTAAGACATAATACTGGTAGCGGGCGCCATACAAGTTGGAACAAGCTTGTTCAAGGAAGAAGAGAACTAAATTTGAACACTAATGAACGTGAAACAAGGAAGAAAGACCCAACTAAACTTGAACGATCAAATTAACGACACTGAAAGTGAAATTTAAAATCTCCTTCAATTTTGAATTTAAGGTGATGACACATTTGACAATACATTATCACTTGAATCAACATCCAGAAAATGCTAGTTGTCAAGTCCACAGTTGTTGCAGATTGACATAAAAAGTGTTAAGGTGAAGGCAAGCATGATTAACATTTGTTTCCAGTCCTTCATTTGTAGGCCCCCATCATCCATCTTCTTCAGATTGCTTCCCAATCGACTTCTTCATACTGAACAACTGCAGCAAAGAATAATAAAAGGAATAAAGCAGATTCATGGTTAATGCCAATGCTCAAGGAATAATAAAGTTAAAAGAGGAAATGTGAAATTATCAAATCAAGAGCCGGTAGAGGGTTTACTGCACAAGGACCCTGCAGAGGAAAAGCTTTATCCCAGATTAGTAACTATGGACTAACTTCCAGGAATATAAAATTTCTATGCCAGCCAAGGTAACAACACTACGTAATAAAACGTCACAAATTATTCAGGAACAAAAGCTTTCTGACTAGTCTCATATTCTCCTCACACAGGTAAATGATTTAACTTTTGGAGCCACAAAAATCAATGCAACCATCTTCACCTTCACAATACATTATTATAGCTCAAATTGAGGAGAGAATTTAACCAAATAACCCAAACAACTAACCTAGCTAAAGTTACATTTGCCATCCATTAATGATTGATAATAATTATCCACAACAGCTTCCATGTGTAAAGGACACATTATCTGAAAGTTCAGTAGTCAGCAAAGAATTATTATCGATTTAAACAAGTATGACCAGGAATATTAACTTTTTCCTTCTGTGTTGTCTTTTAGTATACATTTTGAGCTCGAAAAACTTGTGGGAAAACAAAGGAAAGGAAAAGACAGAAAAACAACAAAGAAAATGAAAATAGTCCATGCTTATACTCATACTCCATCATCAAACCAAAATCCCAACAAGAGAACAATCAATCAAATAACTAAGAGCACATCTTTTTACAACTAAACTAATTGTATGTTTTCTCCATGTCTGCCACTTTAAACCCTTCCCACTTTAATTCTTTTTCCACCAAAAGCATACAACTATCTCTTAAACATCAAATTATGTAATCATAGAAGTTCATTGTGGCAAACTGATAAAACAGATAGACGTAAAGAAATGAAAGCAGGTACCTCGCCTTTTCAAACACCAGTAGATGCGCATGTTAAATTTCGAGGACGAAATTTTATAAGGAGGAGGTTGTAGACCCCAACTTATTATGAATAAAATTGAATTTTTCCTCTATTCATTATTCTAAATTAATAAGGTGTTAATTTGATATAATGCTTTAAGTTATGGGTGAAATGTGCAAATTTTACAAAATAAGCAAGTGGTTATAGAATATTCATTTTTGTCGGGAATATTCTTTTGGTTGTGGAATATTCTTTTGTCGGGAATATTCGCATTCAAAAATAACTATCTCCTTTGCTTGCCCACTTTTGGTTGGTGGAATACATTTGGGTCAAAGATAAAGTAATACAGTCATCAAAAAATTTTCTTCTTAAATGATATTATTTTCTTCAATATCATTATCTTTAAATATCGCTTTCACGATATTTACACTTATTCAATTTAAAAATGCTCGGCATAACAATGAGACAATAGAATAAAGAGAAAGGCCTCATAGAGCACTAATATCATATACTTCAAAGTAGACCTATTCCAAAGAGTAAGATACAAGGCTCCTTTCATTATCTGTCAGGGAACCTAACACGTTTTTCATATTGATGCAAGTCATTACAATAACACTTAAAACTAGGTTTCCAACTAAACAACAAGATAAGCTAAGCTGATTTTGGTAACATCGTACTTTTATAGCTTGAGAAACCATCTAATATATATGAAATAGACTTTTAATGCTAAGAACGAAAGTCATATCCGTCGTGAGTCACAAGTCATTACCATAACACTTAAAACTAGGTTTCCAACTAAACAACAAGATGAGCTAAGCTGATTTTGGTAACATCGCACTTTTAGCTGTTGGGCTCAAGTCAGCAGAACATTGTAATATACAAAATTGAAGCCGCTATAGTTTGATTGAGCAATGAGCCCCTTATTAAACTAACATGGAGATTATGTATATAATAATCACAAGAACAAATTTACAAATGTTGATACAAAGAATAAGGTGGTGTTTGATTACAATTGAATGCATCTTAACATCCCATCTTTTATTCGCTAAGAGACATGAAGTTGTTTGCTAAAATTTTTTTGGCTCTGAATACGTCTAAATCGTTAATATACAAAATTAAATCCAAACCATTTAGATGTCCATCTGAACGAAATTAACTATTTTTTGGACAAAAATGACCTCTTTAATATTACAAAATTCCTCTTTTATCCCCAATAACCCTAATCAATCTGCATCTAAACAAATTTCAAAGTGGGCAAGGCATCATAATTTGATATGGAAAGAGGAAGAACAAAGGGACCAAAATCATCAAGAAGGTATTGAACAAAGAATTTAGGAAGTTCATGAATTAAGGTTTTTATTGAGGTTGATTTGAATTTTGGGTACCATTCTTGAATCTGGCATCTATTTACTTCTTCTTCCTTCATCTTCCAGAAGTGGGTAAAACTGTTGACCTATAATCCGCCATTAAACCGCTAGTCACGAAGAAGCCCACCATCTGATCCAGGAAAAAAACACATTCATATCATATGTATACACACACACACACACATATATATATATATATATATATATATATATATATATATATATATATATATATATATACCAAGAATAACAAACTAGATCTACAATTTCACCATGAATAAATTTAAAAAATAAATAAATAAATTAACCAAGCACAAATCCATGTCTCTGATCTACCTCGTCATCCAACCTAACAATATCCAGAATAAGAAGAACAAAAAAGAGAAAAGAAGAAGAAGAAAATGGGTTGTCTAGCTATTTCTTTTTCTTTTTTGCTTTCTCTTCTTTGCTAGAAATGAGAAAAGAGGGAAAGATGAAGAGACGGAGACGGGGAGAGGGATGAGAGACGGGGATGGGAAAATGCAGGGGAAGTGAGGGGTTTTGCTTAAGGGTTAAAGTGGTAAAATACTATTATTCAGATAATTAAAAAAATTAATTATCAAACAATATTTCTTTATTTAAATACAATTTTAGACAAATGCTCTACATTATTCAGATGTCTAAACTGTTCCGATCTTAACATTCAGTTTTATCAAACACGACCTAAATGACATGTGCCTTAATAACAAATAAAAAATGCAACTTTATCAGTTACTATTATATATTCTAGGAATTTAAGAAAAGATAATGGAGTTTAATTTTAAAAAATCCCCAAACCAACAAGGCCAGCACAAATCAAAGGGCAGAAAAAGACAGCCATTACCAAAAAAATTAGATACAAATAATGAAATAGATATAGCCTACAACTATCATGCCCAAAATATCTCTGGAACATAGTAAAAGTAACCCTAGTAAAGGACATGAAAAAGTATTAAGAGTGATTACTTCTATGCAGGGGTGGATCCATTTAGGGGGCAGCATAGGCAGCTGCCCCTGCTGGATTTTTTTTGTTTATAGGTATAGGGGTATATGCAAATATATAAGTGAATAAATTTAAGTGGACAGATTAATGGAAGAGTTAAACTCGGAAAGGGCAAAAAAAATTCATTCATATTTTAAATACAAGTATAGACAAACGTAGATTCATTCTACTCTTTTCTTCTGAATTGTATCTAAACATTTTTTATTTAAAATTTCTTTTGTAGTTTAAATTATGAATATTTATTGCAATTTGTAAACATTATTATGATTAGTTCAAGTTTTTTTTATTTAACTTCAACAAAAAAATTAGTTAAAATCCACACCTGCTAGGAAAATTTTCTGGATCTGCCCCTGCTTCTACGGGTACGTTCTTTGTACAAAATATGGTAACCACACTCCTAACACTGAATCACATCCCCAAGCTTCAGTATATTTTCCCGCCCACAATCTACACAACAAATTCAAGCCCATAACAAATTAACAAAATGTCTAACAAGTACGAAAAATATGTAACATATATATATATATATATATATATATATATATATATATATATATATATAGTTTCAATTCATGACAACCGGTTGCTAGAGTCGCTATTCCAGCAACCAACATCAGAGCTGTTATCAAAAACATGGAAGGCTAAGATTAAAAGAAATAGTCCCAACTGCTACAACCAGTAGCGGCACACATAACTACATGTACCGACTTCTATTTTAATATTGGGTCCAACCTGGTCAAACAAAAGTACAAATGGACCCCACTTTTTAATTTTCTTAAGTGCCGCTACAACATGTAGCGGTTAACCCATTATTTCAAACAATTTTCTTTTTAAAAATCCCACCGGTCAAACTAAATGTACAAATGGGTCCCACTTTTGGGCAATTATTATTTTTTTTTTTAAACTCCCACCTGTTTAAACATTTTCGTACAAATGTACAAATCTCTTTTTTTATTCAGTTTTCTGCTACAACATGTAGCGACTGGCTAATAAAATTTGATCCCTACCTTTTAAAACTCCTTCATTAATTTATTAACCCATTAATTTTTTAACCTTAGATGTAATCATGAACCCCAGTTAATTTATTAACCCCCTATATAATATTAAACTAACCCATTAATGTGTGCCGCTACAACATGTAGCGGTGGACACCAAAATAACTTCTTCATTAATTTATTAACCCATTAATTTTTTAATCTTAGATGTAATCATTAACCCCATTAATTTATTAAACCCCTCATATATTAAACTAACCCATTAATATTTGCCGCTACAAGTTGTAGCGATTGGACTGTTTACATTCCTCCATTTAAAGCTGCAATTTTAAAAGTTTAAAGCTGCAATGGTAGTTGACCCTGAAAAATGGAACAAACGACATGGCATACATTTCAGGGTCAACCATCATTGCAGCTTTAAACTTTTAAAATTGCAGCTTTAAATGGAGGAATGTAAACAGTCCAACTGTTATAACTTGTAGCGGCACACATTAATGGGTTAGTTTAATATATGAGGGGTTAATAAATTAATGATTACATCTAAGATTAAAAAATTAATTAATAAATTAATTAATAAGGGAGTTATTTTGGTGTCCAGCCACTATATATATATATATATATATATATATATATATATTTGCTATGAATGAAAAATAGGCAAATAACATCATAAAATTAAAGGTTCAGATTCAAAACACAATTTCTTGCATCCGCTAGTTGAACTAGCGGACACAAAAAAAAAAATTAGGCCCAAATTACCCCATATCAAGCTATTTACGCCTTTGTTGGTATTTATCCGCTAGTTGAACTAGCGGAAGAAGAATTGGCTTGATTACCATGTTATCCCAAATATTTTACATAGTTAAACCCACATCAAAATTGGAATAAAAAACTTACTGAATAAATGCAGATAGGTTAATTTAGAACACAAATTCGATGCTTGAGAAACCCTAATTGAAAATCGCAGTAGGTTTTTTGCTCCAATTCGATTGCACAAGTGCACAGACCATGCCCCAATTCGAGTGAAATCACGCGAAACCCTAATTAAAAATCGCAACAGGGTTTTTTTGCCCCAATTCTGACTCTGCCCCAATTCGAGAATTATGTGTTGGAGTTCTGTCCGCTAGTTCAACTAGTGGACGATCTTAATGGCTTGATATGGGGTAATTTGGGCCTAATTTTTTTTTTGTCAACTTGTGTTTTAAATCTGAGCCCTTAGTTTATCATTTATGTAATGGATGGTTATGATGTTATTTGCCCATTTTGCATTCATAGCAAATACATGCTATGGATTATTTCCCTATATATATATATATATATATATATATGTTGTGTTCCGTGACTCTACATTGTGATTTATCTCAAACTTTGGACAGCCAGATGATTTATTAGGATGAGCTGGAAATTCAAAATTTGTTAGATAGATATAAAGGGGTAACTGAAACGCAAACCTCCACAGATGTAGCTCACAGGTTCCGGTTGAGGATCCATTAATGATAAACACGAATCAAATCACTGAAAATGGGAACAAACATTAATAGAAACTTAAACAGATAAAACCACTAGAAATTTGCAAAATTGTACTTCTAATATTGAAGATAAAGAAACAACTTCAATTCGATTAGAGAAAGACATCAAATCAATGAAATCGAAATTCGATTAAAAAGAGAATAAATCGATGAATCGCTTACCTTTGAGCGAGCGAGCGAGAGAGGGAGGGAAAGAGAGTTCGAGGTTTATTATAAATTTGGGAATACGAGAAGAGGGTCTGAAAAATAAGAATATGTTTGGGATCGCTGTAGTATGTAATCAGTAATTTTGCTTATAGTTAATTTTAAAAAGGCAGCTTTATAAATATTTGGTACTAGTACTACTTACTGAAACACTTATTTAAAGTATAAGTTACTAAACATAGAAGGCTTTGAAAAAATAAAGAGGAGTAATGGACTAAAATAATTAAATAAATAAGAATATATTGATAACATACTTGATTATTACTAGATTTTAAGAAACATTAAAATGAAATTTCTAATTATTTTTATAAAAAGTGTTGTAGTAATTATAAGAGTATCTCCAACAATTACTTTGGGATACTCAAATAGGTGATCCACATTGTAATTTTTTTTTTCCAACAGCCTCTTCAATCTTAGTAACCAAATCTGCAACCTTCTTCTCACTCTTCAAATCTATATGCTAAAAACATGTATTACGCTTGATGAGTTTGATCGATGTACAACTCATTGAATTGAAGAGACTGATGAGACATAAAATATGAAAGTAGCAAATAATACTCTTTAAATTGCCACGTAGGTCAACAAATTTTAATTTGAAGAGTTTTTTTGCTACTACTCTTGGAGATGCTCTAAGCAACAAATTATTACCGAACACTTTTATACTATCTTCGTCCCTTAATATATGACGTTTTAGAATTTCTCAAAATTGATTGTAAGTCAAATTCTAGAATCCTGACCGTTTGAATTGGCCAAACTTGACCCGCCAATCGCCATCTAAACCGGTCCCGTCCAACCCGTGTAGCCAAAGTGTGTTTTGGTTCAAATACTTTCTTAGAGATTAAACATTTAAGAATACTATTATCATATAAAATAATCATATACTATTTCATATTATAACTTGAGCAAAATTAACTCTAAGCATCTCAAATTGCATGAATTCGTTATTAACATGACTCACTTAATTTAATAATAAATTTATGGATGTCATCGCCAATGACGTGAGTAATATGCGATTATTTTATGTGATAATAACGTTTAATATCATAAAGCAGCTTTTTATTTTTTACGTTCAAATACTCTGTTAGAGATCAACCAAAAGAATTATAACTTGAGCAGAATAAATAAATAAATAAAAATGAGTCATTATTCAAAGAATAAATTTATGTTCACACTCAAATTATACATCTAAACACATACCCAAATTATCTCCCCTCATTTATTACTATTTTACACTCTTAAATGTATAATCATTATTTAAATATTTAAAGAATTTAGTATATTTGGCATCATTCGAAATAAATTGTTGAGGTTGCCCTAGAAACACGTACCTGTATTGGAATTAAATATAGATCGATGGTGTTACAGAGTCATGTTGCCCTTAAAGAGATAGGAGTAGAGTATAGACTATAGTTATGGTTATGGTTAATTGGTTATCCAGCATGAAATTGGAAAATGAACGTATGGGAAAGTGTGGACTGGCTTTGATGAAGCATTGAATGCTCCACTACCACCACCTACCTTACCAAAAGCCCATTAATAAGCATCAGTAGTAGTAGCCTTCACTACTACAAAAAGAGAGAATAGACAAAAGAAGTAAAGGCTCCATTGGGAAACTCTGGGATGGGGATGGAATCATCAACAGTAGCAGCAGCAGAGACTCATCATGGGGAAGAAGATAATAAAAAGATGCGGAACGCCGAGACGTTGCTGCGTTTGTTGCCATTGAGTTTATGCCTGGCTGCACTTATGCTCATGCTCAAGAACTCCCAGTCTAATGATTTTGGCTCTCTCTCCTATTCCGACGTTGGTGCTTTCAGGTCACTTCATTCATTTCTTCATGCATGCATGCCTCTCTTTCTCATATCCATATGTATGTATTATGTATATATATATTATTTGCTTAGTGGAAGAACTCTTTTTTGGCCATGAATTTTTTTTTTTTAATTATCTGACAAGTGCGAACATAAATATTTGCAGCCGAAATTTCAACAAAACAAATATTTTATAATAACAAATAAAGAATATAAAATATTTTATAAAAACAAATATTTTTATAATAACAAAAAAAGAATATAAAATATTTTATAAAATAGCAAATAAAGAATTAAAAATATTTGTTCTTCATAAAAATATTTTATAATTCTTTATATAACAAATATATTAATTTCTTCCCACTTTAATTTAAAATATTATAATTTTTATGATGTGGATGGAACCCTTATATATATATATATATATATATTAGGTGGAAATGAATTCAATTTTCTTATATTTTTCTTTAATTGTAGTCAGCCAGCTTAGAATGAATGTGTGAGGCGAGGCAACTAGCTAGTACGTACTCTCCTCCCTTATCCAGGACCAGGGCTATGCAAAAAATGGATCCGGTTAGCATGAAGTTATTTTTTTGGTAAGTTGATCAATTCAACAAATAGAATCTTACAACACACATCTGATCTCGCCGCATATGTGTCGATTCTATTATATTAATCGAATGAATTCAACTTACCCCAAAATAAATTTCATACTAACCACTTTCGCAAAAAATATTAATAGGGGAGTCGATCGCTAGCTTGCTTCTAGAATAAGACAACTAATTATACGTATGCATGAGTTGTTTAATTATATATACATTACATACAGGTATTTGGTACATGCCAATGGCATTTGTGCGGGCTATTCCCTTCTCTCAGCTGTGGTGTCAGCCGTTCCACGTCCCTCAACCATGTCTCGAGCCTGGACATTCTTCCTCCTCGACCAGGTCAAAATTAATAAATTTAATTACTTACTCAGAAAACTTAAGGGCCAGTCTAATAAAGTAGTTTTCAGAATTTTTTATTTTCATGAAATTAATTTATATATACTTCACTTTCAATCCCAATTCCAGTAAAATTAATCGGTATCCATTAATTCATGTTTATATTGTAATATTTATTCATGTAGGCTTTAACATACATAATATTGGGAGCCGGGGCCGTATCAGCAGAAGTTGTGTACCTTGCATACAAGGGAGATGCAGCCATAACTTGGAGTGAAGCTTGCGGATCATTTGAGAGTTTCTGTCATAAAGCCACTGCATCTTTGGCAATAACATTCGCGGTAGTTATTTGCTATGCGGTGCTTTCGCTCATTTCCTCCTATAAACTCTTCACCAAATATGATGCACCTGTGAGCTACACTACTACTAACAAAGGACTAGAGGTTGCTACTACTGTTTTCCACGCCTGAACACATGCATGACCACTTTGTTTTTCTGTTTTCTCAACTTAGACGTCTAAGTACACTGAATTAAATAATAGCATGTTAGTGAGAAATGTAAGCTTTATGTTCTTAATGAAGCTTGACCAATCTAGTATATATGGTCTATTAAATCTGTGAATAAATTGCTCTTTCTTTTCACTTTTCGTTTCCAGCCATTCCCATTATATTAATTCCTACAAAATTGAATTGCGACTTCTGATCAGTGGCTTTTAGAATTTTGTGGAATAAAATATTATTATTTTATGAACTGAAATAAGGCCTTGGACTTATGAAAATATCATCAATTCCCTATATATATATATATATATATATATATATATATTGAAAATTGAACTTCAAATAAGAAACGTTTGCTTTAAATAAATGAACAATACTTCAACAATAACTAGTGACAATTAACAAAACTAATGGCATCCACTCCTTTGAAAGAAAAAAAAAATGTACCCTACGTGCCATCAACTTGTTGCACTAATCAAGAATCAAAATCTCATTCCAATGTTAGAAATTGCTTCTAGGTTTCTATCGGCTACAAGACATTTAAACGTGACCCATATAAGAAATAAAAACATTTTAATAAAGTTTGGAATGTTTATAGTAATTTGGCTCGTGTTTCTGTCCGGATACAGAACCATTTTACAGATAATCTAAACTTTATTAATTGCCCGCATAAAAAAACTAGTGGAGTGCTTTTAGTGAAACATAATTGAAATTTTTATGCGATGGTGATTGCACTTTCCCCATTAACGATAGTACAAAACTAGCAGATACTATCATATTAACATTCAACCAGAGAAAAAGTTCCTCAAGAAAACAAAACCTTTAACCTGAAAATATAGATATCAAAATGTTTAAACATTACAGTGAAATTTGACTGGGTTCAGACCAATATAGCCATTTAAATTAAACAAATAAAAAAAACTGTCCCCATAGGATCATGGCAGAAAATGCTCCCAGGAGATAAAAATGGTATGGACTTTCCTCCAAGGAAGTAGAAGTTCAACCATTGTCATGAATACAGCCGGGAGATGATGTCTACACAAACCAAACTATCCAACCTGCGTGCAGGAAAGTTTTTTCACCATGTAAACTATTCATTTACCTGATATAGTAAAACTTGTATATCTTGAGAAATAATAGAAAAGGATACTACACTGCAGTCATTATTATAAGATTTAATGATATTTATTTAGGCGATTTAAAGATAATTACTACCCCGCACATGAGAAACAACAGGAAAGAAAAAAAGGTCGTACATCCTTTCACGATGCATCTATTCCTCAAATCTCAATACTATAGCTAACAGAACATGAATTTGTCCACAAAGCAACTATGAGAAAGCAACCAACCCACCTCTCACAAAAGGATGAAAGCACTACATGGAACGGTAGGTGTTAAGAGGAGCATAATCCAACCATTACTGCAAGTAAAAATGAGACCAAAATACGTGAGAGCACTGTATCAAATGAATGTTACTAGAAACAAAAAGCGAAACTGTACGAATTGTACTTGTATAAGCTTAGGAATAGCACTCAAGCTTCTGGGAAAGTGCTTTGAACTATTACATGTGGCAAAAACCATACAACATTGTCAAGTCAGCAATTAACATGCAATCCAATTTATGCCAACCAAATTGCATTACATGCATGCTTTAATCCACATAACACTCAAAAAACTGAGGCAACCAATAGGACATAGCCTGGATGGAGTTTCTTCCCATATGGACACAATTACTCATCAGAATAGCATCTCCTTTGCACAACAGGAGAATGGGGGCAGATATGGAAAAAATGTTAAATCCAAAATAAATTGTCAACACCCTAAGCAAATGCTGCATAATGTTTATTGTATTATTTCCTAAAATATTGTACTTAAAAATGCCTATGAGATATATTGTCCTTGCAATACCATTTCACTTGTCATATATCTTACCCAGAAAAAGAGAAAAGATCGACATTCCAACAACTGCCAAAACATAGGTGTAACGTTCATGACATAGGAGCGCTATTAAGCTTGAGTTAACCAGATATTTAAGGGAATATTCCACTTTATTAATACCATGAGATCATATATCAATATACTACATACCATGGATAATTCACATATATGAAAAATATTTTATAAGCACATTTAAGACAAGAATGATGCGGAAATGGAAATTTTAAAATAGAAACAAAAAGGACATACTGTTTTGAAATATTTGGACCACAAGTTAGATGCAAAGTTTTATTTGTAAATTTGTTAAGTATATAACCAGTCGACAAATATTATCACATTTTGAAACTTCACAAAAAATGAGTAGGTAAACTTTTGTTGACCAAATTTTGAGTTCCTAAACAAAAATCATTATTACCCTTAACTCCAACATTCGTGTTATTACTAATGAGCCTCATGAACATCCTTTCTGCATCACCCCTCTTATATCTACACATCACATCAAATCAAAAGGGAAGTATGGTCTTCTGCACTCAAGATTTCCTTGGCTTTTGAAAAGTGACAATCATTCTGAAACAAAATAAAGCTAAAATTGATCTTTGGGAAATTGAGGGACTAGTATTTAGACATTCGTTGGTTACCATACAGTTTCTGACACGAATGTACTTCTCGTACATGTCATTCCTATGCAGAGACCCTTATATAGCCTTTTTTTTCCTTTTTTTGAGGAGTCGGGCACAAAAATAGTTATGCAGCAAGTATATGAACAAGACAAGTCGCTGGTAAGTCATAACATGGGGTCTCAAGTGCCGTGAAAAGAAATACCAGTAGGGTAATATCGCAGATTGATATTTAAATTCAGTTTTGTCCATGACTCCTGCTAAAGGAGTTGCGTGCCAAGAGTTTTCGTCCAGGAGTCAAATGATCATCCTGAAAATATCAAAACAGATTAGATTCCAAATTTTCATATATATGAGGCTTAATTGTCCAAGGAAATCAAAAAGATATTTCAACACAAAAAACAAATGAAGACATCAAAAATCAATATAAATAGATATTGCCGAACAGACCATATGACAGAATTTCCAAAAAATATCCCTAAAAACAACTAATTATATTAAAAGTATCACGAAGATAATTGCGGGCACATATTGAAAGAATGTCCTAAATGGGAATAGATTTATGAGACAATGTTTGAAGTTTGTACAATGAAAAGATTAAATGAGGCAATGTCCTTTATAATAGTAACTCAGTTTTCAGATTCATTTTGAAAGTTATATTGAAGTTGAAAGCATTTACATGCATCATAAAAACACAACCTTTAAAACATTAAGGAAAATAAATATGCAGGAATAAAAATACAAGCAAGCTTAAGAGATAATACAGAAGAAACACTGACAAACCTTGTAAAGAGATGCAGCTGATTCAGACTCCACAGTTTGAATAGGAACTTGTCCAAGCGACTGGAAGGCATCCAAAGCATCTAAAGTCAGCTGCCAACCACAAAGAGCTATAGCGCTAGCACTAGAACTGGAGCCACTGCTGCTACTACAACCTGCTGCAGCAACATTTCCATTCACCCAAGGACAGAAATAATTGTGATACTTGATTGGATCAAATTCCACGGCTTCTTCATAGTTGCTTTCACAATTTGGAGGTCCTGGACAACTTTCATGGAAAGATTTATATATGGTAACATGATATATGTATATTTAAAACCTTAAATTCAGTAAACAATGGTATTTCATCCAAAGTTAAAGGTATCCACGCATTTAACTTTAATAGGTCAATTGCACATAATCTGTGCCGTGAATTACACGGGATCAAAATACAACCAAAAAACCTATACAAACTATAGTTGGTGAGAGACGGATGATGTTTGTTTGACGAGTATTTCTAGACAATATTAAACCAGGTACTTTTATAGAATAAGTTTAAATAGACCTGCTTCAGAATATCTCGTGATTAATAAAAAATCCAAAGCTTCAACGAAGCCATCAAATTAGTAAATCCCAATCCACAATAAGGGATTGACTGCGTCAATATCCTCTCATAAGTGCGGGGAGAATTGCAATTTTATACCAATTTAGTACTCCTATATGCATAACTTATATTTACACCTTCATTGATACTAGATAGAGAGGCCTTTTTAGCCTTCAAAAAATAATATTTTATGAATATACCTGTCCCATTTGCAGCAATATAATCTGGCCCAGGGTATCCACAGTCATCAGTAGGTGATGCCCTGCCAGCCTGAGTTACTTCTTCTTTAGATGCTTCATAGCCAGAAAACATAATTGCATTGCAAGAAAGAGAAGGATGGTTACTGTTCTCATGAAGCAACATGTTGATGTCACTGGTCTTTTCACCACTTTCGACAGATTCAGCTTTGGTGGAACCCATAATTTTTGAGCCACTATCCGCCCTTCCTACAGACCGTGACATCAGATCTTGGCTATCACCATGAGGATACTCTCGGTCCATTTCTTGAGGGACAAAATCGCCCATAAGTCCGGGATCTGGAGCAAACTCGCCAGTTTGACCCTGATTTTCAGTTACTTCAGCAACTGGTTCCACATCACCAGCAACACTATCAGCTTTATGGACAGATAGATCAGTACCATGGATTTCAGCTTCATGACTAGCCCCCATCCCAACACTTCCGCCACTAATTCCAAAGCTAGGCCCATCCCTTGCACCAACAGTTGTAGTATCCGTGTTCAATACTTCCTCCCCTTCATTTGTGCTGCTAACACCTATTTCACCAGCAACTCTTGAAGGAGCCGGACAAACACTCTGTTGTGCTTGATTACTGTAGTTCATTTCTGATGTCTCATTCAGATCTGGATTCCTAAACATCGTCATGGAGGGGAAGTGGACATCATCCATATCTCCAGGATGATTTTCAACACTTTCCATAGAGTCATTGTCTGTGCTATGACACAGTGTGTCCATTGCAATAACAGAGGAAACACGTGTTGAATCTCTAGTGGATGGGATACCAATAACTTGATCATTCCTTTGGTGGAAAGGATCTTCTCTATGAGAATCTCTATTAATCTCAAAAACCAGAGAATTGCTAGGACCAGCACCAGACGAATCTCTCCTATATGATGAATGATAGGTTTCAAAAGCATAAGAAGCGCGAGAACGCTTAGATGGACCAGCAGAGTATTGTTCACCATCATTTACTTCATCCCCATCACGGTCGACGACACTGCCCTCAATGCTGTCTGCCTGCCGCATCATTATATGTGGTCTGTCAACAGTGCTTCCACCTTCTTCCAAGTACCGCTTGCGAGTACTAGGACCACGCGATTCATATGATGCTGCATGATCACCAACCTCACTGCTGGAAGGCAGCCCAATTATCAGATCTCTTCCTATATTTACATCTTGGTATTGTTCAGACATCACGGTCGTGTGCAACTGTGCAGCAGATAACCCACCACCCATTGTAAGATTTAGATCCACCCCAACATTTGACAATGACTTGCCCTCATCTGTCATTGCAGCTTCATCATGGTCTGCAGTCTGCTCTTTTTCCATAACATCATTAGTAACCCATCCACTAATTCCACTTGCTGCACTTGCTCCACGTGTCAATGTCATTTTCTTGCTTGTTCCAGGTATATCAACACTACTGGGAGCGAAGCAAGCAGGACGAGCTACGGTCAAGAAATCCCAGATCCTAACTGTGGCTCCACATAAGCTACAATCTAACAAGGGAGACCTTGATTCACACGTTGACTTGGGGCCCAGTACTTCATTCTTTCCGAAATCTTTTTTGGTTGAAGCAGACAATGCTTTCTTGCTAGGGCCAGGACCATGCAAACGGACAGCGTCTTTAGTAGGATGAACTGAGTATCCATTCCTAGCTGATTGAGCAGAATGTTCTTCGCAGTCTTGAACATTTGGAAGCCACCTTGGCTCCCACCCACACAGGCTAATCAGTTTTTGGGCCTAAAATTGAGGGGAAATTGTTAAGAGAATGAAATGCTAAAAAGCATATATTTAAAGCACTACCAATTTATTATCATAGATTATCTTACACGAGAAAAGACACAGACGACCTCCTCTCTGGTGTACTCCATATGTGGCATAATGTCTGCCTTCAAGCCAGATTCCCCGACTGTAAAAGTCCGTAGGTGAACCAGAAAGCGGTCTATTTCTAGTGCCCGGGAAACTCGCATCTGTTCAATTGCAGATGCAACCACAATAGGGAGGGAGAGAAACTGGAGGAGTCCATCACAGCGATCCTTATAACCACCAATCAGGGCTGATGGAGGAGTAGGAGGGAACTGCACCAAGCTCTCTGCACAGCTGTTTCCTCTCCAGGGGCAACTGATTTTGTGTACTTCATTAAGCTGTTTGGCAAAGTCTTCCCCAGCACTTTCAGCTATCAAAAGAATTAATGAAAATAGAAATGGAAGCAATGGATATAAGCAAAATCTAGTATGCATGCCACATCTATTCCTGCTATAACAATGTAAAAAGGAAGGACCCCAGGAAACATATACATAACAGGAAATATCTAGTTTTAAATACACTTATTAAAACATAATGGCCATTAAGGGTCATATGCATTAAAAGGAAATGTATGAAGAAATTCAAAACAAATTCCCAGGATGAAAGTTAACAAAACAAGGAAAGTTACGTCCAGAAGCAACATAAACCCAAACCAAACATCACTCAGTTGAAAGGTTATCACAACACTAAACCTTACAAACAGTCACAGTAGGCTATGCACTAATTACAATATAGTTGTCATTCTACTGTTACTGAAAGAAAATCCATAACTCAAGGAACTACAACATTACCCTTATTAAACTGTAGCCGTATACTATGTAATGATTACAATATAGACTATATATATAGTTGTCATTCTGCAGTCAGGCTGACTGTATTCCAGAACTTCAGGAACTACACATTCCTAACAAAGAATATCACTGCCATTACCACTCAATTACTTGAACTGGCAACATTATATTAATGAGACAAAAATGATTAAAGATTTCAGGTTTCAAACAATTATAGGTATTCTTTTGTCAAGCTCTTGCCAAGTCAAACGAATAATCCTAATAAGGCCAATAAAATGTTACTTTAAAGACAAAAGGCATTTTCAAAAAAGATGGCAGCATTATCAGAAAATGCTGTATCATTTGAATTTGAACCTTGAAGGTATAAGCTAAACTTTAAACTTGACAAGTTGAATTCCTTGTATGCCAACAACAAAACATAGACAATTACCCCTGGTCAAAGCTTTGAGTGGGAACTCATTAACTATGACTTACATATTTGGAGACAAGGCTTTGAGCAGGATTCTTATCAACAAAAGGCTTGGTATGAATAGGATTTGGAATCAAGAGAGGACTTTGGTGAGTGGTGACTATTCAAGGGCTAATCCATGTGCTCCTACAGCTATCAGAGTAACAGATAAAGAATTAGAGACAGACCTCTGAACCTATTTCCAGTTGTTGTTTCTTCTTGGTGGACTAGTTGTCCTCTCTCTTAGTACTAATTGGTCAACTAAATCTAGTCGATTTACCAATAAAAGGGTATGTCTCCTTCCCAAATAAAGTTATATGAAAGTTGGACCTTTTGAGGAACCTTACACTTCAAATTTACTCCCCATTTAGATGAGTATATGCCAATAAAAGTAGCACACGGTGTCTAACAAGTAACAAGTAAATTACTTAACTGATATCTAACTTCAATACAATATAGGAGTAAATTTAAAATATCATGAGACTTTCATAAAGGAGAGAAAGATTTTTAGTCAGAGCCTCGGCAAAAGTATCAAAGATGAGGACAGAAAGTCATTTCAAATTGTTATTTAAATTTGTTTGCATTAAAAGTTGTTTCCAAACAGAGTGGAAATGGGCATTTTAGTATGAATATTTGTAGGAAAA
This sequence comes from Panax quinquefolius, assembly GCA_020205615.1. Lineage (NCBI taxonomy): Eukaryota > Viridiplantae > Streptophyta > Magnoliopsida > Apiales > Araliaceae > Panax > Panax quinquefolius. The sequence continues at coordinate 126,155,349 of CM035170.1, forward strand.
TATATGATTTACCCATGACATATCTAACATCAAAATTTGTTTCAGAAAGCATTTATAAACCCCAGAAATGCATACAAAATGGCAAAAACAAAAATAAAAAAATTATACCTAAAGCCCTAAATTGCCAAATAAACTGAGTTAAAGAGAAAATTCACCTTGTGTAGAGTCTGCAGATTTCCAAGTCGCAAATGCAATAAATTTCAAGTTTGCACCACAAGACTCACACCCAATCTTATCAACATCCACATTTACCCAACCTCTTCTAGCACAAGCCAGAGAACTGGCAGCCTGCATGGAGGATCATACCAACGGAATTAAGGTGGCATCACAATGGTTAGTATTTTTTAGATAATTTACAATATTCATCCTTGTATTGACCAAAATTAAACTCAAAAAAGTCAATAATAATCTTATATTTTGGAACGGAAGAAGTATTATACATAGAAAGAACACAAAAAATGATTTTGGTAGTGAAAATAAACATAATAAACTATTTGTGCAAGTTTAGAAATATATATCTATTAATGAAACATGTGAAACGATGGAAACTAACAAGGTTCAAACCTTAGGCCTTCCAAACCAGTTTGAAGGCTTGAATGTTGACAGCCGTCTTAGTAAATCACCCCTTTCCCATGGTCTGCACGATGGTTGTGATGATCCAAGAGCTGAGCCACCAGCACTTGTGCTCAATGAAGCCCTCATGGGCTGCAAACCAATGTGAGATACAGAACCTGCTTTGGAACCCTGTCCATGACCCAACCAGTCTATACTGCCGGCATTCGTAGGAACAGCAGGAGAGGATGCCCCTGCCGAGCTGACAGAAAGTAAAACAATTTAAGGGAATACACATGCAAATAATCTGAATATATTGGGAAGGATTAAACATTCAGAAGTTTGCTCTCTCCTAGTCCTGGTAGCCTACCAGCTGGACCTCCGGCTTGAGATGAGATTAGCAAACAAATAGTATAAAATGTCCTTTCATACGGCTGAATGTCCAGTTACAAGGACTCCAACTTTGGGATAAATACACATAAAAAGGTAACCTTTTCTCGAGGAAACTCTGATACTGTGTTTTTGGTAACTTGCAACTTCATTTTTATTCTAGCATATGATCCATTTGAGAAGTGATAGAACAGTTGCAGATACCAAAATGTTCTCTTTGATAGAAGCAAATGAATTTTCTTCATTGGTATGACTTGCAAAATATTGGTATGATAATTATGGGGTTCAAGGAAGGGACCCTTTGGTTTGGTTTTCTGACAGGCAAAGTAAATAAACTAGAAAAGACTTCCAACAAATTAACCAGTTAAAAAAGTGAACTCTCTATAAAGGGACTTGAGAAAATAAAATTTCTAGCAAACTACTCAGACAGTAAAACTAGAGGAGAAGAAAAAAAGAAATCCGCTCAAATTATACCATTATTAACCTCCAATCTAACAAACTTTTCTTGACTTCATTGTGACTTGTGAGTGTTGAAATACTTAAAAAAATACGAATTTTATTAGTCAAACCCTGAAACTTACAGATCCATAAGAATCAACTATAAACTTATTCTCTGTGTTCTGTTAAAAGAAAATGGGATGTATAAATCAAGCGGTGAATCATAAAAAACGCTTAAACAGAAAACAAAGCGTTGATACAAAGTCAAGATAAATGTGCAATTTATCAAACATGTGAACTAGGGTTTCGTACCTGCAGCAGGTGTAGGCGTAGGCGTAGGCGTAGGTGTAGGTGGAGATGAGGATGATTTAGGGGCAATTAATGGATCTCCAGAAGAACTTATTCCTTCTTCCTTCATCTCTCTTCGCTGGTGCTGGTTCTGGTTCTGGTTTTGGTTTTGGTCATCAGAAGCAGCACTTTACTTTTCGAAGCAGGTGCATTGTGCGTGATAGATGATAAGCATCTCACTCGGACTGGACTAGATTAATGTGGGTTTTATCCTAATTTCAGTTTTACCAATTAACATGATTTTATTTTTTACGTAAAATTATATTGATAGATACTTAACTTATAATTTTTATAATTATATTATTTAAAACTAATAAATCATTAATTTTAAGTCTAAAAATATTTTAATTTGATTTAAAAATTCAATATTAGTTTTTTTTTTTTGAAACATGAAATTAAAAATAATTTTATTTTACAAAACAAATATATTTTGTGAATTATAATTTATTGATAAAATTATTCATTGATTATTTTGTGATACCCTTTGTCAAATAATTAATTTTAATTTATTAGCATATAGATTAGTATACTCGTGAATATTTACAACAATTTTATAGTGTAGTTGTAGAGTTATAGCCGAAACAAAATAATGGAAGAAGAGGTGAGAAATTTCCTGAAAATCTTATCCGGATCCGAGTCCGAGCCCGAGCCCAAATCTGAGGCCGAGCCCGAACCCGAGTCTGAGCCCGAGCCAGATTCCGAGCCCATCACACGTTAATGTTATCATTTCATCTGATTTGATTTGATGACAGGTAGAGAAATAGCCACACCACACAAACAAGACCACCCATATCCAACCAAAGCCTCTCGTCTGTTTTACAACAAAGAAAACCTCTACAGCCACAGGCTAATACTATACTAGACAACCTAACTGCTGGAAATTTCATATCCGTCTAAATTTAATCCTCTAGCTGCCTTCAAGAATCATAATTGCAATTTCTGGGAGGTAAGATTTTTCTCTCTCCTGATTTTCGAGTCCTTTGGAGATTTTTTATTTTTTTAAAAAATTTACAAATTCAGCTCATCTTTCTTTACGTGTTCCAAGTGTTTGCTAGTTGAACTGCCGCTTAGCGTTTAAGGTTTTAAGGTTCACAGAAAGACTGTAATTTGAATATCAGTAGGCTTCAGCATTGAAGTTTAGGTTTTTGAATTACTGTTTATTATTGGGATGAAACCGATGGTGGAGGAAATTTAAGTATAACTATGGCTTCACTAACTTCCCTAGTGAGTTTGGGGAGTGCTTGTACATGTTCTTCTGGGCAATTTGAAGGCTCCCTTTCATTAGTTAGAAAAGTTTCTTTATCTAGAAATTTTGGTAGTTTTCGAAAAGTGTCGGTTGGGAAGAGATGGAGGTATGTATCCATATGTAAATATTCGGTCACCACTGATTACATTGCTGATCAAGGGACTTCGGTATCACTTGATTCTACATATAGAGGTAGCAAAGAGGATGATGCTGATCTCATTCTTAAGCCTGCTCCCAAACCTGTATTAAAATCTGGGCCTAAGTTTGACCCCCTTTTAGGCATGAATTCTGTAACATGGAACCCATCAAAATTTAGTGGGGATTCTGAGGAACAGAAGTTAAATTGTAAAGAAGAAGAAGAAGAGAGAGAAATAAGGTGATTGAGTCACTGGGAGAAGTATTGGAGAAGGCCGAGAAGCTAGAAACTAGTAAAAAGGCGACTGCATCAGTTAGAAAGCCACCAACACCCAATACAAGCACTGACCAAAGAATTGGTAGACCAGTTAATAAAACTGCAGTTCGGAAGTCCAAGACTTTGAAGAGTGTGTGGCGAAAGGGAAACCCGGTTGCCACCGTTCAAAAAGTAGTTAAAGAATTACAGAAGAATGAAAAGGTAGAGGAACCAAATACAGACGTAGTGGCGAAGATTGATTCTCCTTCCGTTGCTCCTCTAAGACCTCCTCAGCCGCCTCAAAGAGTTCAACCGAAGTTACAAACGAAACCCTCTGTAGCTCCTCCTCCGCCCATTATCAAGAAACCTGTTATCTTGAAGGATGTGGGTGCAGCTACAAAGTCACCCGCTATTGTAGGACTAATTCAGATGCAAAGACAAAAGAACACAAGCCAATATTGATTGACAAGTTTGCCTCTAAAAAAGCTGTGGTTGATCCTTTGATGGCTCAATCCGTGTTAGCACCCCCCAAACCCGGGAAGGCCTCTGCACCTGGGAGGTTCAAGGATGATTTCCGTAAAAAAAGTGGTCCATCTGGGGGATCACGTAGGCGTATGGCTAAGGACGTTGATATTCCTGATGATGAGGTATCAGAACTTGATGTTTCTATTCCTGGTGCTCCTGCGGCAAGGAAAGGAAGGAAATGGAGTAAGGCGAGTAGGAAAGCAGCTAGACTTCAGGCAGCTAGAGAGGCTGAACCTGTTAAAGCTGAAATTTTGGAGGTTGATAAAGATGGTATGTTGACCGAGGAGTTAGCATACAACTTGGCCATTAGTGAAGGTGAAATTCTTGGGTTTCTATATGCGAAGGGGATTAAGCCTGATGGGGTGCAAACTCTGGACAAAGACATTGTGAAGATGGTCTGCAAAGAGTATGATGTGGAAGTTATTGATGCTGCCCCTGTTAGAGTGGAGGAAATGGCAAGAAAAAAGGAAATCTTTGATGAAGAAGATTTGGACAAACTAGAAGATAGGCCTCCTGTCCTCACTATAATGGGCCACGTCGATCATGGAAAGGTAAAGAACAACATAGCTCTGTTATTTTTCCTTTTCTTATGATTGAATATTATTTCATGTTATTTTTCATTTTCTTATGATTGAATATTATTTCATCTAGTTACTATTTAATAAATGTTTCTAAAAGCAAGCTTTTGCTAATATATTTCAATATTGTCCCTTGGCAGACAACTTTATTGGATCATATTCGAAAGACCAAGGTATATTTTAAAACTTATTAATCTTGATGCTTGTCCCATATTGGATTTTAGTTCTGTTGACTTCCTTTTTGTGATTAGATTATATGTTTTGTACTTCATGTGTTATGATAGAATAACTGATGATAACATATATCACCTGTCAGCTAACTAGGCCACAATTGACATTGAATAGAATTTTGAAGCTCGACTTCTAAGTATTATAGGTTGCGGCATCCGAAGCTGGTGGAATCACACAAGGAATTGGGGCTTATAAGGTTCAAGTCCCTATTGATGGAAAGCTGCGACCATGTGTTTTTCTTGATACTCCTGGACATGAGGTAATCTCAGTTTGTTTTGTGATTTCAATTTCAGGCTTCTTTGACAGAAATTTAATTTTTCCTCTCTATCCCCCATTTTTATGCTAGAGTTTTTGATTTTTTTTTTGGGTTGGTTATGCATTCCCTGTTATAGCATCTAATTACCTTTTGGTAATATGGTGCTATGGACTCAATCGTTAATAGTAATTAGTAACTGCCTACCTTTCTCCTTTAGATGATATCTATTAAATCCTCTCATGTAGGCATTTGGGGCGATGAGAGCTCGTGGAGCGAGGGTGACAGACATTGCTATCATTGTAGTTGCTGCTGATGATGGGATTCGGCCTCAAACAAATGAAGCCATAGCTCATGCCAAAGCGGCAGGGGTGCCAATTGTGATTGCCATAAATAAGGTATCTTTGTTGTATTCTGCGTGTCACAAATTGGCTTTATGTTGAATTTAGTTGTACGCACTCAATACAACTCCCTTTCACTCCAGATAGACAAGGATGGAGCTAATCCAGAGCGAGTCATGCAGGAGCTTTCTTCGATTGGTTTAATGCCAGAAGACTGGGGTGGTGACATCCCAATGGTTCAGGTCTTTGAAATGCAACATAGGAAGTGAAATTTATCTGTCAATATTACTTTATACCTTTCGATGACCTTATTTTTTGGGTGCTAATTAATTACCTTTAACAGATCAGTGCTCTTAAAGGAGAGAATGTAGATGATTTGTTGGAGACTGTCATGCTTGTTGCTGAGGTAAGTTAAATGTCACCAACTTACTTGCTTTGATGTTTTTCTTGGATATGTAAACTCTATCATACTCCCCTAAGCTGCTGTACTTTAGATTTACTTTTTTTTCTTGAATATTGGAACCAGCGACCTTGAGGTTATAATTCATCAGGCCTCTGCATTTCTCCCACTCCTTTGGGGTTAATCTGATTTAAATTCACTTTACACTGTTACTTCTTATTAAACTACAACCCACTGATTCTTTTCTTCAAACCCAAAAATTATTGAATAAATCTTTGTCTATTTACTTTGATAAGTTAGCAAATAATTAAATAACTTGTTGTTTCTTTATTTATTCATTTTTTTTAATTTGAAACAAATGCCTTAATGTAATTGCTTGCAGTGATACCAGATTTATAAGCAATACATGATTGTTCCCTATATGCTGTATTGCCTTGAATTTGGTAGGTCCGCCAGCTGCGGATGTCTTCACTGTTCAGTGTTCACAACTGACTTTGTAGATTGTTTGACCCTACAAGATTTTCTTTTAGTTTTATGCAATGGCTTTGAGTATTCATATCTGGGATGTAGAAATGACATGAGTACGCATTGAGGAATTGTTTCTTTAATATATTGAAGTAATGATTCAGCATGGGTGGCACTCCTTGGTGCCTTTTTGAATAAAAATTTTTATTTTGTCAAAAAAAGAAAAGAAAAAGTAAAATGATTTAGTTAGTCTACTGACTTGGTATACACACATGTCAGCACATCATCGTATAAATGCTCACTGTCAATCAGTCTATCTGTACATCCACTAAAACTCCGAGGTCTATAATTGTTTGTTGCTTAACAAGTCTGGATAAATTATTTAAATTGTTCCTAAATGTGCGCTTATTTGTCATCCTTAGCATGCACAATCTGTCTATTCTTAATTATGTTTTGTTATCCATTTAAGTTGCAAGAATTGAAGGCGAATCCTCACAGAAATGCAAAGGGCACAGTCATCGAGGCTGGTCTTGATAAATCTAAAGGACCAGTAGCTACATTCATCGTGCAGAATGGCACACTCAAAAGAGGGGATATAATAGTTTGTGGTGAAGCTTTTGGAAAGGTTGGTGGATAGGAACAAGAAACTTTGAATTAAAAAAGAAGAAGTTCAATACTTGGTTTCACCTAGATTTACGTTGGGTGGTAAATTGTTTATTTGGCGTTTTCATATAATGCCCATCTTGAAGAGCTTTCCCATTTTGAATATTGTTAGGTGCGGGCTTTATTTGATGATGGTGGAAAGCGTGTTGATGAAGCTGGACCCTCATTTTCGATTCAGGTTGTAATCTGCATACTGCAATATCCCTTTTGTTTTTTTCATCTTTCATATTTATAGAATTTTTGATCTTCTATAATTTGGAGCAAGGGCTTGATGGACATGGGAAACTTAATTATCTTCAGTACTTTGCTCCTTCATAAGTTGGATCTTCTTTCAATAGTAGGCTTGGATGTATTTTATTTTTCTGGATTTAATTTCATATTTTTACTACAAGCTGAGCTGTCCTGACAATAAGGATGGAGGGTATCCTTAGAATATGTGTTATTTTGAGTAGACTAGAGGTAGCTCAGGTGTCAACTGAACAAAAAAAAAAAAGAAAACATAAATTTATATTTCCTACACAAGAGTTAAGAGTATTTTGCTTCTGTCTTTGTTACTGTTCAGTGCCATCCTCGATAGTATGTGCTAAGGCATGGTGTCAGTGGTCTAATAATTTTTTATTGAGATTTTTTTTTCCTTATTGATGTTTTTCTGTTTCCTAGTTGATTTCTATGAAATATGGGTAGGAAACTGCAAGTCTCATGTTGTTGTGAGACACAGTTTTTTTTCATGTGAGCTTGCATGAGAGAGAAAGAATTATCTGTTTTTCTTGTTATAATCACCTTATGTTTCAAAGTGCTTATTTTGCCATCCAATATTCCCTCGAATTTTCCATTCATCGTTTTGTTTTAGGTTAGTTTAAGTCCACTGATATCCATTCAATAGATTCCTTTTGTTGGAAATGTCATACTTATCAATTATCAGATCCACATTTCTTTTGAAGCACCAATCCTTCAAGTAAAGTGAGTGTGGCTCTACCTATACTGACTTCCTTAAGGCATGGAAGACCTCTCACTGCCAAGGTTTCTCCCATCAGTAATTTCTCTGTTGCATAGTAGAGAAAAACTACACCATTAAATTTACATCTGAACGTTTGATATCATGATCATTGTTTATTGAAATTTATGGAAACATGGCATCTTTGTTTGATGATTTGCACCAAATAATGATGACAGAAACAATAAAAGAAAATGTTCTGAGTTCAGTTATAGGTGTTCCATTTTACCCTTTAAGTACCATCCAGAAGGCTATTTGAAGTATACTCTTTAGTGAGGTTTCTTTAACATGCCCCATATGGTTTTTGAAATCTATATTTCTTGTTCTAAAAATATGTCAAATGACTCTTTGTTTCGTACTTGGTCTCTATTTAACATACGTCTGCAGGTCATTGGATTGAACAATGTTCCATGTGCTGGTGATGAATTTGAGGTGGTTGGTTCCCTTGATATTGCGCGTGAAAAGGCTGAGTCAAGAGCGGAGTCAATACGAAATGAACGCATTTCAGCAAAAGCTGGGGATGGAAAGGTTACTCTTTCTTCCTTTGCTTCTGCCGTTTCATCAAGAAATCATGCCGGATTAGACTTGCACCAGCTGGTTATCATAATGAAGGTTGACCTTCAGGTAAGCATAAACATTATTTTTGTGAAACATCCTGATAGTTTGATAAGTCTTAGTTAAATTGTGTGTAAAGCAAAAAATTACTTATATGTAGGAATTATATAATGGATATATATGGTTGCTGAGCATTGTTATTTAAATAATGTGGAGACATGTTGATATGTGATATAAGAGCAACTCTAGCAGCACAATTCTAGACTATATTTAGTCTAAGATTTATCTTCCAGCTTTATAATCTCTAAAATAGTCCTAATATTTGAAGCACCAACAAGACTAAATCTAGTTGAATAATTTTATTATATTTAAATGGGATACTTTGGAGCTTTTTGAATTCATAAATTATTTAAATTTTTATATTATAGCACTTATATAAAAAGAGATGGAAGACTAAAAGACATTTGTTGATGTCATATAGATTAAATATAGTCCACCAAATAGTCTAGCTGCTGGAGATGCTCTAATGTGTAGCCTTGAAATGCTTTATAATCTCTAAAACCTAATATGAAGTGAATAGTTGAAATGGCATTGTAGATGTATACTTATTTTGGTGAAAAATCTAAAATTTTATATAAATTTCCTGAAAATACAGCTACGGATTACAAAAATAACGAGAAAGTAAAAGTGTTCCACGTGTAAACTAGCCCCACAACACCCAGTAGTGTAAAAGATAGATGTTACGACGATTTTATTACTATCTATATGAAGTACTCCCTTGCTCCATTCAGAAAGGAGAGAGACATTTGATTTGTTGAATTTTTCCCAGACACACTTGAGACTTATTTTTATCAAAATTTTAGGACTAACTTTGTTACTGGGAAAAAATTACTGGATTTTTCAAGTGTGTTTTAGGCAATCCATAATATGCTTATAAAAAGAGTCAACAATCAAATATTACTCTTCCTTCTGGACTGAGGAGAATCATTTTATTTCGTTTTCTTAATGAACATACACAAGCTTTTGCATGTGATAAAAAAATGTGGGGCTTAGAGTGTATGCAAACCGTGTCCAACAACTGAAGAGGGAGGGGACAAGGAAACTGTTTGGTCAGAGGGCTTTTTTTTTTGGTCTGTTCTTCTTGGTACTTATGTTGAGTAATAATTAGGTTGTCAGGGGTTTGTGAACCTGATGCAATAAAAATACCAATTGTTTGGAAGGACAAAAAGTTTCAAGGTATGATGTAGAATTAGATTTAGGGAATTGATATTTCCACATGGTCCTCCTCACATGAATAGTAAATGGGTCCCATACTCATTGGAGAGAGACCTTGTGGAAATATCAAATTTTACTTGTTCTTCATTTATTGAGTTATAGTTGGACTTACTGAGATGTAGCTTGGGATTAAGAAGAGTTGTTGTGTATAATTGGGCTGACTGAATTTTAGCTTTCAAAGTATGCTTACTATTTGCTGCACAGTATATTAATTGCATGTATAAGCACAGTAGCACACATATGGGATCATACACTCTCTTAAACATGCATAAAAACAAACACTATATACCTTTCATCTTATCTTGTTTTAGTTGCATCTGTTGTAATGAGATTTCTCTTTTTTGTAATTAAGTTGAATTATCTTAATCTTGACTAGGGATCCATTGAGGCTATCAGGCAAGCTCTACAGGTGCTCCCACAAAATAATGTCACTCTGAAGTTCCTCCTACAAGCAACTGGAGATGTGAGCAACAGTGATGTTGATCTTGCAGTTGCTAGTAAAGCTATTATTTTTGGATTTAATGTCAGGGCACCTGGTTCTGTCAAGAGCTATGCAGACAACAAAGGAGTTGAGATTCGACTGTACAGAGTTATTTATGAACTTATTGATGACGTGAGAACTTCAATGGAGGGACTCTTGGAGCCTGTTGAGGTATATTCAGATTATTAGTCCTTTTCTATTCAGTTACTATTTTCAGTTATCTTGAAAAGGCAGTATAGAGAAGAGCAACAGGGTGTACAAGAAATGTCTTAATTTGTTACATGGAATTGGGCACAAGTAGCATTTGTGAGCTGTGTCTATGTTGGTCAAAACCAATCAACCCCAAAAACTTTAAAGGAGTGCCCATCTAGCAGGGTTGCAGTCTGTACTGCTCCAAGATTATAATTTTGCTCAGGTTGGATCCCATATAAAATCGAATAGTAGGTTCTCTTCCGCCATATCTTAAATCTGTAGCTAAGTTACATGAGGACTTCATATACTTGCAGTAGTGAAAAAGGAGCATCAAGGAAGAAAGGGAGGAGGGAACAAATGATGGTCTTTCTCTCTAAGACCACAATATTATTTTCTCTCACTTTTGGGGTGAAAGGTGGAGGGAAATGGAGACACTACACAATATCTTACTTCCTTTTTGGACCTCTTAGTTGGTCTTCTGCTTCCATGTAAAAGAATACACCACAACATTTTCTTTTCTCTCTGCTGAGCAAAACACAAGTAATGAAGACTTTGTACCTTAATTGCTGAAGATTTACATTCAAAACTAACTCTTGTATCTTGACAGGATCAAGTACCAATTGGTTCAGTGGAAGTACGAGCTGTATTCAGCAGTGGCAGTGGTCGTATTGCTGGATGCATGGTAACTGAAGGAAAAGTAGTGAAGGACTGTGGAATTCGAGTTATTAGAAAAGGAAAAACTGTCTTTGTTGGTGTTCTTGATTCTTTGAGACGTATTAAGGAGGCTGTGAAAGAGGTATGCCTCTAAAAGTGTTTCCTTCTTTGTTTCTAGCTTGTTTGCTTCTATTTCAAATTTTCATTATGATCTTATGACATACCAAGGTTCTACAGGTTCTTTGTACTTCCAGAAATACTGTTCTTATATACAATACAGTGGTCCATTGGTCCTTGTCGCAATATATCTTGAGTTGGTAGATACTTTGGTAGTGAACTTTTGGCCTGAAATATTGTTTGGAAACAGTCCCTGATCTTTTATGATTTCAGTTAATAAAGGGATTCTTATTCTCCCCCCTTCCTCGCTCACATTGTAAAAGTTTCTGGATGCTTCACCTTTGTTACTGACTTACTGCATATATTTTGTACATTTGTATTGTTGTAAAATATGAACCTAAATTTTGAAATTAGTCTTATAAGCCCCTTAGATTAGTAATTAAAGTAATACTTCAGATGCAGGGGACTGTTACTCTAAAAAATAATGGTAGTGGCTTCTATTTCCTCATTCGGGATGCTTTCTTTCACAGATTGCAGACTCTATATCTAATATAATTCTAAATCTTGAACACAAAAAATGATATTGTGCCTCTGCGAAACATATGGACACATTGGCTCATTTTTTTATATGTTAAAAGTGAAGAAATTAATATTCTAACTTCTAAGAGTTGAATTGCATCAATTATTTTTTATTTGCATTTCAATGTACTATCTTTTGATCTTGTGTTTTGGTTACATAGTACGATCTCTTGCCAATTTGAACAGGTAAGTGCTGGGCTAGAGTGTGGAATTGGGATCGATGACTTTAGTGATTGGGAAGTTGGAGACATTCTTGAGGCTTTCAATACAGTGCAAAAGAACCGAACACTTGAAGAGGCATCGGCCTCGATGTTTGCTGCGCTTGAAGAAGTGGGAATTGAGTGATAACGACATCAGAATACAAGATTATACTTGGCTTACCTGCTTGTTTTTTTTTCAAGCTCTGTTTACCTGATAGATAGGTAAAATTGACTCCCAGCAATTTGACAACACTTGGCAGGTGTGAAATCAATGAGCTTACTGAATCCAACTGGTCCCAAACACCTGATGCTGAAGATCTGAGCTTGCAGAGATTAGGTAAATGGTTCAATGCTGTTGCATTGTAAATAGTGATATATTTTAGATTCATGCTCCTTTTTGTAAAGGACAAAAAAATGCTATAGTTTCAATGACAATAGAAGCTGTAACATTAAAGTAAACTATGAAGACAAGCTCAAAAGAAAGAAGAGAAAAAAATATATATATTGATGCTCTAAATTGGATGCATCATCAGTTATGCCATTTCTCATCAGGAGGAATCGTTGGCATTTAAATAAAAGTAAGACGGAAACTGTGCATTTGGAAGCCACTGACATCCATGGATTTCCAGTTTGATAGCAAACATTCAGAGTACATCTGCTTATGTTGATTAGCAAACTGTTTGAACAAATTTTCAGGCCTTCCAAATCATCACGTCTCTTTCCCTCCTTAGGAGAAGGTAGACAAGTGATGGAAAAGACTTTTCGGACAGAAAATTCGTTTCTTGGTAAAAGTTGGAAGTGCAAGTAATGTTATGAACTAATTTTTGGTTTGGAAAGAAGCATAATTTTACCAATCTCACCAAATGGTTTGGAAACAAGCATAACGATGGTGTATACCAATCTCACCAAATGTTAAAAACCGTAAAAAGTTTGACGGTTAACGGTTCCAAGCTTTGTCTTCACTGATCTGACGTGGCCAGTAATTAGGATGTAGATTTGGAGGAAATTTTTATGAAAAAATAGAAAAAATATTTTAAAGTATAATATAAATTTAAAAATGAGCCAAAAAAACAAGAAAATAAATAAAAATGAAGCATTTAAATTAAAAAACTACAGTTTTTTATTAAAAATAAACTACTTTTTTATTAATTAAAAAACTAATTTCTTTTTAATAAAATAAAAAAATATATATATATATATATATATATATATATATATATATATATATATATATATATAAAAAAAAAAAAGCAGTTTTTTTAATAAAAAAAAAAAAACAATAAAAAAAACAGTTTTTAAATTTTTTTTAAAATAAAAATTAATTAAAAAAACTGCGTTTTAATTTCTTTTTAAAAAATATTATATTATTTTTATTACAAAAATTTTTTTTTTTTATTACGTCACCTAAAATAAAATAAGCAAAAACAGTATTTTATAAAATAAAAAAAACGTGTTTTTTTTAAAAAAAAAAAAGCGCAGTTTTTTTAAAAAAATACAGTTTTTTTTAAAAAATAAAATAAAACGCAATTTTTTTTATAAAAATGCAGTTTTTTATAAAATAAAATAAAAAATCTTTTCAAATTTAGGACATTAAATTTATAATTGAGTCAAACGCGTTGGCAGCGTTGTTGTGACGGAGAAGGAGAGATAGAGCGTTGTTTTATAAAAAACCAAATTTGTGTGGATATTTTATTTTATAAAAAAAACCTGTGTTTTTTTATTGAAAAAATGTTTTTTTTTTTATTTTGTTAAAAAACACGTTTTTTATTTTATTTTATAAAAAATGTTTTTAAATTTATTAAAAAAACTGCGTTTTTTATTTTATTTTTATTAAAAAAGCTGCGCTTTTTTTTTATAAAAAATATTTATGTTTTTATTTTATTTTATAAAAAAAAAGCTGTTTATTTTTTTTTATAAAACAGCGTTTTTATTTTATTTTATTAAAAAAACTGCATTTTTATTTTATTTAAAAAATTATACTTTTTTTATAAAAAAATTTGCGCTTTATTTTATTTTTATAAGAAAAACTGCACTTTTTTATTTTAAAAAATGTGTTTTTTATTTTATTTTTATTAAAAAACTACATTTTTATTTAATGTCCAAATTTGAAAAGATTTTTAATTTTAAAATATTTTTAATTTTATTATTTTTATTATTTTTATAATTTTTATTATACTTCAAAATATTTTTTTCATTTTTTTCATAAAAAAATTCTTACAAATCCACATAATCACTGCCACATCACACAAAGGCGCTTACATCACTTTAAATTTAATGACTCAAATGCCATGTGTACTTTCTGTTAACAAATCAAACTTTTTAACGGTTTTTTAATTTTTGTTAAGTAAAATCGAAAGACGAGTTATCAGAAAAAAAAAATCAATTATCCATCCGTAAATGTAAATTCAACAATACAATTACTGAAAAAACATTTAACCCGTAGTTCTTCGGTTTCAAGCTTTTCTCCGCTGAGGTTGTATCTATAAATGAAGCATTTAAATTTTTGCAAAAGGCAATACATATATATATATATATATATATACAAGCCCGTTCAAGAGCAATACGCTTAAAGAACAATATCTCTTTAAAGAGCAATACTACTTAAAGGCTTTGGTGTTTTTCTTTTTTAACCGTCCCTCTCCTCACTCGGTTTTGTTAGACGAGAGCAATACCCACTTCAGACTTCCTTCTCCAAATTTCTTTCTCCTATAATATTCAGAAAACCGACCTTTAATTGTCCAGGTCTCGGAGTGTAGCCCTAGAATCGAAACCTTCACAAATTTGAAGTTAAAATCTTCACAAATCGATAAGCCCTTTCTTCACAAACCGACCCTTCTCTTCCTATATTCTTCCTTTATTTGTACGAATGAAATTAAAACAGAGCACAATACTCTTAGAACGCGATACTACTTTTCCTCCCTCAATATAGAATATGAGTATGAGGTTGCTTTTTGGTTTAAAGTTTTGCTTGATTCGAGTCAAATTCCATTTGGGTGATTGTATGTGGTTGAAGAAATCTATATAGTATTACTGAAAAATTTAAACGATGGGTTTTTTAGTTGATTGTGAATTTGTTTGCCCTTTCCCATGAGCAGCTATGGGTTTTATATTTTTTTTATATGAAAATAAAGTGGTTATGGATTGAGCATGTCGTTCTGAAATCAATGGTCAATTAATGCGAGTAGTCGTTCATATTAGGCTAACGTAAATTAAACATAATTTTTTATTCTGACTTATTCAATATATCTAATTAGTATGACGAAAGCAATGACAAGATATAAAGTTGGCTACTATAAATATAGAACACCCGGCACACTTGAGATCCAGAATCTCTCTGTTTATAAAACTAAAATATTCAAAGTGATTTTGTTGTGAATGGGCGATGATGAATTGTTTTTGTTGGATTCATGGCCCAGTATGTTTGGGATGAGGGTCAGAATTGCATTAGCAGAGAAGGGTATTGAATATGAGTTTAAGGAACAGAACTTCCATAAGTTGGGCAACAGAAGTCCACTTCTCTTGCAGATGAATCCGGTTCACAAGAAAATCCCTGTTCTTGTTCACAACGGAAAACCGGTTTGTGAGTCTCTTACTGCAATTGAGTATATCGATGAGGTCTGGAAGGACAAAGCTCCTGCATTGCTGCCTTCTGATCCTTATCAGAGAGCCAATGCTAGGTTCTGGGCTGACTATGTTGACAAAAAGGTGGTAATTCAGTGTTTCACTCTTTCTTTAGTGCACTACATTTTAGTGCATTTTTTCTCAAGCATTTCAAAATATCAATTCAAGAAATTATGGGGACATTTCAAATTTATGGGATTCTTTTTCTGTTTTGTACGAAATATTAATCTCAAGTGTCTTGTTTGTTTTTAAATTTTTACATTGAACTATTAATTTAGAAGATTATAATCTTCTTGCAAACAAACCTGGTACTGCAAACAAATTGAAAAAGAAAAACTAGTCTTAAAAATTGTGATGCAGGTGCCCGTACACGGAGGAAACATATGGCGAAAGAAAGGAGAAGAACGGAAGGCAGCCAAGAAGGGATTCATAGAAAGCCTAAAGAAGGTGGAGGAAGAACTTGGGGACAAGGCTTACTTTGGAGGTGAGACCTTTGGGTTTGTTGACATTGCTCTGGTCCCCTTTTATACCTGGTTTTACGCCTACGAGACTTTTGGCAACTTCAGCGTAGAGGCAGTATGTCCTAAGCTGATTGCATGGGTTAAGAGGTGCATGGAGAGGGAGAGCGTCTCCAAGACCTTTCCGGACAGCCACAGCATTTACGAGTTTGTGTTGTTTCTTAGAAAGAAAAATGGAATAGACCAGTAGAAACATGAGAAAATGAGCATCCATATGCTGCATTATCATTGATCATTAAAGGACTCTTGTTCCCGGCTAATCAATATCTGGTTCACCTGTTTCCCATGTTAAACAATAACTTAATTTTACAGTTTGCCCAGTGCAACTACTCCCACTAATCCAAATCCCCAATACCCCAACCTCACAGAATTGTTGTTGAATTTTTCCATTTCTTGTAATAATGTACTACACATTTATTGTAATAGTATAGGAGTTAAAAAAATGAAAAAAAAAAAAGAAAAAAAGAAGAAGAGTTGTAGAGTGTTCTTCTTAACAGTTATCCGAGCAAGTTTTATGAAAATTGGCCAGTGCAGGGTCTGCCGGAAGCCCGGAACAAAAAACGCTGTGATCCTACAGTTGCCTAAACTTCTCATACTTGTAGCATTCCAAAGCCTAATGTAACAGACCGCATGAATTTGGCTATAATTACCTTTGAGTAGTTGCATATACACACGCTCAATTTGCCAGGTAATAGCCTATATACAGAGACTGCTCTGCCCTAAAGTAACAAAGGTATGGGTACTCTTCATAATACTGTGTAACAGGAGATTCTATCCGAGTCCTTGTTGCTCAACCCTCTGTCTGTAACTTCACACTACAAAAGTCTTTTATGTAGTCATAAACTAAATCATTCTCAGATTCCTACAGATCAACATTTGAACCAAATAGTCCCCCCTTTTCAATGCAAAACCATCACTAGTCTCCATTTAGTGCTGATTTCATCAGAAGAGAAGATCTCAAATCTGGGAACATTACTTACTTGGGATAGTTTTTCCAAGCCTGAACAACTTTGTAGATGCTGCTGCAGGTATTGTCAAGCAGTTTCTTGTTCATGAATATGAACAAGATCACAAGTAGCGGTTGTAGTAATAAGCCTTACCATATTATTAAGTCACCAATTCAAATTTCTCATGTGTTATCTTAGCAGTTAGCCTAACGAGTATGAACAAATGATAGGGGCAGAAAGGCATAGAATTTACGGACACATTCACCACATTTACAAATAATGAAAATATATGGCATCTCTTTTAATAAGAAAAATAACAGTAATAAAAAAATGTATTTGAAGTTAAAGATTAAAATTTCCAATATTCATAAGCACTAAAACATAATGTTGCTATAACATGTAACATCAAACAGACACAGCTAAGTATCTCCTTGATTACAACCAAAGCAAAAACAGATTCGCTCTTTCAAGTTAAACACAGCAAAGTATTTCTCCTTTATTACAACCAAAGCAAGAACAACCAGAACATCCAAGCCTACCAATGCTCAACCATTGGCAGATACTCGAACTTTGAACTCAATTCTCAAGTTTCTTCTTTATACCAAAAACAAATTCATAAACCTTTTGAGAGTCTGGCAGGGACTTGGAAACACCTTCTTTCTCCAAGCACCTCTTGGCCCATGCAATCATCTTGGGGCACTCCGCCTCTATACTGAAGTTGCCCAATTTCTCATAAGCATAAAACCAGCTGTAGAAGGGAACAAGGGCAACATCCACAAACCCAAAAGTGTCGCCCCCAAAGTAAGGCTTGTCACCAAGCTCACCTTCCAACACCTTCAGGTAATCAATGAATTCCTTCTTGGCTGCCTCCTGTTCCTCCCCTTTCGATGCCCATGTTCTCCTCCCAGCATCATAGATCTGCATTTCAATTTGCCACCATGTTACAAAAATATACAAGATATAATCCGAAAACAGATCATCCAAGATTTAAAACGGGAATTAGAATAAGTTGAAAAATAGTACACTTTCTAAATTGGCACTAAAAAAGTAAAAAACAACAGTACCTTCTGAAAAATAAAAATATTAAAGGGGCACGGGGTAGTTGACAAAAACAATGAACCTGATTTAGATGATGGTAAAAATCTTTTACAAAAAAAGATTTTATAATTTCTTTTACATTTACCCTTTGGGGAGGGTACATGGTCCACATGGGCAAATCAACCGAGAGAGAGAGAGAGTACAATAGAACAGAAAAAAGAAAAAGTTGAACAAATCTTGAAAAAGAGAACAAATGAAGAAAATACTTAATACTCTGCTACTCAAATATTAGAGGAGGAGAGGGGAGGGGAGGGGAGGGGGGGGGAGGGGGGGAATCATGTACAAAAGCAATAAGAAACAGAATACCAACAGAAAATTAAGATATAAATGAGTCATAAGTCATACCTTCTTGTCAACATAATCAGCACAAAACCTAGCTTGAGCTCTGTGATAAGGATCAGATGGGAGCAATGGAGTTTTATCATTCCAGACCTCATCAATGTACTGAACAGCAATAAGGGACTCACAGATGGGCTTTCCATTGTGAATGAGAACCGGGATTTTCTTGTGAACCGGATTCATCTTAAGCAAGAGTGGGCTTTTGTTCTTCAAGTCCTCCTCTCTGTATTCGTACTGAATACCCTTTTCAGCTAGTGCAATTCTCAACCTCATTCCAAACATACTTACCCAATTATCCAGCAAAATCACCTCATCCGCCATGATTCCAGAAGTTTAAAATTAAAAGATTTGAGTTTTGAAAATGAAAGAACAATGTGTAGCAAAAAGATTGATCGTGAGGAGTGCGGAACGGGGAAAGAGGAGAGACAATATTTATAGAACAGATGGAAGGTCGGCTGGATTTGGACACGAACGTCGTGGATGATTCTGGACAAGCCGCGTCGAATTTGTTTTCCGGTTTTTGCCTTCACACTCGGTTACTGAATTTTAAAATGGATGGATAAGAAAATAAATAAACCAAAATTTTATGTCTAATTTTTTGTTATTGATGTTTTTAATGAACAGAAAAAAAAAATTGAATCGAAAATTTGGCATTTTTTTTTCTTTTAAAAATGAACAGAGTTAGATGGAAAATTAAATAACGTAAAATTATTTTGTATTCTAATTTATTAATGTAATAAAATTAATTTAATATCTTAAATATGATTTTTTTTTTTATTCTTTGTGAACTCAATAACAACGTAAATATTAAAACTTTTATATTTTTAAATTTAAACTTTAACAAATAAAATGATCACCAAGAAGGTTCGTGATTTTAAAGTAGTGTATCCAATGAAAAATATAACTTCTTTTTTTAAATAAAAAGAGTCAACAAAAATAATAAAATTGCCAAAGAGGATAATAGCGTATACGAAATGTGACTATTTGAGATACTATTTTTTTTTTTTACAATATGTTAGGAATTGAGTTTTAATTTGAAGGAAAAAGAAATACTAAAATGAAAGTGTGTGATATGAAGTTTTTGGAAATAAAGTAATAAAAGCTTTTATATTTTTTTCTTAAAAGTTTCAAATAAAAAAAAGAAAAAGCTATATATCTACCCTTTTCTTCTCCCCGGCGTTTAATTCTAAAAAAAATGCTTGGTTATTATAATGTGTAGTTTATGTAATGAGTTGTATCATGGAGTACATTTTATTAATTTATATATAAATAAAATTAAACAGTTTTTATTTACCTACCAAACAACAATCCTCAATTGTATATTCCTTCTCATTGAAAATCTCTACAGTGTTAGGTTTAAGCAGTGGCGGGCAACTGAAACAATTTTGTAGAATTCAAAATTTTTAAACCAAGCGAATAACACCGCCGACCGCCCCCACATCCCCGCCTGCTTGCCTAGGACCGGCCTCCCTCACTTCGGGTCGATCGACGATCGAGCACTGTGCCTACTGCCCCCACCGCCTAACCCCCCACATTCGCGTGAGACCACCGGCCTCCCTACCGGGGTCACCCGCCCCCCCTAGTTCCGCCCTTGGGTTCAAGTATGGTGGTCCGCCTCGGGAATGAAAGTAAAAATTACAAATTATTCTTTTCATGTCGATTTAGAGTTGTGTACAAGAATTAAAAAAATAATTATATAATCACATTTGTAATATTTTTTTTATGAGACCCTAAATTATATAAAATGACAAGTGATATGTAGTGCATGTGCTCAAGGCTCAAGCTTTAATCCAAAGGAAAGGATTGCTCAAGTCGGTGATAACAGACATTTATTTTGACAAGTGATCCATTTATTTTAAAATTTATTTCATAAAAAGGCAGATATGACTAATGACATATTCATGTGTTTAATAGTAGGTAGTATTTCCTCATACAATTTATTTGCCTTGCCTAATTGCCTTTCCTTTATGATGATGATATTCCTAACTTGTTATTATCTTGCAAAAACACTATTGGCATATACACTTGGATAAAAGAAAGTTGTCTGGAGAGACCAAGCAAGCAAGCGTACCATCATAATAGTAATGTAAATGTAATACTTGCAAAATGCTTACGCAGGCAGGCAGGCAGGCAGGCAGGCAGGCAGGCAGGCAGGCAGGATAAACAAGATTGGAGGAGGGTGAGTAATTGTCGTATATTCTAGTATTCCTCGTCTGATATTGGGTCGGTCGGTCATCGGTGGGGGTGTTTTTTTGTTATTGTGGTGAACAAGGAAAAAGGGTTTGTTTAATTAATTACAACGGCAATAGGGGCAGAGTGGACACCAGTGTGCGACCAAACAACTGCCAACACTCAAAAAGTTTCTTGTCCATAAATAAATAATACCTCTCGTCCCTTAATTTAAGACTTTTTAGACAGAAAACCTTCTCTAAAACGTCTGGACGGAGAGATTAATGATCTGGAGATTGTGATGTCCTAAAAGCGTTTCAAATCAAGGTAAGTCAACAATTTAAGTGGGTACAACATTAATTTCAAGTGTAAAGTTTTGATTCATACGATTCACCATTACTTTTACATACAAAAATTATCTTTGTCAAGGGTAGGTACACCTACAAAGAAAAGCCATCAAAGAATGTCCAACCTTTTCATAAGTGAATATTACCCAACTTACACTTTCTTGTTGCCTTTGCCCCATACCCCAATTTTTACCCTCAATGTGGATTGCGGATTGCAAACACGTTTAGATACATTATTGAAACAAGCCTTCAAGTACATTGTGCCTCCTTTGAAGGCAAACACCATATGCCGCTGCTCTGCTGGAATGCCTCATCCGAAAGGAGGGAACAAAACCTTAAAATTATGTAGGTCCTTCCTCGGATTAACATGTATCTGTAAGTCCTAACTCAGAGTGGCATGTGAAGCTGCTTCCTGTAGCATCTACTTGTTACAAGTTTCAGAAGAAGCCAATGGTTTAGATTCAGTATTTTGAGACCCATCAGAGCTGCCTCTAGTAACTTCCTTCTTCAACTTGGAATTGTTGTACGCAGCTACACCAGCAATGGCTGCATAAAAATTACAATTCCTTTCTATTAATAATATATATTTTTATATTCATAGAGCCTTAAGCATTTCTTTACATCAATGATTCACATAAATATATTATCACGAGCTAACATGATAGTAATGCAATTTATCTTTTACACAAAACAAAAAGAACCAAACTAAACAATTCTAGTAAGCAGCCATAATTACAAGTTTTCCGCTGGGCTGAGATATTGAATGTAACCAACATCAAAATTCAAAGCGGAGGTGAAATGAACACTACATTTATCATTCTTAAAATTATGCTAACAAAAAATGAAGAATATTAATAATTAAAAAAAAAGCAATAATATAATGCACGGGAGGTGGGAAAAAGAAATAAACAGAAGCAGTACATGTTTTAAGAGTCTTAAAAGTTTCTTTCTTAGTAATATGCACATCCTAAATTAATTTTGTTCCATGCAGGAAAAGATAATCTGGATTCATCTCATGCTCCAGCAGTTGGCAGTATCATTATCTTATGGCCAGCCCGGAAAAAAGAAATACGAACAATTTTTCATACTCCAGTTGATTTTTAAACCAACACTAAGAAATATACCAGATCTACTTGACTGATAGGAGTAATAGATGTATAAATGAAAACTTCTATTCAAATACTTACCAATGGCATAACCAAACAAATTGATGAGAGTTAGTTTCGTATCCGCAAAAAGAAGGGCTGATATTAAAACCACCACCCAATCCTTGACAACTCCGGCTACACGAATTGTCAGAGCACTTGTATGTGAGATAACAAGGAAAACAGAGAGATTGAGAGCAAAAGTACAAAGAGAGTTGAGTATGAGAACGAGAGGTTGAAAACTCCAGGACTCCTGTGCATCCATCTTAGGCTTCTCCAAAAATATCCATGGGATGAGCAGGCAAAGAGCGCTGCATAGCAAATCAAGATTCTACTCACATGGACATAAATTTTCTGTATATAAACACAAGATGCTCACAAGAAAGTATAATATTTTAGCTTTATACAGTAGATCACATGCCTGCAGGGGCTCACGTAGTACATGATAGATATGGGGTTTAGTTTGAGGCCCTTCCTCTTAACCAAAATCTCCATGAATATAAGCCTCAAAGCTTCTCCCACAACACCTCCCATTTGGTAAACAACACCAATCCAGTTTATATTTATTTCTCCATAAGAAGCCACTAGAACGCCAAAACTTATCACTGACATTATGAGAAGCATCCTGTAGCTCATTAGTTCAAGTCCGGCAGCTACTCCAAGAATGAAAACAGCTACTGGCACTGTGAATGACAACTATAAAAATCAGGCTTTAACACTACTTGTTGTCAGGAGTCAGGACAATGGTCATATAACTACTCATGTCAGCCTGTTGGCCAAACCTAACTCGTGCAATCTAAAAAGTAATGTCTAGATATACATGTAAGACCAGAATATCACTGTAAACTGTTGTTACAACACTAAGGCATAAAACAAACTGAAAGAAAGTGATACTTACTGATCGCTTTCAACATTTGTGCAAATGAAACAGAAATATAGAGGTAAGCAGTGTTCCCAAGCCAAAGAGTCATAGCAAACATTGCACCAATTGGGATGACTGATGTTGCATATCTGTATGTTCAAAACATGTTAATTTGACTATGCAGTTTGGAAGGTTTAAGCAAAACAACAAGATAAAATATGAAATAAAAAAGAAAGGGAAAAGGAAAGAGGCAAGGCATATATGTTTGTTTTGAACAGTGTGTTATTCTCTCTTATATAAGGTATTGTTCAGATAGATTTCTATACATTGAGAGAGAGAGAGAGAGAGAGAGAGAGAGAGAGAGAGAGAGCCTAAATTGTAAAAAATTTTCTGCTGTTTTTTTCTTTTTGCTCCTTAATAATTCGTTTTAACACCTCAAATAAATTACTGCATAGACAAGAAACAACAGTTCAAATTCAAGGATCAGATAAAACTGTAGATCATTAGCACTCACATTTCTGCAGTCATCCCTTCCTCAACCTTCAATATCTGTGAGGAGATACAATATCATATTAAGATTTGCTACAGACAAAAAGTATATATTTAGATAAAAGTGCCCATCATGAGTTCAGTAAATTATTACCTTGAGAACTTTGGTTAGTGTAAAACATAACACAGAGGAGAAAACCATGTGAAGTAGAGTTAATCCAAGAGGATATGGAAAGTTTATTTCCTTTGATGACAAAACCCACTGCAGGTAAAAAACAAATTAATGTGTTTGAACACAAAAATTCATACTAGCTATTAAGCCATATGTAGCAATTATAAACTGAAGGACTTCTCTTAAGCTGCAGATCACTGCAAAGTCGTCAACTAATTATAATTAGATGGGGAGGTCAATATTACTACAGACTTCTGGTGAGCAGTTTTAATCTCAAACTACTTTAAGGATGGGGTGGATGAAACCTTCTGCAGAAACTTTAAGATTTACTTCTCTATAGATTAGAAAACACAAATACTTGAAACATTATATGCAATCAAGGCCTCATAATGCCCAACAGCCAGGGCGTAAGCCACAAAAGCATGAGGCTTAAGCCATCTGCTCCCATATAAGGAACAAGTATACTGTACTTGAAAAAATATTGAAACAACAGACATATGACACATCCGGATAGTAATATTAAAACTAATATATTTATCTATCAATTTTAGAAGTCTAAGGTGGTGTTTGTTTACCTATTAATACATCTTAACAACTCCACATCTGATTCAGTAAGAGGATAAAGTTGTTTGGTAAAATTTTGTTTACCTTTTATCGTCTCTTAATCGGTAAGAGAAAGATATAAATCCAAATCATTAAGAGTTGTCTCTTAATGAAAAATTTAAATCTATGGAACCTCTATAAATATTATACTCCCTTCATTCCAAATTTTAAGATCATTATTAATTTTTGAAAAGTCAATTTCATATATTTTTAAATTTAAAAGTTATTCAGATGTTTTATACTTTTTAGTTACCAAACTTTTTAAGTTAAGATGTTATTTCACTCAGATGATTATTAAGATATACTAACCAAGTAACCATTCAGATCTTAATTACTCAGTTTTATCAAATATCACCCAAGCCTTGATAAATAATCCCTTGAATGAGTTAGATTGCTAATCTACTTGGTAAGAAACAAATGTCTTGAACTTACGAGGCACACAAAGTGTCTCCTGAATAAACATACTAAAAAGTACTTTAATATTAATGTATTACATAATAAAATCTCATTCTTGTTAATAAAAATAAATAAATAAATAAATAGAAATAAAAAGAACTCCTTCAATTTCTATAATCGGAAACTCTGTAGATAAGAAAAGAACAAAACAATCTTTGGAAAATGCCAAGAATGCCAATGACCACAAGACAGAGAGTGACCCAAATGGAACAACAAATAACTGCTTAAAGAAAAGCTTTCCTGACAATTGTAAGAATCTAATGAGCACTAGCCTTTCAAATAGACACGTGATACGTAACCAAAAATAGGCTTCAACCATGCACTCACCAACTCCTCGTCTAAGTATGAGAAAGTGTTTGAAGTATCACCTTATCATCCCCTTTTTTCTCTTTCCTTGATAATACAACAATCTCTAAGGCTCTCCTCATTCTCAAATCATCTTCTTTTATTTAATAATTATTATATTGAAACTCCACTATTAACGATGAGTATGTGCATTAAGCCTTGTTACGTGTAGTTTTTAAGCTAAGTACCGTACATATGGAATGTGCGTGACACTTCCTATTGCGTATGGCACTACCAAGCATACTCAAGATACCTAAAAAATCTATTCTAAAATTGTATATGAACCCTCATACGTTGCTTTTGTTTGGTAGATATTAACAACACTAGAAATACCCATTTCGAAAACTCTAAAACAATATCCTACATAATTAGAAGATTGCACAAAAATATAAAACGTATATCTTTGTGTTTGTCCTTATCTCTTTGGATTTATATTTAGATATTAAATCCACTGCTTATAAAGTAGAAACATTGGAGAATCCTACTCCATGTGTAGAACTGTAAATTAAAATACAAGTTTCTTTCTAACTAATTCTGCTCTTACTCACTATTACATCTAGTCTATAAGCAAAATCTTCTGTTCAAGCTGGTACAAATGAACTATGGACCCACTCTACAACTACAGATTCGTTCTTTTATTCTTACCTCTCTTAAAAGTATACCTAAGCATTAACCTACTGATGAAGAATTCCTCATTCTTCATCTTGCCCATGACAAAGACCTCCACAGTCTGCCGCCTTCCTCCCTATATCCATAAAGGCTCAACTACCCACGACCTAGTTCAAGAAAAACGGTGGCCGTAAAAGTAGTCTCTCCCCCTCCCCTCCACTCCCCTCCTGGGTTATAAGGAATAATTTTATTGGACTAATATTAGGCATCCAGAACCATTATTGGATAACCACAAAAAAGATAGCACTCTTAACACAAATTAAATGGGTAAAAATCCTTAACTTCAAAATTATGAACTACTCCCTCCGTCCCTCTTTAAATGTCGTTTTAGAGGTGTTTTTGTCTCTTAATATTTGTCGTTTGAAAATTTCAATTAAGCATTAATTATTTAATTGCTTAGTTTCCAATATTACCCCAAGCATTAAATATAACTTTTGTTTTATCACTATTTTTGGCCAATAAATAATAACCTCTTTTTCCAATACAAACAATTGATATTCAATCATATTTTTAATATTGTGCACAATATTAAGGGACGGAGGGAGTACCATTTCCCATCAGCAGAGGTGACAGCAACTATAGAATAATCAATTCACAAAATGAATCAACATAACTTCTGCTTAACAACATGAAATATTACACTATGAAAAAGACAAACTGATAAAACAAACAAAGGATTCCAGAATCTTAATTCTACAAGTGTTATGTATAGAGCTCACTTCTTAGTCTTCCCATCCACTAATATGAACTTGCCAAATCCAGACAAACTGAAACATATGGTGCCGACCTATAAATAGCAAAAAGGTACCCCTTAGCTTTTAATTCAGCAGAAATAGCTCAAGTTGACTTATTTTGTAACCCAGATCCCAAAACATAAACTAAAATTCAAACCTGTCCTAATATTATTTCGTTTCCCCAACCAAAGGGAACCCTTACAATAACATAAAATCGCAATTAAAAAGTAACCCAGTTACCCAGACATTAAAACGTGAAGAACAACAGGCACAACCCTTGATAAAATAAAAATGCAATAACTTGATCTGACGTTGTTTAGGTATAGAAGATGAGCAAAATATATAAAAGGGGACCTTGTTAAAAAATATCTGACCAGCGGAGAGGGCGATGTAGAGGAGAATGTAAGCGTAGGTTACGAATTCTTCTCCCACCAATTTTCGAATCCGACCCGCCATTGCTGTGTACCAGTCTCAGTCGAGCCCGTTTCAAAGGTATATGTAAACCCCGTAATTTTTTTCAACTCATGTGTTTTTTAAAGGGTAGTAATATTTTTAACTCAGGCGGTGATTATTTGTAAGGCCGTCGGGCTCGATTCGAGATCAATTCGAAAAAATATGAGTCAAACTTAGATTCGTTAATAATATAATTTAAATTTGAGTATTAAAAATAATTCGAATAAAAATATAAATAGAATCTGAACAAGATTATACTCGACTCGTTTAAGATTCAAACTACTCGAATTTTTGATTGTGATTCGATACATACTCGGTTAATACATATTTAATTAGATGTTCGATACATTCTCTTATAATATATAAAAATTTAAATTAAATTAGAATAATTAGTTATTATTTTGTTTTGTTTTTAATTTTAATTGTAATTTTATATTTGTAAAGTGTAATAATAAATATATTTTCTCATTTTTAAGTAAAATAACAAATTCAATATATAATTATATTTATTATAAAACTAGTTATTATGTGGAGATTTGAATTCGAGCTTGAATTTGAAGCTCACGAGTAGTTTGAATAAATATTCGAGTCGGATCGAATTCGAGTAATAAATATTTCAGTCGAGTCGAATTTGGGTAGGAATTTTCAAATATAATTCGAATTCGAATACGAATTTATCATTTCGAGTCGAATTCGAGTAGCTTTTTGTTCGCTCCGGTTCGACTCGTTTACACCCTTAATTATTCGACTAAATTGTAAATCTGACCCTCCTATTTATCATGTTTTTGTTAAACCGTTCTCTAAATATATTTTTTAGCACAGTCGTTCCTCATAGATACATTAGTCATGCAAAGGTGCTCCTCCAATGTTTCCTAAACTTTTTTTTAATACAACCGTTCCTCATAGATGCGTTAGTCATGCAAATGTGTTCCTCTAATTTTTTTCACCTATTAAAATTTGATTTTCCCTCTCCTCTCCACATTATTTTACTCTTCTTCTTCTTTTTATTTATTTATTTTTATATTGACATTTTAAATTCAATATAAAATATCTCTAAATTCAAAATTAGTATAAATTAATTAACTTTAGACAATACAATTATCAAAATTATAAAATTTACTATTTTTCATTTATTTAAATGATACTAATAATCGTATGATTTATTTTAAAATTGAATATATCTCAATTGATTTAAACAAATCAAGCTTGATCCTATATTTTGAACAAAAAAAAAAAATTATGAATTTAAAAATATTTTCAAAATTTTTATATTATCGACTATTATTAAAGTTGAACTCAATATTTTTAAAGACAAACAATTTGTTTTTAAAAATATTGAGTTCAACTTTTAATAATAGTCGTATGATGAAAATTTTAAAATTTTATATTTTTTTTGTTCAAAATATAGGATCAAGTTTAATTTGTTTAAATCAATTTGAGATATATTCAATTTTAAAATAAGTCATACAGTTTATTAGTACTATTTAGATAAAATAAAAATATAGTAAGGTTTATAATTTTGATAATTATATTGTCTAAAATTAATTAATTTATAGTAGTAATTTGTAATTTATTGAATTATGTTTTATTTTTTCAAATTATTTAATTCTTATAGTGAGTTCATAATTTAATAAATATAATTAACATCGAAAAAATTTGTTGGGCGTTAATTATATTTTTTTATCAAGTGAGAGTGAAAAATAACCCTATCTGTTTTACATTAATAAATATAAGTAAAAAGGAATACGATTGTAAAACTTAAATACTTAGAGGAATATAATTAAAAAATTGATATTTTTGGGCTATGTTTATTTGCAAGTATTATAATTCTGGGATTATATTATAATTATAATATCAAGACTATTAAGTCATTTTATAATTCCGAGACTAATAGTCTAAATTTAAAAACAAACAAGACACTTGAAATTAATAGTATTATCTCAAGTATAATCATTGCAAACAAACATAGCCTTGAAGTAACATTCGAATATTGTGGAACTTGAAAGAGACTCTTGTACACTTAGGCTATGTTTGTTTGCAAGGATTATACTTGAGATAAGACTATTAATCTCAAGTGTATTGTTTGTTTTCAAATTTAGACTTGGAACTATTAGTTTAGGGATTATAAAATGACTTAATAATCTTGATATTATAATAATAATTCCGGGATTACAATCCTAAAATTAATAGTCTTGAGATTATGTTGATAGTTTAGTTTTTGGTTTTTAACAACAAAAAATATTATTTGAATTTTTAGTTTCATATTATGATTTTTACATGTTATTTTTTTTTGAGTATATGATAAAATTTATGATGTTTATGATTTTGATATATTTTTTTAAATATAGTTACATGCGTTATTTTTGTGCAATGTTGAATAAAAGAAAACATAATAATATTTATTCCTACCTTACAAGATTTTTCTTTTAATATATTTTTCTTTTTTTAGTAACTACATTTTTCATTTTTACTATAAATAATTATCCTTAAGTGCGACTTATGTTTAGTTTAATATATGAAAAAATAATTAATATAATTTTAATACTTTTTATATGAATAATTAGATTCGTTTTGTAATAAAAATTTATTTTACGTAAATTTTAATATTTGAAAAAACATTTATAATTTTATTGCGTTAATTTGTACTTTTTTATGGGTATTAAAATTTTACTTTTAATTACAAAAAATACATTTGAATATATATCACGTAAATTTTAATCTTTGAGAAATTTAGTTAGCAAAAATTGTTTGACTTTATTTATATGATAAAATAAATATTTATTATTTTTTGACTTTTATGTTATTTATTACACAAGTTTATAATTTAATTAATTAGATCAAGTTTGTACTGACTCTTAGTTGAAAAAAACTAGAGCGGTGATGAATGTGTAAGACCTCAGCTTTTATAAATAAAGATGAATTTTTTCTATAAATATTATTTTTGAATATTATGGAATAAATTTGATATAATGTTATAGTTGTGGGTAATATTTATAAATTTTGCAAAGTATGCAAGTTGTTATAAAATATTCGTTTGCCTGGGAATATTCTTTTGTTAGGAAATATTCGCATAATGGCTCAATCATTGGTGGACCCCATAATGTAATTATTGTTTGATTGAGAAAACGACAAAAACATTTTATAAAAATAACTACGGAGGTGTTACCGTTAAAACTGCTGAACTACCCTAAGGTAAAAGTAAAGAATACGATGTCTGAATAGACAAGAAGAAGCACTCAGATTGATTATCGATGCTTACGTGAGTTCACCAACCTATGCTCAATTATTGCTACAATAATTCACGATCATATCTCTTATATTATTGATTCAATTATTGTCACAATCATCCTCAGATAATATGTTATAGTATTAAATCAATAATTGAGACGACAAGTTATAAATGATTAATAATTGTTGAAAGATTAAATATGTGTTGATGAAAAAAATGATTTGTGGTAAGTTTGATTATTTTATGGGGGGCTCGTATGTCATCATCTAAGAGTCTCTTCAATAGTAATTACCTTCACAATAGTAATTACCCTTGTGAATAGTATTTACCTTCAATCGATAAGAATTACCTTCACAATAGTAATTACCCTCAGTGAATAGTATTTACCTTCGTCAATAGTATTTACCTTCGTTAATAGTAATTACCTTTACCAGACGTCGAACCACTTGTCGTTTCACATTACAAAAGGCCGAACCACTTGTCGTTTCACATTACAAAAGGTCGAACCACTTGTCGTTTCACATCACAAAGGCCAAACCACTTTTCTTTTCACATCATTAGTCGTCAAGCCACTTTTTCACACTAAGCGGCGGGGCTAAGCTAGAAATCTTCTATAAATAGAGGCCTAGGGCTTCATTATTTTTCACGAATTCATTCAAGCTATAGAGAGAGAAAAGTATAGAGAGAATAAGAGAAGAGAAGAAGAGTATTTTATTCTTACTACTTCGCCAAGTAAAGATTCAATCTCCTACCAAATGTAAGGGGTGTTATTCTTTCTTATTCATGAAGAGAACTGTTGTTATTCCATCGCTTATTATTCTGCTGGAATAACTCGTATAAGTGGTTTACCCTATACTTGGTGACATTCTTCTATTATTCTCATTGGAACATCCTCGCCTCATGTGTTTTTACACCTGGACTGGTTCCGCTTTTTATTATTATTCTCATTGGAACATCCATGCGTCATGTGTTTTACACCGGACCGGTTCCGCTTCTTTATTATTCTCGTTGAATATATCTCATACATGTTTTACACCGGATCCGGTTCCATCTTTATTATTCTTTGAACATCCTGCTTGGTGTGAATTTCACCGACACAGTTCCGTTCTTTATTATTCTCGCTGGAATAACCTCGTCTGCATGCGCCTATCGCATGCACGGTGATTTCTTTTGTTATTCCATTCTTTATTATACCCAAATTGGTTAAAACTTTGACTTCTATACTCCATGAAATTAGTGGAATATCCTCGATATTTGCGTTTCATCCAAAGATCTTTTCATGAAAATATTCTTCCGATCATTCTTGAATTTTACTCTACAAAACAAATGATCATGTTGATAATTTGGGCGTTAATAATTCCCGGATAAAATAATTCTTGAACTTGTTTTATTGAATTCTTATATCATTGTCATCATCCTCATGTTTATATTTTTTTTTAAAGTCATCTCGTGGCTCAGTAGTGCATAGATGGACTTGATATGATTATGACGAGAGACTATTCGGTGTAATCATGACCGTAATGTTACAAATGATGTGGTAAAAATCTCGATTAGTCCGTAGTATTGATGGACAAATTGTTGGCATGATCATGACCATTAATGAATACACAAATATTCTTGGCCGTAGTGCATGAATAATTGTGGTCGTGATACTTAAAAGAATATCATCGGTCAGTAGTAAGTGCGGGTGATTCGATGATGTGGAATATTTATTAAAGTCGAGTCTCAAATATAAAAATGATGAAAACCTTTTAAAACCTAAAAGATAGTAGACTTTATTTTCTACTCGACTCTTTTAATGGATCAGATATTCCACCGCAGCTTAAACCGGTTTGTCATTGTATTTTATCGCTTTAACATTGTTGAAGACTATTGATAATTTATTCGCATTATCTTAGTCATAATATTTCTTCTTCGGGCTAGTTGAGCTCACCCTTTCTTTCACCGTTTCTTCTTGAAATGAGAATATAAATTTGGACGAGTCGGAGAAACGAGTGATGGTCATGAAGATAAGATTAGTAGTCCCTCACTATTCGTGAAATAGTGTGATAATAATTGTAATGAGGACTCCTTTTGAGTTTGTATAATATCTAGTGAGACGATATTTGTATTTAAACTCACGCTTTATGTCGTATTGCATACCTACGCTTATGTTAGTAAGTTGTATTTAAATTACATACCATACGTAAGTGGCGACCCAAGATGGGTGATGTATACCTAATTTTGGGGCGTCCACAACAGTATCGAGCTTAGGATATGATCCTGCTAAGATGTGAGAATAGTACTAGAGGGGAGAGACGGGGAATACCTTCGCTAATATGACCTACCCAAGTTTATGTGCTATTTTATTGGTTGGTCGAAGATAGGGATAATTTGTTACATGTCAATTAACCTTTTGTTTTGTGGCGATGATTCAAAATGACATCCGAGAATGTTGAGAATAAGAATGGAGCAGCAGCGATCGCTGATTCACCACATATCGATAATCGTGGATAATGTGCATCGTGAAGGCGATAATCCTCATGCAAACAACAACACCGACCAAATGATGAATGATCAAATGTTCGAGGCTTTATGCAATTTATGCAACAAAGAAAGCAGAGCGACTCACTCGCCCAAAACGTAGGTGGAAACACGAAAAACTCTCAAGGTCACCGCTAAACAATTCAAGGAGCTGGGACCACCGGAGTTTAAGGGAGAGCCAAAACCACTTCTCGGAAGCATGGATAAAGCAGATTACCAAGATATTTGATGTCTTGATGCTCCGAGGAGCAAAGGTTCCCTTCACGCTTTTATGTTCTTGTGAGAGGCGACATTCGGTGGAAATCGGTAAACGTACTCAACTCTTTGTCAGATCAAGATATCTTGGGAGAAGTTCCAGAGTCGTTCAACGACAAATACTTTCCCGAAAGTATTCACCATACGAAGGAGGTGGAATTTATCAAGTTGAACAAAACAATATGACCGTGTCGCAATCACGAGGCAAAATTTGCGAGTTATCACGGTTTCGTCCCACTGTGGATAATGAAGAGAGAATGGCGCGAATGTTTTTAAGAGGTTTGAAGTCGGAGATACGCCAACATCTTATTTCTCATAAACCGTGTTTGTATTCGAGATGTTGTAAATAGGGCTCGCTTAGTGGAACGCGATAATGAGTCAACACAACTAAAAAGAGAAGCGGTGGCAAAATTATAATACCAAATGAGTAGTCATCAAGCGGTGACAACAAGCGTGGAGGAATCAACAGCCGATATGGTAACCACTTCGATGGTAATCGTGGCCAAAACAATAAGAATGGACATTTCAAAAACGGAGATTCAACAATGGTGGAAAGACATCAAAGACCAAAGACCCATTGTTAAGGAAGGAGAAAGACCACCTATCATATGCTTCAAATGCGAGGAGAGGGACACATCACCCAAATCACACATGCCATCCAAAGCATGTTATAATTGTGGAAGAGAAGGTCACTTAGCTCGATTTTGTCGTTTATCAAGACAAATTCAATTAGGATGGAGGCACCAAAGGCCATCCCGTAAAAATTCAAAACCCAGAAGCAAGGGAGAGCGTTTGTTGTGTGACCTCCCAAAGAGCAAGGAATCCGAATGAGGTCATCACGGTAAGCTTATCATAAACTCTAATGAAGTCTATACTTTATTTGATACCGGATTCTACCCATTCTTTTATTTCTCCTACTTGCGCCATCGATTAAATTTGACTCAGAGAAATTAGACTTTGACTTATCTGTGGAAACTCCGCTTGGGAGAAACCTTCATTACATCCACTGCTTATAAGTCTTGTTTGGTTCAAATCGGTACCTCTCACATTACCCGCTGATCTTATTTCATTAAAAATACTTGCATTTGACGTGATTCTAGGGATTGATTGGTTAACTACTTATCATGCAAAATTGATTGTTTTCGTAAGGTTGTTAGCTTTCATATTCCTAATCAACCTAATATCAAATTCAAACGACCAAACCATTAAAATCAATCACGGTCATCTCAAGCCATAAAGCTATTCGTTTATTGAAAAAGCGGATGTCAAGCTTTCTTAGCTCATGTCACGATTTAAATAAAATACGCCGCTTTTAAACGATATTCCTATTGTTAATAAATTTCTGACGTATTCTCAAGAACTTCTGGCCTACCCCAGGCGTGAAATTGAATTTTGTATCGACCTTGAACCCTAAGACAAAACCTATTTCCAAAGCCCCATATCGAATAGCTCTATTGAACTTCGTGGAGTTAAAGACCCAACCGCAGAATTGTTAGACATTGGCTTTATTCGTCCTAAGACTTCTCCTCCTCGATGCTCCTGCTCTATTCGTGAAGAAGAAAGATGGGAGTATGCGACTTTGTATTGATTATCGGGAGTTGAATCATGTCACCATCAAAAAATAGTATCCATTGCCACGTATTGATGACCTGTTTGACCAATTGCAAAGGAGCCAAATTCTTTTCAAAGATTAATCTTCGTTAGGATATCACCAATTGAAGATTAGAATCAATGACATTCCAAAGACGGCTTTGAACTCCTAGACGGCATTATGAATTCTAGTCATGTCCTTTGGATTGACTAATGCTCATCTTTGCCGCTTTCATGGATATGATGAACCGAGTATTCAAGGAATATTTAGATCACTTTGTGGTCGTCTTTATTGATGACATCCTTATTTATTCAAAAGCCGTGAAGATCATGAGCAACACTTGAGGTCGACACTCCAAAAGCTTCGTGAATATAAGCTTTATGCCAAGTTGAAGAAATGCGAGTTCGTCAAGAAGTAGCATTCCTTGGGCACGTGGTATCAAGTCATGGAATATCTGCTGACTCAAAGAAAGATTGAAGCTATTCAAAGTCGAACAACCTAAATCGAAGGATCAAGTACGTAGCTTTCTCGGTTTAATTGGTTATTATCGGAGATTCGTGGAAGGATTTTCTCGAATCGCTACTCCATCGACTCAAATTTGACTCGGAAAAGATACAAAGTTCGGTTGGAGCGAAGAATGTGAGAAGAGTTTTCAAGAACTCAAGAGGAGACTTATTTCAAAGACTGCTCGACAATACCATCCGCCTCGGAGGATTTGTCATCTACGATGATGCTTCGGCAAAGGGTTGGGATGTGTTCTTATGCAACATGAAAAAGTTATAGCCTATGCCTCATGACAACTCAAAGAATATGAGAGGAATTATCCTACTCATGATCTAGAGTCAGCGGTATTGTTGTCTTTTGACTTAAAATTTGGAGGCATTACTTGTATGGGGAGAAAGTGGAGATCTTTACGGATCATAAAAGCCTCAAATATTTCTTCACTCAAAAGGAACTCAACATGCGACAACGACGTTGGCTTGAACTGCTTGAAAGATTATGATCATACCATCCAATACCATCCTGAAAAAGCGAACGTGGTAGTGACGATTGAGTAGAAAATCATATGCAAGCAATGAAAAGTGCGATATTGTCAACGCAAGGCCCATTTTGTGTGACTTGCAAAGGATGGAGATAGAGTTAAAGACTCCGAGGACGCGTGTGATGATAAGCGAGTATACGAGTAGAACCGACTTTAATCGATAAAGTTAAAGCCGCCAAGCTACGCTGCACTGGAGTCGATGCGTATGAGGAAAAAAAGTGCAAGAAGGTGCTATCTTTGGAAGCAAGAATCGATGAAGAAGGAATACTTCGAGTCAACTCCGCACTTTGTGTTCTAACGACCGATTTAATGTATAATATCACGATGGAGGCGCACAACACACCATTTGCAATCCATCTCGGGAGTACCAAATGTATCATGATATTCGCTATACATTTTGGTGGAGCAATATAAAGAGAGAGATAGCGGCCGTTTATCTCAAGGTGTCTAACTTGTCAACGAAGTTAAAGCGGAGCATCAAGTACCAAAAGGTCCATCAGAACCACTTGAAATTCCGTAATGGAAGTGGGAGCACATTACCATGGATTTCAAGCACGGGTCTTCCTAAGGTTTCTCAAGGCATTGATGTGATTTGGGTCATTGTTGATAGATTGACCAAGTCCGCTCATTTCTTACCGATCGAGAAACTTATACACTTGAACGCCTTGCTTCAGACAGCACATAAACGAGATTGTAAGATCGCATGGTATCTTAGATCCATAGTTTCGATCGAGACCCAAGATTCACTTCACGATTTTGGGTTAGTTTGCAAAAAGCTATGGCACAGACTTACGATTTAGCTTCGGCATATCATCCTCGACGGATTTGGACGACAATGGAGAGGACTATTCAAACTCTTGAAGATCTATTAAGACTCGGTCCTTGATTTCAAGGGAGTTGGGACAAGTTCTTACCATTGGTGGAGTTTTCCTACAACAACAGCTTATCAAGCAAGTATTGGCATGGCTCCATTCGAGCGTTGTATGGAAGAAAGTGTCGCTTCCAAAGATCTTTGGGATGAGGTGGGTGAAGCAACGTTGTTGGAACCGGAGTTGATACGTATGACTACTAAAAGATTCAAACAATCCGACAAACGTATAAAAACCTCACAAAATCGATAAAAGAGTTATCTTGATCTTCATCGAAAGGACGTGGAATTCGATATAGGAGATCATGTGTTGTTAAGAGTTGCTCCATGGAAAGGAGTTACAAGATTTGGAAAGAGAGGAAAACTTAACCTCGATTCATCGGTCCATTTTAATCCTCGATCGAGTAGGAACTGTGGCTATAGACTCGCTTTCCGCCAAATATGTCTCGTGTTCATAACATTTTCACATATCTATGTTACGTAAATATGTGAAAGACCCAAACCATATTATTGAGTTAGAACCGAATTTAAATAGCGGAAGATTTGACGTATGAAGAGGTTCCTGTTCAAATTTTGGATAAGAAGGAACATATTCTACGCCCAAGGTTATACCTCAAGTCAAAGTTTTGTGGAGGAACCACGATGTTGAGGAAATGACTTGGGAGTTAGAATCAAATGAAATCAAGGTATCCTTACCTCTTCGACATACCAGTATCGTACCTCTAATTTCGAGGACGAAATTTCATAAGAAGGGAGAGTTGTAAGACCTCAAATTTTATAAATAAAGATGAATTTTTTCTATAAATATTATTTTTGAATATTATGGAATAAATTTGATATAATGTTATAGTTGTGGGTAATATTTATAAATTTTGCAAAGTATACAAGTTGTTATAAAATATTCGTTTGGTTGGGAATATTCTTTTGTTAGGAATATTCGTATAAATGGCTCAATCATTGGTGGACCCCACAATGTAATTATTGTCGGATTGAGAAAACGACAAAAAACATTTTATAAAAATAACTACGGAGGTGTTACCGTTAAAACCGCTGAACTACCCGGTGGTAAAAAATACAAGAATACGCCAGTAGTTGCGTAAGAAGACACTTGTATTGATTATCGATGCTTACGTGAGAAGTCACTCACCTATGCTCAATTATTACTACAATAATTCACGCATCATATCTCTTATATTATTGATTCAATTATTGTCACAATATCATCCGTATAATATGTTATAGTATTAAATCAATAATTGAGATGACAAGTTATAAATGATTAATAATTGTTGAAAGATTAAATATGTGTTGATGAAAAAAAATGATTTGTGGTAAGTTTGATTATTTTATGGGGGCTCATATGTCATCATCTAAGAGTCTCTTCGTCGATAGTAATTACCTTCACAATAGTAATTACCCTTGTGAATAGTATTTACCTTCGTCGATAGTAATTACCCTTGTGAATAGTATTTACCTTCGTCCAATAGTATTTACCTTCGTTAATAAGTAATTACCTTTACCGGACGTCGAACCACTTGTCGTTTCACATTACTGATCGTCGAACCACTTGTCGTTTCACATTACTGGCCGAACCACTTGTCGCTTCACATCACAAAGTCCAAACCACTTTTCTTTTCACATCATTAGTCGTCAAGCCACTTGCCTTTTCACACTAAGAAAAGTGTAAGCTAGAAATCTTCTATAAATAGAGGCCTAGGGCTTCATTATTTTCACTTAATTCATTCAAGCTATAGAGAGAGAGAAGTATAGAGAGAATAAGAGAGAAGAAGAAGAGTATTTTATTACTACACCGCTCTTTGCAAAGATTCAATCTCCTACCAAATGTAAGGGGTGTTATTCTTTCTTATTCATGAAGAGAACTGTTGTTATTCCATCGCTTATTATTCTCGCTGAATAACTTTGTATAAGTGGTTTACCCTATACTTGGTGACATTCTTCTATTATTCATTGGAACATCCTCGCTCATGTGTTTTACACCTGACTGGTTCCGCCTTTTATTATTATTCTGTTGGAACATCCTCGTGCATGTGTTTTACACCGACCGGTTCCGCTTTTTATTATTCATTGGAATATCCTATCGTGTGTTTTTTACAATCGGATCCGGTTCCATCTTTATTATTCTGTTGGAACATCCTCATTTGTGTGAATTTCACGACTTCGGTTCCGTTCTTTATTATTCTGTTGGAATAACTCGTCTGTGCGATCTATCGCATGCACGGGTGATTTCTTTTGTTATTCCATTCTTTATTATACCCAAATTAGTTAAAACTTTGACTTCTATACTCCATGAAATTAGTGGAATATCCTCGATATTTGCGTTTCATCCAAAGATCTTTTCATGAAAATATTCTTCCGATCATTCTTGAATTTTACTCTACAAAACAAGATCATGTTGATAATTTGGGCGTTAATAATTCCCTCGGATAAAATAATTCTTGAACTTGTTTTATCAATTCTTATATCATTGTCATCATCCTCATGTTTATATTTTTTTTTAAAGTCATCTGTGGCTTCAGTAGTGCATAGATGGACTTGATATGATTATGACTGAGAGACTATTCTAAGTAATCATGAATCGTAATGTTACAAATGATGTGGTAAAAATCCTCAAAGGTCAGTAGTGCATCGATGGACGATTGTTGGCATGATCATGACCATTAATGAATACACAAATATTCTTGGCCCGTAGTGCATGAATAATTGTGGTCGTGATACTAAAAAATATCATCAGTAGTAGTGCGGGGGTGATTCGATGATGTGGAATATTTATTAAAGCCGAGTCTCAAATTTATAATTGATGATGAAAACCTTTTAAAACCTAAAAGATAGTAGACTTTTATTTTCTACTTGACTCTTTTAATGGATTGCATATTCACGCATGCAGCTTAAACCGGTTGTCTATTGTATTTTATCGCTTTAACATTGTTGAAGACTATTGATAATTTATTCTGCATTATCTTAGTCATAATATTTCTTCTTTGGCTAGTTGAGCTCACCCTTTCTTTCACCGTTTCTCTTCGTGAAATGAGAATATAGAATATATGGACGAGCCTGAGAAACGAGTGATGGTCATGAAGATAGCATTAGTAGTCCTCACTATTCTCGTGAAATAATGTGATAATAATTGTAATGAGGACTCCTTTTTGAGTTTGTATAATATCTAGTAGATTTATATTTGTATTTAAACTCACGCTTTATGTCGTATTGCATACCTACGCTTATGTTAGTAAGTTGTATTTAAATTCTGTACCATGTAAGTGGCGACCCAAGATGGGTGATGTATACCTAATTTTGGGGGCGTCACAGAATGTTATTATGATTATCTACAGAAGGTGTCAATACATTTTACTCATTTTTTTTATTGTATTTGTTATAAAAAAGAATGTTGTATTGTCCCGTACAATAAAAAGTGCAACATATTATATATCAATGCAATAAAAATTATGATAAAAAGAGACAAATTTAGACGAATATCTAAATAATGTATTTTTTTTAATAATCCCTAATATGCTATTTATATTGCAAATCTATTTAAATATGCTAAATTACATTACATAACACTATTGCATGACATTTGTCATTCTCAAATTGCAATACACGTCTTACCTAATTAATGTGCTCATCCATTACTCCAGTTTTTATATTATCATTACTTAATTATTATCTCCTAAAATCACTACATTTAATCCCACATTAATATTTTGAATTTATAATATCATAAATCACTACAAATCTAAATTATTATGATAATGTTGAATGTTCTAATATTATCATTACTAATTTAATTATTATCTCCTAAAATCACTTTGTCTTTTTAATTCTAGATTAATATTTTCAATTTATAATCCCTACATCACTACAAATCTAAACTATTTTGGTAATGTCAACTGCTTACGATATTATCTTTTTTAATTTAATTATTATCTCCTAAAATTATTACTATATGATATTATCATCAATGAAAGCTATTATCATTACTCTCTCATTATTTAACCTAATTTTCTCCCCAATAAATACAACATAATATTATACCTTTATAATTATATTACAACATAATGTTATACAGATTTAAAACATTTAAAATAAAATTAAAATAACAAATAATATCAATCATAACTTACTATATTGATTTTATAATCCCCAAAATTCACTACTTTTCTAAACATAATTATTATATCCTAAAATCACTATTTTTCTAATATTATATCATTCATAATTATACCATACATTATATCATACATGCATGGTATAATATTATAATACACATATATAACAAAATCACTATCTATCTAAATCTGCATTTTATATTATAATTACTAATTAAATTATATTACAACATAATATTATACCATTTATAATTATATTATAACATAATATTATACAATTTAAAACATTTAAAATAAAATTAAAATAACAAATAATATCTATCATAACTCACCGTGTTAATTTTGTAATCCCCAAAATTCATTATTTTTTTAAGCATAATTATTATATCATAAAATTACTATTTTTCTAATATTATATCATTCATAATTATATGTATATTATATTATACATGTATGGTATAATATTATCATGACGCCCCCAAAATAGGTATACATCACCCATTCTCGAGTTGTCAATACATGGTACGTAAACAACTACTACTTTATTATTACAACAAGAAAACCTGTGAGTTTAAATACAAATATTATCTTCTGCATAATATCTATACTCAAATAAATCCTCATCACATTTATTGATACATTATTTTACAAAAATGGTGAGGACTACTAAACAACTCTCTCTAGAACCTTCATTCCATACCCGACTGCACTCGCTTATATTCTCGCCTCCCGAGAAAAATGGAACAAAAGGAAAAGGGTGAGCTCAACTAGCTCAAGAAAGAATATTATGACTAAGATAATATACAACAAATTACCGTTAGTCTTCAATGGAAAAAT
The DNA here is from genome assembly GCA_020205615.1 of Panax quinquefolius. Classification (NCBI taxonomy): domain Eukaryota; kingdom Viridiplantae; phylum Streptophyta; class Magnoliopsida; order Apiales; family Araliaceae; genus Panax; species Panax quinquefolius. The sequence goes on from CM035170.1 coordinate 126,196,656, forward strand.
CTAATAGAATACAATAGACAACAAATTTTAAATCAATATTCGCAATGAAAATAATAATTCATTAGAAGAGTTAAGTAGAGAATGCAAACTACTATCTTCTATGTATGAATTTAAAAGTTCACCGCCTATCTTTTATCCCCTCAGAACATCAATCAATATACATCCGAATCAAATATTCATCTTTGCACTACAAAGCAAAAGATATTCATCGATTAATCATGTTCATCTAAACACTGCTCATCTTTGCACTCACGGCCAAAGATATTCTTCAGAAATCATTCATCTTTGCACTACAGCCAAAGATATTCCATAATATCATCATTTAAGACCAAGATGATGAAAAATATTTTTAAAGAAACGAATCCAAAGAAATAAAATGACAAGGATTAAGGATTAAGGATTCGTACTTTGTTTTATTCACGCCCAAAATACCTCAAAAATAATCGCAGTGGTGTAAAATTCAAGAATGATCAAAACATGGATACAATCAAAGCTAGTATCCGAATAGATATTTTGGACAAAAGAAGAAATTTTATTTTTCTATGAATAGTCTCAGATATCGTGAATAAGTCCGTATACGTGAATAAGAACTCCGACACCAAAAGATAGAAATTCCACAAAAAACATCTTCACGCTTCACGAATAGTACTGTGAATAAGAATTCGTGAATAAGAACTCATGAATAAGAACTCGTGAATAAGAACTCATGAATAAGTAACCCGATATGGAAAAGTTCCAAATTTGATAAAAAGTTCCAACCAATATTTCAAAGATAATGATATTGAAGAAATAATATCATTCGAGAAGAAAATAACATCCCTTACCTCGAAAGATTAAGACTTTAAATTGGAATAATTTGGATATAAGGTTTGAAGGAACTTGCAATTCGCCTAACAATATTCAATGTATACTCAAAATACTCACAAGAATACGCGATAATATAGAGAGAGAAAACTTCAGCTTTACGGTGTGATTTTCAATTCTAACCCAAGACCCTATTTATAGAAAATCGCTTAGAACACCAAAGCGTAAAATTTAATATAATAATATTATATATATTACAAATTCTCTACGCACCTAGAACCATCTGAATTCAGCAAGTTGCATGTGTTTAATGAGGCTAACCAAACACAAAAAACGTTTTTGTAATTAAAAATATTTTAAACTTCCAAAATCAATTATTTTGAGCTTCGAACTTCAATAATTCATAATAAATAGCCCTTTTATCGAAAAATTGAATCTCGCTAATTTTTATAGAAAATTCAATTCTCTACAACTTTGCGTAAGAAAGTTTTTCCAAATTCCAAACATAAATTGACCAAATCCACAAACCAGGCGATTTTACAGTGCTATAATCAAATTTCACCATATAAATGGGGTCCACCGACATGTTTTAACATGTTTTAAACATTTATTGCAACAAAAATACTCTTCCTCCTCAGATACTCATATATCCCACATTCGTTGTAAAAATATCACCATTATTATATTATTAAAATATAATAATATATTTAAATGAATTATTTTATCGTAAAAAGATAAAATTTCAATTTTCAACAATTGTCACATTAAAAATTTTCCATCCATCTATATTTTCCTCATCATATGAATCAATAATTAATTATTCACAAATAATATTACGTAATCACAATATTGACAACTGCATAGCTTCCTGTGAGAGGGGCTTTCCAATAAGAATTTCTTCATCATGGCGCCGCAATTAGGTAGACCAAAACTCTCCTTAGATGTAACTTTCTAGACATTGCCAATAATGTTATCTAATAATATTATTCAGATAATATGAATTATTGCTTCGATAATGAAAAATATCGTGTAATGACAATTATCAAACAACAAAGAATATAAAATATCAACGCAAAGAATTATTAACTCAATAAAATATCGAATAAAGAATTATCAGTAACCTTTATTGAGTAGTGCCTTCAATAATTGGTGCAATACTGCGTGCCACTTCTTGTGCAACAACGCCAGACATCATGTGTTTTAACCACCGGGTATTCCAACAAAGTGTTAATCTCAGAATAACTACGCCAAGTATTTTTAACCAACTTATATTTGTCGCTTTCTTCATCCAATCGCTTTCACATGGGGCCCACATATATATCACTACAGTCGCATTTAATATTCTCTCGACATAGCATTTAATATTCCACGACCAAACGAATATTCCTCGATAACAATGAATATTTTATAACCACTTGCTTATTTTGAAATATTTGCGTATCTTACCCCTAACTATCCACATTAATCAAATCAACCCTTACTATTTCAAAATAATAAATAGAGAAAATTAAATTTCATTAATAATAAGTTGGGGTCTTACAACCTCACCTCCTTATGAAATTTCGTCCTCGAAATTGACGTACGTACCTGGTGTTTCAAAAGGTGAGGATACCTCGCTTTCATTTCCGCTTTCCAATTCCCGTGTCATTTCCTCTATAAAGATGATTCCTCCACAAAACTTTAACTCGTGGTATAACCTTTGCAGCGTAGGGACATGCTCCTTCCTATCCAAGATCTTGACAGTACCTCCTCCTCACACGTTAAGTCTTCTATTATCTCGTCCTGCTCTAGCTCTATAACGTGGTTCGGTCTTTCACATATTTACGGCAAGTACGATATGTGAAACACATTATGAACACGAGACATACTTTGAGGTAACGCAAGTCTATAGGCTACATTTCATACTCGGTCAAGAATTTGAAATGGACCAATAAATCGTGGATTGAGCTTTCCTCTCTTCCCAAATCTTGTAACTCCCTTCCATGGAGCAACTCGCAACAATACATGATCCCCTACACTAAATTCCACGTCCTTTCGATGAAGATCTGCATAACTCTTTTGTCGATCTTGTGCCGTTTGTATACGTTATCGAATCATTTGGATCTTTTCCGTAGTCATACGTACTAACTCGGGTCCTAACAATGTTGCTTCACCCACCTCGTCCCAACATATTGGAGAACGACATTTTCGGCCCATATAATGCTTCAATGGAGCCACACCTATACTTGCTCGATAACTGCTGTTGTAGGAGAATTCCACCAATGGTAAATACTTATCCCAACTACCCTTGAAGTCTAGGACACGAGTCTTAATAGATCTTCAAGAGTTTGAATAGTCCTCTCGATTGTCCGTCTGCTTGGGGATGGTATGCTTCAACTAAATCGCAAATCCATGCCCATAGCTTTTTGCAAGCTAACCCAAAATCTTGAAGTGAATCTTGGGTCACGATCCGAAACTATGGATACAGTGGCATGCCATGCAACCTCACAATCTCATTCACGCACATACCACTAGCAAGACGCTTCAAGTGAATAATTCTCCGTGATCGGCAAGAAATGAGCGGACTTGGTTAATCTATCAACAATAACCCAAATAGCATTGATGCCTTCGAGAAACCGTAGGAAGACCCGTAGAATCTAAATCCATGGTAATGTGTTCCCACTTCCATTTCGAATCTCAAGTGGTTGCAACAATGCACCTTAGGGTACTAGATGCTCCGCTTTTACACGCTGACAAGTTAAACACATTGAGATAAACTTTGCAATCTCTCTCTCATATTGTTCCACCAAAATGTATGTCAAGATCACGATACATTTTAGTACTTCCAGATGGATTGCAAATGGTGTATTGTGTGCCTCCATCATAATCTTGTACTTCAAATCGTAGTCGTTAGGAACACAAAGTCTCAGAGTGGACTCAAGTATTCCTTCTTCATCAATTCTCGCCCTAATAGCTCCTTCTTGTACTTTCTTCTTCATACGCATCATCCCGCCTGCGGGGCGAAAGCAACCTTAACTTTTTCTATTAAAGTCGGCTCTACGCCAGATACTGACATCATCGCACTCGCTCTCGCATATGATCTTCTACTTAACGCGTCAACTACCACGCTCGCTTTTCGTGATGGTATTGAATAGTGTGGTCGTAGTCTTTCAATAGCTCGAGCCAACGTCATTGCCGCGTGTTGAGTTCTTTTTGAGTGAAGAAATATTTAAGGCTTTTATGGTCCGAATATATCTCCACTTTCTCCCCATATAGATAGTGCCTCCATATCTTTAATACGAAAACGATCGGCCGCTAACTCTAGATCATGAGTAGGATAATTCCTCTCATACTCTTTAAGTTGTCGCGAGGCATAAAGGCTATGACTTTCCCACGTTGCACGAGAACACATCCTAACCCTTTGCCAAGCATCGCCAGATAACAAATCCATCCAACCAGATGGTATTGTTAGAAACAGTCAAAATAAGTCTCCTCTTAAGCTCTTGGAAACTCTTCTCGCATTCTTCGCTCCAAACGAATTTTGTATCCTTCCGAAAGTTAGAAGTTAATGGAGTAGCGATTCGAGAAAACCTTCCACGAATCTCCGATAATAACCAAATAAGCCCAAAAGCTACGATTTGATCACCGACTTCGGTTGCTCCAAACTTTGTATTGCTTCAATCTTCACGGATCCACTTGATACTCCATGTTTCGACACCACGCGCCCAAGGAATGCTACTTCTCAAGCCAAAACTCGCATTTCTTTAATTTGGCATATTGTTTGTTTTCACGAAGCCTTTGGAGTACCAAATTTCAAATGGTGCTCATGATCTTCACGACTTTTGGAATATATGAGGATGTCATCAATAAAAACAACAACGAATTGATCCAAATATTCCTTGAATACTCGGCTCATCATATCCAAATATGACCGGGTGGTCGTTTCTCCTCCCTTAGAACCAGCTCTTTCGCAGACCGCTGCCTTCATATGGTCGTTGTTAAATCTCTTCTTTTTAAAATCTCCTCCCGACTCGCTTCTTCGCTTTTCACGGCCATGATTACCACCAGAGTGGTTACCATTTTTGTCCGTCTGCTTTTTTCCGCCGGTTATCATTATTCATTGATCGCTATCTCCGGTATGATCCTCGTCAGTGGTCCTCAAATTGACCGTATTTCGTTATCTCGCCTAATAATTGAGCCCCGCTTTACAACATCTCGAATAGAGAGAAAATTTATGAGAAATGAGATCTTCGACGATATCTGGGGTTTCAAACCTCTAAGAAACATCCGCGTCATACGTTCCTCGTTCTCCACCAAATGAGGTGCAACACTCGGATAACTCTGCAAACTTTGCCTCGTCATCGAGACACCGCTATGTTGTTTTGCTCTAATTTGATGAACTCCACTTCCTTCATATGATTTAACACTTTCGTGAAAGTATTTTTCATTAAATAGTTTCAAACGCTTCCCAAGACATCTTGAAGTCTTGGTACGGATGGAGTACGCTTCACGAGACTCCCACCAAGAGTCCGCCTTCGCCACGGAACATAAAAGGTGGCGAATAGAACCTTCTGTTCCTCCGCATCCCAAGACATCGAATATCTTGGTAATTTGTTTGACCCATGTTTCCGCCATGATCGGATCTCGCTTTCCTTAAATTCGGTGGTCCCAACTCTTTGAATCGCTTGGTGTGAAAACCCGTGAATTGCTATCATTTCCTCCTCAGATTTTGAACACGAGTTTCCTCGTCGATTTTTTGCATGAACCGCAAAAAAGCTTCTAAACATCCCTCGCTCATCATCTCGCCAAGGGTGTTGTTCACAGAGGAACATTGCCACTGTCAGACGTTTCTTCTCGTTGGTGAAAGACAAAGCGCTCCGCACTCCTCGTACTTCGCTATATTCTCGCCTCCCGAGAAAAATGGAACAAAAAGGAAAAGGGTGAGCTCAACTAGTTCAAGAAAAGAATATTATGACTAAGATAATATACAACAAATTACCAAGTAGTCTTCAACAGGAAAATCTAATAGAATACAATAGACAACAAATTTTAAATCAATATTCGCAATGAAATAATAATTCATTAAAAGAGTTAAGTAGAGAATGCAAACTACTATCTTCTATGTATGAATTTAAAAGTTCGTCGTCTATCTTTTATCCTCAGTAACATCAATCAATATACATCCGAATCAAATATTCATCTTTGCACTACAGCCAAAGATATTCATTACCGTCATGTTCATCTAAACACTGCTCATCTTTGCACTACGGGCAAAGATATTCTTCAGAAATCATTCATCTTTGCACTACAGTGCCAAAGATATTCCATAATATCATCATTTAAGACCAAGAAGATGAAAAATATTTTTAAAGAAACGAATCCAAAGGAAACAAAATGACAAGGATTAAGGATTAAGGATTAAGGATTCGTACTTTTTGTTTTATTCACGCCCAAAAATACCTCAAAAATAATCGCAGCGGTGTAAAATTCAAGAATGATCAAAACACGGATACAATCAAAGCTAGTATCCGTAATAGATATTTTGACAAAAAGAAGAAATTTTATTTTTCTATGAATAGTCAGATATCGTGAATAAAGCCGTATCACGTGAATAAGAACCCCAACACCAAAAGATAGAAATTCCACAAAAAACATCTTCACGCTTCATACTTAATAAGACTTTCGTGAATAAGAATCGTGAATAATAGTAACTCATGAATAAGAACTCGTGAATAAGAACTCATGAATAAGAACTCCGATATGGAAAAGTTCCAAATTTGATAAAAAGTTCCAACCAATATTTCAAAGATAATGATATTGAAGAAATAATATCATTTGAGAAGAAAATAACATCCCTTACCTCGAAAGATTAAGATTTACTATTTGGAATACTGGGATATAAAGTCTTTGAAGGAACTTGCACCGCCTAACAATACTCAAAGTATACTCAAAATACTCACAAGAATACGCTCGATAATATAGAGAGAAAAACTTCAGCTTCGTGTGTGATTTTTTCAATTCTAACCCAAGACCCTATTTATAGAAATTCTTAACAACCAAAGCGTAAAATTTAATATAATAATATTATATATATTACAAATTCTCTATGCACCTTGAACCATCTGAATTCAAAAACTTGCATGTGTTTAATGAGGCTAACCAAACACAAAAAACGTTTTGTAATTAAAATATTTTAAACTTCCAAAAATCAATTATTTTGAGCTTCGAACTTCAATAATTCATAATAAATAGCCCTTTTATCGTAAAAATTCGAATCTCGCTTTTTTTTATAGGAAATTCAATTCTCTACAACTTTGCGTAAGAAAGTTTTTCCAAATTCCAAACATAAATTGACCAAATCCACAAACCAGCGATTTTATTGTGCTATAATTAAATTTCACCAATAAATGGGGTCCACCGACATGTTTAACATGTTTTAAACATTTATTGCAACAAAAATACTCTTCCTCCTCGTATACTCATATATCCCACATTCGTTGTAAAAAATATCACCATTATTATATTATTAAAATATAATAATATATTTAAATGAATTATTTTATCGTAAAAAGATAAAATTTCAATTTTCAACAATTGTCACATTAAAAATTTTCTCCATCTATATCCACATAAAATCAATATTTTCCTCATCATATAAATCAATAATTAATTATTCACAAATAATATTACGTAATCATAATATCGACAAACCGCATTCTTCCTCAGAAAGCAGGGGCTTTCCAATAAGAATTTCTTCTTCTACAAGGCGCAATTAGGTGACCAAACCTCTTCTGTAGGCGTAAACTTTCTAGACATTGCCAATAATGTTATCTAATAATATTATTCGGATAATATGAATTATTGCTCGATAATGAAAAATACTGTGTAATGACAATTATTGAAACAACAAAGAATATAAAATATCAACGCAATAATTATTAACTCAATAAAATATCGAATAAAGAATTATCGTAACCTTTATTGAGTAAAGTGCCTTCAATAATTGGTGCAATACTGCAATCTATCGCAACAACAACGCCAGACATCGTGTTTTAACCAACGGTATTCCAACAAAGGTTAATTCAGAATAACCACGCCTGTTATTTTTAACCAACTTATATTTGTCGCTTTCTTCATCCAATCGCTTTCAAGCATGGGGCCCACACATAGTCAAGGTCGTCGTATTTAATATTCCCTTCACAAGCATTTAATATTCCACGACCAAACGAATATTCCCCGATAACAATGAATATTTTATAACCACTTGCTTATTTTTTGAAATATTTCACAGATCTTACCCTTAACTATCCACATTAATCAAATCAACCCTTACTATTTCAAAATAATAAATAGAGAAAATTAAATTTCATTAATAATAAGTTGGGGTCTTACAATTATAATACATATATATAACAAAATCACTACCTATCTAAATCTGTATGCGATATTATAATTACTAATTAAATTATATTACAACATAATATTATACCATTTATAATTATATTATAACATAATATTATACATGCTTTTAAAACATTTAAAATAACAAATAATATCATTCATAACTTACTATGTTGATTTTATAATCCCTAAATCACTATTTTTTCAATCTAAACGGTTTTTATATTATCTTTACTTAATTATTATTTCTTAAAATCTCTACTTTTTTAATCCAATATTAATATTTTAATTTTATAATCCCATAAATCACTATAAATCTAAATTATTCGATAATGTTAACTGCTCTAATATCATCATTACTAATTTAATTATTATCTCCTAAATCACTATTTTTTTTAATCTCAAATTAATATTTTGAATTTATAATCTCCTAACTCAATATAAATCTAAATTGTTTTGGTAATGTCAACTATTCTGATATTATCCTTTTTAATTTAATTATTATATCCTAAAATCACTATTTTATGATATTATCATTATTGAGCTATTATAATTACTCTCCGTTATTTATCCTAATTTATCCCTATAAATACATACCAACTATTACACAATAATTAATGCTACAAATAATTCTAAATACGATTGAAAGTGCAAAGGAGTTATATGGAGACCTTCAGATTATGATGACAGTGCATTCAATGAGAGGGGCTATGACTTCATTTTATGGAATATATCTCATTGTGTTTATATGTATGGCTTCTTCATGTGACGCCCCCAAAATAGGTATACATCACCCATCTTGAGTCGCCAAATACATGGTACAAAATTCAAATACAACTTAATTATACAACAGTCGTGTAAAATACGACAAAACATAATCTAAGAGTTTTAATAAGAATATTGTCATCTAGACAATATCCACACTCAATAGAGTCCTCATTATATTTATTGTCACATTATTTTATGAATAGTGAGGACTACTAAAACAACCATCCGGACCATCAATCCGCTCCCCCACTCGTCCCAAATATATTCTCATTTTCCGAAAAGAGAATAAATGAAAGAAAGGGTGAGCTCAACTAACCCAGTAAAAAATATTATGACTAAGATAATGCAGAATAAATTATCCTTAGCCTTCAACAGTATAACAACTAATAGAATATAATAGACAACAAGTTTTAGATCAACAACTGTAACGAAATAAGCAATTCATTAGAAGAGTCAAGTAGAGCATAAAATCTACTATCTTCTATGATTTAAAAAAATTCATCAACTTTATCACGAGACTCAAACTTTAATAAATAAACCACATCATCGAATCATCCCCTGCACTACTACCAAAGATATTCATGTAATCATCAATGTTCATAATTATACCGAATAATCACTGGTCATAATCATACCAACAACTGTCCATCAATGAACTACAGGCCAATGAGGACTTTTACCACATCATTCGTTACATTATGGTCATGATTATACCGAAATAATTCTCGGTCATAATCATATCAAGTCCATCTACGCACGTAAGCCAAAAGATGACTTTCATTACAATATAAACACGAGGATGATGACAATGATATAAGCAATAATCAAATGAAAATCGGGGATAAATATTAAAGACTTTAAATTTATCCGAGTTTAAAAATATTCAAATTGTCAACATGATCATCGCTTTGTAGAGTAAAATTCAAGAATAATATTCATGTACCAAAAATAATTTGGAATGTAGCAGAATATATATTTTTCAAATAAATAGTACCCCAGTCATAGTACCGTGTGAATAAGACTTGGGATAAGACTCGTGAATAGAATAGTACCCGATATTAAAAGTACCCTAAATATCCGAAAATAATAATATTTGGGTGAATAATAATTGGGTGAATATAACCCATGAATAAGAACTCGTAAAAAAAATACCAAAAAATGACATTTCATGATTTGAGTACAAAAGAAATGATATCTCATACGAGTATAATAGAATATACAAAACTATGAAATGAATTTTCACCGCCATGCAGAATCCACGTAGATGGATCATTTCCACAATTTAATAAAGAATGAATACGAAGGATCATTCACCACGCATGTGGTAATCCACATGTACATGTTATTCTAACGTAATAATAAAGAATGGAATAACGTAAGAATCCACCGTGCATGCGGTGAGTCCGCGTATGTATGAGTTATTCCAACAGAATAATAAAGAATGGAATAACAGCTCTTACGAGTATTGAAAGAAAATAATTCTATTCATGAATACGAAAGAAATAATACCCCTTACCTCAGAAGAAGACTGGATACTGAAATAGTGAGGTAGCACATTTCTCTTCTTCTTTCTCTCTATAACAATTGCTCTTGTAAGACTTAGTGAATTGGTGAGAAATGAAGGAAGAATGAGTTTCTATTTATAAGAAAATATAATTTCGATAATTGCACGTTTTGGGGCTCAAAATATTACAGTATAATACCTTTCTCTTTTTCTTTATTTTTAATTTAGTCCTGCAAGTATTATCAAACTTGCACCACCTCCCCTAATAGTAAATCATGTGAATCAATAGTAAATCATGTGACTCAATAGTTCTAAACATGTGAAAAAATTAATTATAATATAGTACCTCCATCTATACATCTATTTTTAATTTAGTCATGCAAGTATTATCAATCTTGCACCAACTCCCCTAATAATAAATCATGTGAATCAATAGTACACACATGTGAACATATAGTTATAAGCATGTGAATTAATAGCAATTAATTGCTCATTTATCCGGTTAATTATCCGATTGGTCAATATAACCTCCAGACATCAATTATTATCGAAATAAATATTGATTTTCACTAACACTAATAATTCTCACACTATGGAACTATCAATTTCATCTTTAATCAACACGAACTTATTCATCATTAATATTATAACTCTCAATATTTAACAACCAGGTCGTTCCCAGGAAAGAGGGGGCTTTTCGATAAGGATTTTCCTTATTATGGTAGCGCAATTAGGTGACCAAACCTCTTCTCGACGTAACTTCTAGACATTGTCAATATTGCAAATAATAATATGAATAACTTTGTCGCCTCAATTATTGATTTAATAATATAAAATATTGATCTCACGTGACAATAATTGAATCAATAATATGAGGGATATGATGCAAAGAATTCTCGTGTAGCAATAATTGAGTATAATCGAGTGACTTTTCACGTAAACATCAATAATCAATATCGTATTACTACTACGCAACCACGCCAGACATCGTACTTTTTTACTACCGGGTAGTTCAACGGTTTTAACGGTAACACTTTCGTCGTTATTTTTATAAAAAGATAATCTGTCATTTTCTTACTACGACAATACTTACTCATTGTGGGGTCCACTAATGATTGTGTCGTCGTATGGATATTCCCGACAAAAAGAATATTCCCTAACCAAACGAATATTTTATAACAACTTTTACTTTGCAAAAAATTTCACATATCACCCTTTAACTTTAACCTTTTATCAATTTAACCATTTACGAAATAAAATAATAATTATAAGAAAATTGAATACTTTTATTTCATAAAATTCGGGGTCTTACACTTCATGTATTGCATTCTATCATCTGGATTGTGGCTTTGCATGATTTGTTAAGTAGTAACATCCGGTAAATCATTTTTATCATCATTAATATTTTTTTTTGACATTATGGTAATACTATGAGTGCCTCTAAAATTGCCAAAAATGAATAAAAAACTAATGAGGCAATGTATTCGTTTTTTAACAATAACATTGTGTTATGTATGACACAGTGTTATACTGCTATGTTTTTGGACATGGTGTTTGTTTGACATGAAGATCCAACATAAATATTAATACTCGTACTTTTCAGTTTCCACGTGTAACATGTAATTTCCCTTAAGGTATGAGGACTAAAATTGAGACATTCTTCATCTGTTTCTTCTTTTGTTTGGATGTTTGAATTCAAGTGCAAGTAAGCGTATATGAGACATGAACTCTTTAAAATGCATCAAGTACCTGTGTCAGATATTTGAGGCTTGGTGAAGTTTGTGTAATGTGTAACAGACTTCAAATATGTCAGTAACAATCATATCAATATAACAATTAGATGACATTATGCATTACACTTTCTAAATATTTGTTAGTGCTTTAGAATGAAAGAGAAAATTCCCATTTTAATCGATTGGTTTACATTATAAATATTTTTATCACGAAATTAATATATATATATATATATATATATATATATATATATATATAAAGGATCAAGGGCATACCCTTTAAATTACATAACTTACATACTTTAACGCCCCCCAAAATAGGTATACATCACCCATTCTGAAATTGTCAATACATGGTATGTAAACAACTACAACTTTATTATTACAACAAGAAATCTGTGAGTTTAAATACAAATATTATCTTCTACAGACAATATCTATACTCAAATAAATCCCCATCACATTTATTGATACATTATTTTACAAAAATAGTGAGGACTACTAAACAACTCTCTGTAAACCTTCCTTCCATACCCCCAACTAAGACTCGCTACATTCTCGCCTCCCGAGAAGAAAAAATGGAACAACAAGGAAAAGGGTGAGCTCAACTAGCCCAAGAAAAGAATATTATGACTAAGATAATATACAACAAATTATCATTAGTCTTCAACAGAAAAAAACTAATAGAATACAATAGACAACAAGTTTTAAACCAATATTCGCAATGAAATAATAATTCATTAGAAGAGTTAAGTAGAGAATGCAAACTACTATCTTCTATGTATGAATTTAAAAGTTCGTCGCCTATCTTTTATCCCCTCAGTAACATCAATCAATATACATCCGAATCAAATATTCATCTTTGCACTACAGTGCCAAAGATATTCATCATTAATCATTTTCATCTAAACACTGCTCATCTTTGCACTACTGGGCCAAAGATATTCATCGAAATCATTCATCTTTGCACTACGGGCCAAAGATATTCAATAATATCATCATTTAAGACCGAGGATGATGAAAAATATTTTAAAGAAACGAATCCAAAGAAACAAAATGACAAGGATTAAGGATTAAGGATTCGTACTTTGTTTTATCCATGTCCAACAATACCTCAAAAATAATCATAGTGGTGTAAAATTCAAGAATGATCAAAACATGGATACAATCAAAGCTAGTATCCGTAATAGATATTTTGGACGAAAAGAAAAATTTTCATTTTTCATGAATAAAGGCCAATGATTCGTAAATAAAGGTCGTATACGTGAATAAAGGCCATATACGTGAATAAGAATCTCAGACACCAAAAGTTCTAAATTTGATAAAACTTCAGATCAATATTTCAAAGATAATGATATTGAAGAAATAATATCATTACTAAAAATAATATCCCTTACCTCACAAAGACAAGATTTCTAGTTGAAACACCTGATATAAAGCATGACTTGAACTTGCACCAGTATAGCAATACTCAAAATATACTCAAAATAATTGACAAAAATAAACCGATAATATAGAGAGAAAACTTCAGCTTACGATGTGATTTTCAATTCTAACCTAAGCACCCTATTTATAGGAAAATGCTTAGAACACCAAAGCAGAAAATTTAATAAATTAATATATATATATATATATATATATATATATATATATATATATATATCAAATTCATACGCCCACTTTAGAATTCAGCTCCTAGCATTTCCCACATGCCACCTTCTAGAAAAGTAAGAAAAAAAAACGTTTTTCATAAAATAAATAATTAAAACTTCCAAAAATCAATTATTTCGGAGCTTCAGAACTTCAATAATTCATAATAAATAGTCCTTTTATCAGAAAATTCGAATCTTGCAAATTTTTATAGGAAATTCAATTCTCTACAACTTTGCAGAAGAAAGTTTTCCCAAATTCCAAATAGAAATTGACCAAAAATCCACAAACCAAGCGATTTTACAAAGCTATAATCAAATTTCAGTCAGTAAATGGGGTCCACCAACATGTTTAACATGTTTTAAACATTTATTGCAACAAAAATACTCTTCCTCCTCGTATACTCATATATCCCACTTTCGTTGTAAAAATATCACCATTATTATATTATTAAAATATAATAATATATTTAAATGAATTATTTTATCGTGAAAGATAAAATTTCAATTTTCAACAATTGTCACATTAAAATTTTCTCCATCTATATCCACATAAAATCAATATTTTTCTCATCATATGAATCAATAATTAATTATTCACAAATAATATTACGTAATCACAATATGATGACCGTGCGCTCCCAGGGAAAGAGGGGCTTTCCAATAAGAATTTCTCCTTACTTGGCAAGAATTAGGTGACCAAACCTCTCCTTGATGTAACTTTCTAGACATTGCCAATAATTTTATCTAATAATATTATTCAGATAATATGAATTATTGCTTCGATAATGAAAATACCGTGTAATGATAATTATTGAACAACAAAGAATATAAAATATCAACGCAACAATCAATAAAATAAAATATCGAATAAAGAATTATCGTAACTATTATTGAGTAGTGCCTTCACGTACGTAAGAATCAATAATTGGTGCAATACCGTGTGTCTATCGTGTTTTAACCACGAGTATTTTAACAAAGATAATTGATGAATAACTACGCCGTTATTTTTAAACAACTTATATTTGTGCTTTTCTTCATCCAATCGCTCAAGCATGGGGGCCCACAAAAGACTGCGTCGTCAGATTTAATATTCTCGACAAGAAGAATATTCCACGACCAAAACGAATATTCCCCGACAACAATGAATATTTTATAACCACTTGCTTATTTTGAAATATTTATGTGTATTTTACCCATAACTATCCACATTAATCAAATCAACCTTACTATTTCAAAATAGAAAAATTAAATTTCATTAATAATAAGTTGGGGTCTTACATATACCCCCTTTAGCGGCCACGGATCGATGACGATCCTATTCTCATCGCTATATATTATCCGTCTTCAGATGAGACCTCGATTTTATGAATAAATATTTAATTTTCTCAAAATATTTTTTTTAAATATTATGGTGTGGATTTGATATAATATTATAGTGTGAGTAATATTTATAAATTTTGCAAGGTATGCAAGTTGTTATATTATATTCGATTGGTCAGGGAATATTCTTTAATGTCGAGGAATATTCGCATTTACTCAAGACAATCATCAGTGGACCTTTACTAACGGAATTATTGTTTGATTGAGAAAACGACAAAAATATTTTTATGAAAAATAATGGTGGAAGTTTTAATTGCTATTATCTTGTTGAACTACTCTAGAGTAAAAGTACAAAGAATACGCTGTGGTTGCATAAGAGCACACTCAGTATTGATTATTAATGCTTACGTGAGAAGTCACCCGGTTTTGTTCAATTATTGCTATAGTAATTGTTGCATAAGATCTCATGTTATTTGATTCAATTATTATCGATATTTTATATATTATTAAATCAATAATTGAAATGACAGAGTTATTAATATTATAAATTGCAATATTAACGATGTCAGAAGTTCGCGCCATGGAGAGGTTTGGTAACCTAATCATACGCAAATAGGAGAAAATCCTTATCGAAAAGCCCTTTTTTCCTGGGAACGACCTGGTCGATTAATATTGTGAATTATAATAAAGGTGATAAATGTTGTTAAAATTATTAAGGTGATTTTTATAAAGATTTGCTTATTTTATGGACCCCTATTTACCCATTTTTCAAAATATTCGGTAGAAATTTTTTATAAAGGTGGGGCCCACATGTGGGGCCCATTTGTGTTGGAAAAATAATTTTAGAAATGGAAGAGTATACGTATGGAAGTATATGTATGTATTGAGTGTATGGTGGGAGAAAATTGTAAGACCCCAGCTTTTATAAATAAAGATGAATTTTCTATAAATATTATTTTTGAATATTATGGAATAAATTTGATATAATGTTATAGTTGTGGGTAATATTTATAAATTTTGCAAAGTAAGCAAGTTGTTATAAAATATTCGTTTGGTGGGGAATATTCTTTTTGTCGAGGAATATTCGTGACGATCGCTCAATCATTAGTGGACCCTAATAACGAAAGTATTGTCGTAGTTAGAAAACGACAAAATTATCTTTCTATAAAAATAACTATGGAGGAGTTATTCTGCAATTAATTTGACGCCCCCAAAATTAGGTATACGCCACCCATCTTGGGTCGCCACTTACATGGTACATAAATTCAAATACAACTTACTAACCTAACTGCATGGTATGCAATACGACATAAACCGTGAGTTTGAATACAAATATTGTCTACTAGATATTATACAAACTCAAAAGGAGTCCTCATTACAACTATTATCACACTTTTTCACGTAATAGGGAGGACTACTAATGCTATCCTCTCGACCATTACTTCGCTCCCCGACTCGTCCCAAATATATTCTCATTTCAAAGAGAACAAAGGAAAGAAAGGGTGAGCTCAACTAGCCCAAAGAAGAAATATTATGACTAAGATAATGCGTATAAATTATCATTAGCCTTCAACAATATTAAACCGATAAAATACAATAGACAAACCGGTTTAATCATAGCTGAATAAGCAACCCATTAAAAGAGTCAAGTAGAGAATAAAGTCTACTATCTTTTAGGTTTTAAAAGGTTTTCATCAATTTTATCACCGAGACTCAAATTTTAATAAATAAACCACCACATCTAATCATCCCCGTACCACTTGGCCAAGGATTTTCATCAAATTATCAATGGTCATGACTATACCGAATCACCCCGGTCATAATCATACCAAAACTATCCATCATCGCATTACAAAAGCATCGAGGACTTTTGTCACATCATTTATATCAAGTCATGATTATACCGAATGATCCTCGGTCATAATCATACTAAGTTCATCTATGCACGTAAGCCAAAGATAACATAATATAACATGAGGATGATGACAATGACATAATAATTCAATAAAACAAGTTCAAGAATTATTTAATCCATGAATTATTAACGTCCAAATTGTCAACATATCACTGTTTAGTGAGTAAAATTCAAGAATGATCGGAAGAATATTTCCATGAAAAGATATCGGATGAAACGCAAATATCAAGGATATTCTACTAATTTCATGGAGTATAGAAGTCAAAGT
This sequence comes from Panax quinquefolius, assembly GCA_020205615.1. NCBI lineage: Eukaryota > Viridiplantae > Streptophyta > Magnoliopsida > Apiales > Araliaceae > Panax > Panax quinquefolius. Next base: position 126,214,000 of record CM035170.1, read on the forward strand.
TTTAACCAACCGGGTATAATAAAGAATGGAATAACAAAAGAAATCACCATGCACGCGCGATTGCGATGTATAGGCAAGTTATTCCAATGTAATAATAATAACGGAACCAAAGTCGTGAAATTCACACCGACGTGATGTTCCAACGTAATAATAAAGATGGAACCGGATCCTGTGTAAAACACACGTATAGATATTCCAATGTAATGATAAAGATTTTAACCAGTCCTGTAAAACACACATGATGTGATGTTCTAACAGAATAATAAAAATGGAACCAGTCCGGTGTAAAACACATGCATGTGATGTTCCAATGTAATAATAGAAGAATGTCACCAAGTATAGGTAAATCACAGATACAAAGTTATTCCAATGTAATAATAAGCAATGGAATAACATAAGGATTTCACCAAGTATAGGGTATGCCACATGTCAAAGTTATGTATAGGGTATGCCACTTTTTACAAAAGTTATTCCAATGTAATAATAATGAATGGAATAATGTAAGTTCTCTTCAAGAAAAGAATAACACCCCTTACCGTAAAAAGAACTGAATATAGAAGTAGTGAAGTAGCGAATACTCTTCTTCTTTCTATAATTTTCTCTCTATAAACTTCTCTCTCTATAATTTCTCTCTCTAGAGTTTCAATGAATTCGTAAGAAAATAATGAAGGAATGAGCTTCTATTTATAGGAAAATGGAATGCATAAGAATTAATCCATGAACGGTCCAGTATTGATTTACTTTAATCTGACGGTCCATATTTAAAGAAAAATCTTTTAAATAAAATATAATATATTCTATTTATATAAAAACATTTTACTATGCAAACACTATGCAATACTATGCAAAACACTACGCAACACTATGCATAATAAAATATAATATATTCTATTTATGTAATAACTTTAATAAAGTATTCTATTTTATATAAAAGATGTTTCGCTTTATTACGTTAATAATACGAATAAAACAAAACGTCATTATCACTATAATAATTCATATTATTAATCGACAATAATGGAATCAAACCGAGTGACTTCTCACATAAGCATCAATAATCAATACCGCAGTATTATGCAACCACACGTATTCATCGTATTTCTTTTACTACCGAGTAGTTCAACAAGAACCACGGTGAAACTTCCGCCGTTATTTCAATAAAATATTTTTGTCGTTTTCTCAATCCGACAATAATTACATTGCCAGGGTCCACCAATGATTGAGCCATTGTATTTAATATTCCTCGCTAAACCGAATATTCCCCACCAATCGAATATAATATAACCACTTGCATACTTTGCAAAATTTATAAATACTACCCACAACTATAATATTATCTCAAATTCACACCATAATATTAAAAATTATTTCACCAAAATTTAAATCTTTATTGATAAAATCTGGGGTCTCACAATCTCCCTCCTTATGGAATTTACGCCCTCGAAATTAGGGTGCGATACTGGTATGATAAAGAGGTGAGGATACCTTGAATACCTTTATCGTTGAAAATATTAAGTTCATCTTTGCAATCCTACCAAAGATATTCATTAACAATTCATCTTTTCAGCACTACAGCCCAAGATATTTATTAACAATTCATCTTTGCACTACAGCCAAAGATATATAACGTAAAAACAAATAATCTCGAGACTCGACTTTAATAGTATCACAACCATGAATTATCCATGCACTACTTGGCTAAGGATATTCGTGTTTTTAATTACTACCATGATTATACCGAATAATCCGTGGTCATAATCATACCAAGTCTATCAATGCACTACTACCAAAGATGACTTTTACCACATCCATGAATTAATATTTCATTCACGAGACTCACCAATATTTAATCCTTATCATCGAATCATCCCCGCACTACGGGCCCAAGGATATTCATTAAGTATCACGACCACGAATTATCCATGCACTACTACCAAAGATAATTGTGTATTCATTAAGTATCACGACCACAAATTATCCATGCACTACTACCAAAGATAATTGTGTATTCATTAGTATCACGACCACAAATTATCCATGCACTACTACAAAAGATAATTGTGTATTCATTAAGATCACGACCACAAATTATCCATGCACTACTACCAAAGATAATCGTGTATTCATTAGTATCACGACCACAAATTATCCATGCACTACTACAAAAAAGATAATCGTATTCATTAAGATCACGACCACAAATTATCCATGCACTACTACTGGCCAAAGATAATTGTGTATTCATTAAGATATCGCGACCACAAATTATCCATGCACTACTACCAAAGATAATTGTGTATTCATTAAGTATCACGACCACAAATTATCCATGCACTACTACAAAAGATAATTGTGTATTCATTAAGATCACGACCACAAATTATCCATGCACTACTACCAAGATAATCGTGTATTCATTAGTATCACGACCACAAATTATCCATGCACTCACGGCAAAAGATAATCGTGTATTCATTAGTATCACGACCACAAATTATCCATGCACTACTACCCAAAGATAATTGTGTATTCATTAAGATCACGACCACAAATTATCCATACACTACTACCAAAGATAATTGTGTATTCATTAAGATCACGACCACAAATTATCCATGCACTACTACAAAAGATAATTGTGTATTCATTAGTATCACGACCACAAATTATCCATGCACTACTACCAAAGATAATTGTGTATTCATTAAGATCACGACCACAAATTATCCATGCACTACTACTACCAAAGATAATTGTGTATTCATTAAGTATCACGACCACAAATTATCCATGCACTACTACCAAAGATAATTGTGTTTTCAATTACGGTTATTATTATTATACCGAACAATCCCTCAGTCATAATCATACCAAGTCCATCTACGCACTACAGCCACGTATGACTTTCAACATAATATAAACATGAGGATAATGATATAAAGAATAAATCAAATGAGATAAAGGATAAATATTAAACATTTATAATATAATTTATCCGTGATTCAAGAATATCCCCATGTTATCAATCACTTAATAATCTCATAATCTAATAACATTAATATTATAACAATATTTTAATCACTTCTTAAATTTATAAACAATTTTTCTCAATTGTTTACGCTTTACCATATAATGCATTTAATCATTCAAAATGCCATACTTATAAAATATCATCACCAATTATCAAATCCTCATCAAAAAATATGCATATACTATATATAGATTCTCTAGCCATAAAATCTTATTTTCAACTTTGTTACTTCACATAACATATTTAACTCATATGTTCAGTAATTAAACTATTTTCATGAAAATACCAAATCAGTCCCAAAAATATTTCTTTTCTGGGATTTAGCATAATATAGTCCCATAATGAAAATATATTTTTCTCGAATTTTTAAAATTCATTTACTATTTTTCAAAAATCAATTTCTAATTAATTCCTTAAGAAATTAGCTACCTCAAGTTTAACTCCAAAATTCCCAAATCTTGACAGGACCTTACACATGTTAACGTGAGCTTCCAGTTTAAATTTCATGGTCATCGAGTTATAGAACTCGGTTATAGCGTTTTTTATTCGGAAAAACCTAAATATTGAAATAGTCATAACTTGCTCATTTGAAGTCAGAATGAGCTCATTTTTGGACAGGAGGTACTTTATACCATATACTTTCATGTCCCAAAAGGCCAGAATTTTTCTCATAATTTAAGTGGCCGAAACAGCCCCTCTAAAATCATGGCAGCAGCTTTTTTCAGTTTTTTGCAGCTTTGCACTCCTTTGCTAAAATCAGTCCACACAAAAATCTACAACACCTTTTCCAGTAATTCCACTTGGATTAGTTAGGTAACTCGTAGATCTAACTCTAGGACTTGACCACATTCAAAAATTCAAAATATAATAGGAGATATGGTCAATTGAATTTCATGTTACGTTTTTCACCAAAATCTGATTTTCAACTCTTTGTGATTTCTAAGAAACTTTCATGTTTTCACATAATAACCAACATAACTCATCATAACACTTACTAATACTTCATATACCCATAATTTTCATTAGTCCAATTCTTTTATTATGACTTTCATCATAATCCTCGTAAATAGATCCTTTTAGTTGAAGAAATATTTGAGGGTTTAAGAAATGGGTTTTTTGTCTTTGGGTCAATACAAAATTCGATTTCACGCTCTAGGGTAGGCTAGGAAATCTTCAAGAATACGTCAAGAAATTTATTAATGATATAAATATCATTCAAAATCATATTCTCTCGTCCAAGACTTGAATAAGACGTCACATTAATACCAACTGTGACTTCTATCCCTTAACCTGGATAAGCACCTCACAATGATACCTATCAACTTGTCATCTTCAAATCACGACATCGCCACTGTAAAGTCCGCTTTGGTGCATTCCATACAAGGAAGTCAACAATGAAAGGTTCGGGGCTCTTTACTTATGGCTTGATATGACAATAATTGACTTTAGTAGTTTGGTTACTTGAATTCGCACAATAAGTTGGTTATGAATATAAAGCTAACAACCTTACGAAAAGCATGATGAGTAGTTAACCAATTGATTCCTTAAATCACATCAAAGGCAAGTATTTTCAAAAAGATAAGATCGACAGGTAACGTGAAAGTGTTTATTTGAATCAAACAAGATTTAAAAATAGTAAGCGTAGAACGAAGGCTCAACTAACGAAGTTTCAACCAATAAGTCAAAGTCTAACTTCTCCGGAGTCAAATTTAAACGTTGAACGCAAGCAAGAGAGATAAAATAATGGGTAGAACCGGTATCTTATAAGGTATAGACTTCGTAATTTATAATTAACTAACCCGTGCTAACTTCGTTCGGTTTACTCGCTTTTTGAGAAGTCATGAAAAATGCACTTCCTAAAACCAACGACTTTGTTTTGTCCATATCCACCTTTGGTGCTACCGTCCCAGCTAGACTTGACTTTGGTGCACAACAAAATTGGGCTAAATGACCTTCTCTTCTTGCAATTTCCACTTCTATTATCTTTGCCATGATTACCACCGAAGTGGTTACCATTCTCAGCATGATAATTTCCCCCACGATGGTTATCATTGTTCTGATAGTCGTTGCCACCAGTATGATTATTATCGTGTTGTTGGTCGTTACCTTTTGTTTGAAATTTGAATCAACACTCTCATGTGCTTCATTGCTTATCTCAAAGATTTTCGGATGTCATTCTTAAACACCGTCACAAAACAAGGGTTAATTAACATATCACATATTATCCCTATACTCGATTCCACCAATTAAATACCAAATAAATTTAGGTAGGTCATACTAATGAAGGAATTCCCGCCTCTCCCTCCTAGTTCTTATCTCACATCTCACCAGGGGATCATATCCTAAGCTCGATACCAACCGTGACGCCCCAAAATTAGGTATACGTCACCCATCTTGGGTCGCCACTTACATGGTACATAAATTCAAATACAACTTACTTAACCTAATCTGAGTATACAATACTGACATAAAAATCGTGAGTTTGAATACAAATATTGTCTACTAGATATTATACAAACTCAAAAGGAGTCCTCATTACAACTATTATCACACTTTTTCACGCATAGGAGGACTACTAATGCTATCCTCTGGACCATTACTTCGTTCCCCGACTCGTCTCAAATGGTATTCTCATTTCCAAGAGAATAAAAGGTGAAAGAAAGGGTGAGCTCAACTAGCCCAAAGAAGAAATATTATGACTAAGATAATGCGAGAATAAATTATCATTAGCCTTCAACAAATATTAAATTGATAAAATACAATAGACAACCGGTTTAATCTGCGGCGGAATAAGCAACCCATTAAAAGAGTCAAGTAGAGAATAAAGTCTACTATCTTTTAGGTTTTAAAAAGGTTTTCATCAATTTTTATCACGAGAGACTCACTTTAATAAATAAACCACCACATCTAATCATCCCCGTACCCACTTGGCCAAGGATTTTCATCAAATTATCAATGGTCATGACTATACCGAATCACCCCGGTCATAATCATACCAAAACTATCCATCATTTGCATTACAGAATAGCAATCGAGGACTTTTGTCACATCATTTATATCAAGTCATGATTATACCGAATGATCCTCGGTCATAATCATACTAAGTTCATCTATGCACGTAAGCCAAAGATAACATAATATAACATGAGGATGATGACAATGACATAATAATTCAATAAAACAAGTTCAAGAATTATTTAATCCATGAATTATTAACGTCCAAATTGTCAACATGATATCTTTGTTTAAGTAGAGTAAAAATTCAAGAATGATCGGAAGAATATTTCCATGAAAAGATCTTTGGATGAAACACAAATATCAAGGATATTCTACTAATTTCATGGAGTATAGAAGTCAAAGTTTTAACCAACCGGGTATAATAAAGAATGGAATAACAAAAAAATCACCATGCATGCGGTATTGCATGATGACAAAGTTATTCCAATGTAATAATAATAACGGAACCAAAGTCGGTGAAATTCACACCGCGTGATGTTCCAACAGAATAATAAAGATGGAACCAGATCCGGTAAAACACACGATAGGATATTCCAACAGAATGATAAAGAAAATTTTAACCAGTCCTATGTAAAACACACAAACAGGATGTTCAGCGAATAATAAAAATGGAACTAGGTCCTGTAAAACACACGCATGTGATGTTCCAACAAAATAATAGAAGAATGTCACCAAGTATAGGGTAAACCATGTATACAAAAAGTTATTCCAATGTAATAATAAGCAATGGAATAACATAAGGATTTCACCAAGTATAGGTATGCTGCGTATCAGGTTATGTATAGGTATGCCACTTTTACAAGTTATTCCAATGTAATAATAATGAATGGAATAATGTAAGTTCTCTTCAAGAAGAATAATAACACCTTTACCGTAAAAAAGAACCTAATATAGAAGTAGTGAAGTAGCGAGAATACTCTTCTTCTTTCTATAATTTTCTCTATATAACTTCTCTATAATTTCTCTCTGAGTTTCAATGAATTCGTAAGAAAATAATGAAGGAATGAGCTTCTATTTATAGGAAAATGGAATGCATAAGTAACTAATCCATGAACTATCCAGATTGATTTACTTTAATCGGACGGTCCATATTTAAAGAAAAATCTTTTAAATAAAATATAATATATTCTATTTATATAAAAACATTTTACTATGCAAACACTACGCAATACTATGCAAAACACTATGCAACACTATGCATAATAAAATATAATATATTCTATTTATAGAATAACTTTAATAAAGTATTCTATTTTATATAAAAAGATGTTTCGCTTTTTATTACGTTAATAATATGAATAAAACAAAACGTCATTATCACTATAATAATTCATATTATTAATCGACAATAATGGAATCAAACTAAGTGACTTCACATAAGCATCAATAATCAATACCGCAGTAATGCTACTATGCAACCACACGTATTCGTATTTTTTACTACCGAGTAGTTCAACAAAGAACTACCAGTAAAACTTCCGCCGTTATTTCAATAAAATATTTTTGTCGTTTTCTCAATCCGATAATAATTACATTATGGGGGTCCACCAATGATTGAGCCGTTATATTTAATATTCCCTCGCTAAACCGAATATTCCCCACCAATCGAATATAATATAACCACTTGCATACTTTACAAAATTTATAAATACTACCCACAACTATAATATTATCTCAAATTCACACCATAATATTAAAAATTATTTCACCAAATTTAAATCTTTATTGATAAAATCTGGGTCTCACAGCTTAAAACTGTTGAACTACCCAAAGTAAAAGTAAATCGATGTCTGGCGTGGTTGCATAGTAGCAAGACACTGGTATTGATTATTGTTGCTTACGTGAGAAGTCACTTTAGCTATACTCAATTATCACTACGAAGAATTCTTTGCATCATATCTCTTATATTATTGATTCAATTATTGTCACAAGATTATCATCAGTATAATATATTATATTATTAATTGAGGCGACAAGTTATAAATGATTAATAATTGTTGAAAGATTAAAAATGTGTTGATTAAAAATAAAATAATTTGTGGTAATATTTATTCAATCCTTGATGTATATAAAAGAGTCATTATGAGGCGTTTGTGGTAAGTTAGATTATTTTATGGGGGCCCATATGTCATCATCTAAGAGTCTCTTCACAATAGTAATTACCTTTGTGAATAAGTAATTACCTTCGTTAATAGTATTTACCTTCAATCGATAGTATTTACCTTAAATCGATAGAATTACCTTTGTGAATTGTAATTACCTTGGTGAATAGTAATTACCTTCGTCAATAGTATTTACCTTCGTCAATAGTAATTACCTTCGTCAATAGTAATTACCCCTTCGCAAATAGTAGTTGTCCCTTCAATATTACCAAGAGTTAACTGTCTCTTCGGTGTTCCAAAGGTTAATTACCCCTTCGTAAATTGTAGTTGTCTCTTCAATATTACTAAGAGTCATTTTGACCCTTCGTTAAGACCAAGAGCCACCCTCGCTTTTTCTATAAATAAAAGCTCATTCCTTCATTATTTCTTACGAATTCATTGAAACTCTGAGAGAGAAACTATAGAAAAAAGAAGAAAAGTATTCTGCTACTTCACTTTTCCAATATTCATTCTTCTAAGGTAGGGAATATTATTTGTTGTACTCGTAAGGGGTGTTATTCTTTCTTATTCATGAAGAGAACTTCATTATTCCATTCATTATTATTACGTTGGAATAACTCTTGTAAAAGTGGCATACCCTATATACATAACTTTTGATACGCCAGACACCTATATACTTGGTGAAATCCTTATATTATTCCATTCTTATTTATTCATTGGAATAACTCAGATCGCTGAATCCCCTATACTTTATCTATCTTCTACATTATTCCATTCTTTATTATTCTGTTAGAATATCCTCGCTCGTGTTTTACACCTAACACGTTCCATTGTTTATTATTCCGCCTTTATTATTATTCATTTGGAACATCATGTATGCATGTTTTACACCCACCGGTTCCGCTTTATTATTATTCTGCTTGGAACATCTTCTGCATGCGCTTTACGTGGGACCGGTTCCGTTATTTATTATTCTGCTGAAATAACTTTGCCTCTGCGATTATCGCATGCACGGTGATTTCTTTTGTTATTCCATTCTTTATTATACCCAATTGGTTAAAACTTTGACTTCTATACTCCATGAAATTAGTAGAATATCCTCGATATTTTGCGTTTCATCCAAAGATCTTTTCATGGAAATATTCTTCCGATCATTCTTGAATTTTACTCTCAAAAAAAAAGATTGTTGACAATTTGGACGTTAATAATTCCCGGATAAAATAACTCTTGAACTTGTTTTATTTAATTCTTATATCATTGTCATCATCCTCATGTTTATATTATGTTGAAAGTCATCCGTGGCTCAGTGGTGCATAGATGGACTTGGTATGATTATGACCAGGATTATTCGATAATCATCATGACCGTAATGTTACAAATGATGTGATAAAAATCAAAGATCAGTAGTAGTATTGATGGACGATTGTTGGCATGATCATGACCATTAATGAATACACAACTATTCTCGCCCGTAGTGCATGAATAATTGTGGTCGTGATACTAAAGAATATCCTCGGGCCGTAGTGAAGGGGGGTGATTCGATGATGTGGAATATTTATTAAAGTCGAGTCTCAAATTTATAACAAAGATGAAAAACCTTTTAAATCATAAAAGATAGTAGATTTTATTTTCTACTCAACTTTTTAATGGATCACTTTGGTTCCTTACCGTAGTTAAACTTGATGTTCATTATATTTTATCGCTTTAACACCGTTTGAAGGCTAATGATAATTTATTCTCGCATTATCTTAGTCATAATATTTATTATCGAGCTAGTTGAGCTCACCCTTTCTTTCACCGCTTTCTTCGTGAAATGAGAATATAAATTTGGGACGAAGTCGGGGAACGTAAGAAATGGTCCAGAGGATAACATTAGTAGTCCTCACTATTCTATGAAATAGTGTGATAATAATTGTAATGAGGACTCTTTTTGAGTTTGTATAATATCTAAGTAGACAATATTTGTATTCAAACTCATGCTTTATGTCGTATTGCATACTGCATACGCTTATATTAGTAAGTTGTAGATTAAATTCCGTACCACGATCCGACTACCCAAGATGGGTGATGTATACCTAATTTTGGGGGCATCACAATTGGTATCGTAGCTTGGGATATGATGTAGACCCCGACTTTTATAAATAAAGATGAATTTTTCTATAAATATTATTTTTGAATATTATGGAATAAATTTGATATAATGTTATAGTTGTGGGTAATATTTATAAATTTTGCAAAGTATGCAAGTTGTTATAAAATATTCGTTTGGTTGGGGAATATTCTTTTGTTATGGAATATTCGCATAATGCACTACTCAATCATTAGTGGACCCCATAATAGAATTATTGTTTGGATTGAGAAAACGACAAAATATTTTATAAAAATAACTATGGAGGTGTTACCGTTAAAATCATTGAACTACCCGGTGGTAAAGAAAAGAATACGATGTCTGGCATGGTTAAGAAGTACACTACCAGTATTGATTATTGATGCTTACGTGAGAAGTCACTCAAATATGCTTAATTATTCTCACAATAATTGTCGTATCATATCTCTTATATTATTGATTCAATTATTGTCACATTATCATCTCAGTATAATATGTTATAGTATTAAATCAATAATTGAGACGACAAGTTATAAATGATTAATAATTGTTGAAAGATTAAATATGTGTTGATGAAAAATAAAATGATTTGTGGTTAGTTTGATTATTTTATGGGGGCTCATATGTCATCATCTAAGAGTCTCTTCGTCAATAGTAATTACCCTTGTGAATATATTTACCTTACCTTCAATAATAGTAATTACCTTCGTCGATAGTAATTACCTCTTGTGAATAGTATTTACCTTCGTCAATAGTATTTACCTTCGTTAATAGTAATTACCTTTACCAGACGTCGAACCACTTGTCGTTTCACATTACAAAAGCGCCGAACCACTTGTCATTTCACATTACAGCGGCGAAACCACTTTTCTTTCACATCATCACCAAATCAAGAGCCACTTGCCTTTTCACACGGTGGTAGGTGATAAGCTAGAAATCTTCTATAAATAGAGGCCTAGTGCTTCATTATTTTCACTTAATTCATTCAAGCTTTAGAGAGAGAAAGTATAGAGAGAATAAGAGAGAAAGAAGAAGAGTATTTTGTTACTACACCATCACTGCGTTATTCAATCTCCTACCAAAAGTAAGGGGTGTTATTCTTTCTTATTCATGAAGAGAATCATTGTTATTCCATTGCTTATTATTCTGCTGGAATAACTCAGATACGCCATTTACCCTATACTTGGTGACATTCTTCTATTATTCTCATTGGAACATCCTGTCTGCATGTGTTTTACATCGGACTGGTTCCGCTCTTTATTATTATTCTCATTGGAACATCCTGCGTGTGTTTTATATCTGGGACTGGTTCCGCTTTTTATTATTCTGTTGGAATATCCTCGTCTGTGTGTTTTACACCTTACTCGGTTCCGCTCTTTATTATTCTCATTGGAATATCCTGCTCGTGTGTTTTACACCGACACTGTTCCGTTATTATTATTCTCGGTGAATAACTCTCGTCTCATGCGGGTACTGCATGCATGGTGATTTCTTTTGTTATTCCATTCTTTATTATACCCAGTTGGTTAAAACTTTGACTTCTATACTCCATGAAATTAGTAGAATATCCTTGATATTTGCGTTTCATCCAAAGATATCTTTTCATAAAAATATTCTTCCGATCATTCTTGAATTTTACTCTACAAAACAAAGATCATGTTGACAATTTGGACGTTAAAATTCCCGGATAAAATAATTCTTGAACTTGTTTTATTGAATTCTTATATCATTGTCATCATCCTTATGTTTATATTTTTTTTAAAAGTCATCTCGTGGCTTGTAGTTCATAGATGGACTTGGTATGATTATGACCAGAGACTATTCGATTGTAATCATGACCGTAATGTTACAAATGATGTGGTAAAAATCCTCGATGGTAGTAGTGCATTGATGGACAGCTTGTTGGCATGATCATGACCATTAATGAATACACAAATATTCTTGGCCCGTAGTGCATGAATAATTGTGGTCGTGATACTAAAGAATATCCTCGGCAGTAGTAAGTGCGGGGGTGATTCGATGATGTGAAATATTTATTAAAGTCGAGTCTCAATATAACAAAGATGATGAAAACCCTTTAAAACCTAAAAGATAGTAGACTTTATTTTCTACTTGACTCTTTTAATGGATTGCATATTCCATTTGCAGCTTAAATTGGTTGTTATTGTATTTTTTATCGCTTTAACATTGTTGAAGACTATTGATAATTTATTCGCATTATCTTAGTCATAATATTTCTTCTTGGGCTAGTTGAGCTCACCCTTTCTTTCACTTTATTCTCTTGAAATGAGAATATAGCCGACGAGTGGGAAACGAGTGATGGTCCTCGAAGATAGCATTAGTAGTCCTCACTATTCTGTGAAATAGTGTGATAATAATTATAATGAGGACTCTTTTTTGAGTTTGTATAATATCTAGTAGACGATATTTGTATTTAAACTCACAGTTTATGTATTAAGTTATATTTAAATTCTGTACCATGTAAGTGGCGACCCAAGATGGGTGATGTATACCTAATTTTGGGGGCGTCGCATATGATCCCTAGCTAAGATGTGAGAATAGTACTAGGAGGGGAGAGACGGGGAATATCTTCGCTAGTATGACCTACCTAAGTTTATGTGCTATTTTATTGGTCATCGAATATAGAGATAATTTGTTACATGTCAATTAACCTTTTGTTTTGTGGCGATGTCAAAATGACATCCGAGAATGTTGAGAATAAGAATGGAGCACAAAGCGATCGTTGATTCATCACATATCAATAATCGTGATAATGTGCATCGTAAGGCGACAATCCTCACGCAAACAACAACAACGACTGAAAATGATGAATGATCAAATGTTCGGAGGCTTTATGCAATTTATGCAACAAAGAAAGCAGAGCGACTCTGTCCAAAACGTGGGTGGAAACACGGAAAACTCTCGGCGGTCACCGCTAAACAATTCAAGGAGCTGGGACCACCGGAGTTTAAGGAGAGAGCCAAAACCACTTCTCGCGGAAGCATGGAGAAAGCAGATTACCAAGATATTTGATGTCTTGGGATGCTCCGAGGAGCAAAAGGTTCCTTTACCGCTTTTATGTCATGGCGGAGGCAGATTCATCGGTGGGAATCGGTAAAATCGTACTCAACTTCTTTGCATCAAGATATATTGGGAGAAGTTCCAGGAGTCGTTCAACGACAAATACTTTCCCGAAAGTATTACGCCACATGAAGGAGGTGGAGTTTATCAAGTTGGAACAAAAAAAATATGACAAAGGTCGTAATACGAGGCAAAATTTGCGGAGTTATCACTATTTCGTCCCACTTGGTGGATAATAAAGAGAATGGCGCGAATGTTTTTAAGAGGTTTGAAGTCGGAGATACGTCAACATCTTATTTCTCATAAACCGTGTTTGTATTCGGATGTTGTAAATAGGGGGCTTAGTTAGTGGAGCGCGATAACGAGTCAACGAACTAAAAAGAGAGCGATTCAAGAAAATTATAATACCAATGAGAGAGTAGTCATCGAGCGGTGACAACAAGCGTGGAGGAATCAACAGGCCGGATATGGTAACCACTTGGTGGTAATCGTACAAAATAATAAGAATGGACATTTCAAGAAAAGGAGATTCAACAATGATGGAAAGACGTCAAAGACCAAAGACCGTTGTTAAGGAAGGAGAAAAACCACCTATCATATGCTTCAAATGTGGAGGAGAGGACACATCGGTTCGAATCTCACGCCATGCCATCCAAAGCATGTTATAATTGTGGAAGAGAAGGTCACTTAGCTCGATTTTGTTGCCATCAAGACAAATTCACTAGGATGGAGGCACCAAAGGCCCCGTAAAAGTCAAAACCGTGCGGTCTGAGGAGAGCGTTCGTTGTGACCTCCCAAAAGAGCAAGGAATCGAATGAGGTCATCACGGGTAAGCTTATCATAAACTCTAATGAAGTCTATACTTTATTTGATACCGGTTCTTCCCATTCTTTATTTCTCCTACTTACCATCGATTAAATTTGACTCGGAGAAATTAGACTTTGACTTATCTGTGGAAACTCCGTTGGGAGAAACCTTCATTACATCCACTGCTTATAAGTCTTGTTTGGTTCAAATCGGCACCTCACATTACTGTCGATCTTATTTCATTAAAATACTTGCATTTTGACGTGATTCTGTGGATTGATTGGTTAACTACTTATCATGCAAAAATTGATTGTTTTCGTAAGGTTGTTAGCTTTCATATTCCTAATCAACCTATTATGCTAATTCAAACGACCAAACCATTAAAATCAATCACGGTCATCTCAAGCCATAAAGCTATTTGTTTATTGAAAAAGCGGATGTCAAGCTTTCTTAGCTCATGTCACGATTTAAACAAAAATACGCCAGGTTTGAACGATATTTCTATTGTTAATAAATTTCCGACGTATTCCCAGAAGAACTTCTGGCCTACCCCGAGGCGTGAAATTGAATTTTGTATCGACCTTGAACCCCAGTACAAAACCTATTTCCAAAGCCCCATATCGAATGGCTCTATTGAACTTCGTGAGTTAAAGACCCAACCGCAGGAATTGTTAGACATTGGCTTTATTCGTCCTAAGTACTTCTCCTTGGGTGCTCCTGTTCTATTCGTGAAGAAGAAAAAGATGGGAGTATCGACTTTGTATTGATTATCGGGAATTGAATCATGTCACCATCAAAATAGTATCCATTGCCACGTATTGATGACTGTTTGACCCGATTGCAAGGAGCCAAATTCTTTTCAAAGATTGATCTTCGTTAGGATATCACCAATTGAAGATTAGAATCACCGACATTCCAAAGACGGCTTTCGTAACTCGATGCGGGCATTATGAATTCCTAGTTATGTCCTTTGGATTGACTAATGCTCCCGCCGCCTTCATGGATATGATGAACCGAGTATTCAAGGAATATTTAGATCACTTTGTGGTCGTCTTTATTGATGACATCCTTATTTATTCCAAAAGCCGTGAAGATCATGAAAGCAACACTTGAGGTGACACTCCAAAAGCTTCGTGAATATAAGCTTTATGCCAAGTTGAAGAAATGCGAGTTCGTCAAGAAGTAGCATTCCTTGGGCACATGGTATCAAGTCATGGAATATCTGCTGACCCAAAGAAAGATTGAAGCTATTCAAAGTTGGGAACAACCTAAATCGATGGCCGGAAGACGTAGCTTTCTCGGTTTAAATTGGTTATTATCGGAGATTCGTGGAAGGATTTTCTCGAATCGCTACTCCATCGACTCGGTGACTCGAAAAGATACAAAGTTCGGTTGGAGCGAAGAATGTGAGAAGAGTTTTCAAGAACTCAAGAGAGACTTATTTCAAAGACCTTACGACAATACCATCCGCTCGGAGGATTTGTCATCTACGGTGATGCTTCTAGCAAAGGGTTGGGATGTGTTCTCATGCAACATGGAAAAGTTATAGCTTTATGCCTCGCGATAACTCAAAGAATATGAGAGGAATTATCCTACTCATGATCTAGAGTTGGCAGCTGTTGTCTTTGCACTTAAAATTTGGAGGCATTACTTGTATGGGGAGAAAGTGGAGATCTTTATGGATCATAAAAGCCTCAAATATTTCTTCACTCAAAAGGAACTCAACATGCGACAACGACGTTGGCTTGAACTGTTGAAAGATTATGATCATACCATCCAATACCATCCCGGAAAAGCGAACGGTAGTAATGACGATTGAGTAGAAGATCATATGCAAAGTCGAGTGCGTTATTGTCAACGCAAAGGCCCATTTTGTGTGACTTGCAAAAGATGGAGATAGAGTTAAAGACTCTGGGGACGCGTGTGATGATAAGCGAGTATACGAGTAGAAATCGACTTTAATCGATAAAGTTAAAGTCGTTTCGAAGCTGCAGACTGGAGCGATGCGTATGAGGAAGAAAGTGCGAGAAAGGTGCTATATCTTAAGAAGCAAGAATCGATGAAGAAGGAATACTTGAGTCAACTCTGCACTTTGTGTTCTAACGACCACGATTTAAAGTATAATATCATGATGGAGGCGCACAACACATTTTTGCAATCCATCCCGGGAGTACCAAAATGTATCATGATATTCGCTATATATTTTGGTGGAGCAATATGAAGAGAGAGATAGCGTTGTTTATCTCAAGGTGTCTAACTTGTCAACGAAGTTAAAGCGGAGCATCAAGTACCAAAAGGTCCATTGCAACCACTTGAAATTCCGTAATGGAAGTGGGAGCACATTACCATGGATTTCAAGTTCTGGGTCTTCCTAAGGTTTCTCAAGGCATTAATGCGATTTGGGTCATTGTTGATAGATTGACCAAGTCCGCTCATTTCTTACCGATACGAGAAACTTATACACTTGAACGTCTTGCTCGTATGTACATAAACGAGATTGTAAGACTCTATGGTATGCCGGTATCCATAGTTTCTGATCCAGACCCAAGATTCACTTCACGATTTTGGGTTAGTTTGGAAAAAGCTATGGGCACAGACTTACGATTTAGCTCGACATATCATCCTCAGACGGATGACGACAAATGGAGAGGACTATTCAAACTCATGAAGATCTATTAAGACTCTGTGTCCTTGATTTCAAGGGGAGTTGGGACAAGTTCTTACCATTGGTGGAGTTCTCCTACAACAACAGCTTATCAAGCAAGTATTGGCATGGCTCCATTCAAAGCGTTGTATGGAAGAAAGTGTCGCTTCTCGGTATCTTTGGGATGAGGTGGGTGAAGCAACGTTGTTGGGGCCCGGAGTTGATACGTATGAATACGAGAAAAGATTCAAACGATCCGACAACGTATAAAAACCTCACAAAATCGACAAAAGAGTTATCTTGATCTTCAATGAAAGAACGTGGAATTCGATATAGAGATCATGTGTTTGCTAAGAGTTGCTCCATGGAAAGGAGTTACAAGATTTGAAAAGAGAGGAAACTTAATCCTCGATTCATCTGGTCCATTTTAATCCTCGATCGAGTAGGAACGTGGCCTATAGACTCGCTTTCTCTTGAAATATGTCTCGTGTTCATAACGCTTTTCACATATCCATGTTACGTAAATATGTGAAAGACCCGAACCATATTATTGAGTTAGAACCGGACGAAATAGCGGAAGATTTGACGTATGAAGAGGTTCCTGTTCAAATTTTGGATAAGAAGGAACATATTCTACGCTCCAAGGTTATACCTCAAGTCAAAGTTTTGTGGAGGAACCACGATGTTGAGGAAATGACTTGGGAGTTAGAATCAAATGAAATCAAGGTATCCTTACCTCTTGACGTGCAGTGTATGTACCACTAATTTTCGAGGGCTGAAATTTCATAAGAAGGGAGGTTGTAAGACCCGAACTTTTATAAATAAAGATGAATTTTCTATAAATATTATTTTGAATATTATGGAATAAATTTGATATAATTTTATAGTTGTGGGTAATATTTATAAATTTTGCAAAAGTAAGCAAGTTGTTATAAAATATTCGTTTGGTGGGGAATATTCTTTTTGTTTGAGAATATTCGTACGACTACTACTCAATCATTAATGGACCCCACAACTAAGTATTATCTGTAAGACCCGACTTTAATAAATAAAGATGAATTTTTATAAAATATTATTTTTGAATATTATGGAATAAATTTGATATAATGTTATAGTTGTGGGTAATATTTATAAATTTTACAAAGTAAGCAAGTTGTTATAAAATATTCGTTTGGTGGGAGAATATTCTTTTTGTCGGGAATATTCGTATGACATTTAATCATCATTAGTGGACCCTATAACGGAAGTATTGTCGTAGTTAGAAACGACAAAATTATCTTTCTATAAAAATAACTATGAGGTGTTACTGTTAAAACCGTTAAACTACCCTAGTAAAATTACGATGTCTACGCGTAGTTGTATAAGTAGCACACGATATTGATTATTGATGCTTTACGTGAGAAGTCACTTTCGGTATGCTCAATTATTGCTACATGAAGTCTTTGCATCATATCTCATTATATTATTGATTCAATTATTGTCACAAGATCATCTCAGTATAATATGTTATAATATTAAATTATTAATTGAGACGACAAGTTATAAATGATTAATAATTGTTGAAAGATTAAATATGTGTTGATTAAAATAAAATGATTTGTGGTAATATTTATTCAATCCTCGATGTATATAAATAGTCATTATGAGACGTTTGTGGTAAGTTTGATTATTTTATGGGGGGGCATATGTCATCATCTAAGAGTTCCTTCGTCGATAGTAATTACCTTTGTGAATAGTAATTACCTTTGTGAATAAGAATTACCTTCATCAATAGTATTTACCTTCGTCAATAGTAGTATTTACCTTCGCCAATAAATATTTACCTTCGTCAATAGTAATTACCTTTGTGAATAGTAATTACCTTTGTGAATAGTAATTACCTTCGCCAATAGTAATTACCTTCCACAATAGTAATTATCCCTTCACAAATAGTAGTTGTCCCTTCAATATTACCAAGAGTTAACGCTTTCTTGATGTTCCAAGGGTTAATTACCCTTCATGAAATAGTAGTTGTCTCTTCAATATTACCAAGAGTCATTTTGACCTTCGTTAAGACCAAGAGCCACCCTCGGTTTTTCTATAAATAGAAATCTCATTCCTTCATTATTTCTTACGAATTCATTGAAACTCTGTAGAGAAAACTATAGAGAGAAAAAGAAAAGTATTCTCACTACTTCACTTTTCCAATATTCATTTCTTCTAAGGTAGGGAATATTATTTGTTGTACTCGTAAGGGGGGTGTTATTCTTTCTTATTCAGCGAAGAGAACTTCATTCCCATTCCATTCTTTATTATTCATTGGAATAACTTTTGTAAAAGTGGCATACCCTATACATAACTTTGATACGCTTAGATACCCTATACTTGGTGAAATCTTTATATTATTCCATTCTTATCTATTACATTGGAATAACTCAGATATCTGCTTAATCCCCTATACTTGGTGATCTTCTTCATTATTCCATTCTTTATTATTCTCATTGGAATATCCATGCATGTGTTTTACATGGACTCGGTTCCGTCTTTTTATTATTATTCTGTTGGAACATCCATGCATGTGTTTTACACCTTGACTGGTTCCGCTCTTTATTATTATTCTGTTGAAACATCACGTACATGCGTTTTTACACCTTACTTCGGTTCCGTTATTTATTATTCTGTTGGAATAACTTTTGCTGTCTTGATATCGCATGCATGGTGATTTCTTTTGTTATTTCATTCGCTATTATACTCAGTTTGTTAAAATTTTGACTTCTATACTCCATGAATTTAGTGGAATATCCTTGATATTTGCGCTTCATCCAATATTTTTAATGAAAATATTTTTTTCGAGCATTCTTGAATTTTACTCTACAAAGCGAAGATCATGTTGACAATTTGGGCGTTATTAGTTCTGAATAAATTAATTCGTGAACTTGTTTTATTGAATTATTATGTCATTATCATCATCCTTATGTTATATTATGTTATCTTTGGCTTACGTGCATAGATGAACTTAGTATGATTATGACCAGGGATCATTCGGTATAATCATGGCTTGATATAAATGATGTGACAAAAGTCCTCGAAAGTCTCATGAATGCGATGATGGATAGTTTTGGTATGATTATGACCAGGGGTGATTCGGTATAGTCATGACCATTGATAATTTGATGAAAATCCTTGACCGTGGTACAGGGATGATTAGATATTGTGGTTTATTCATTAAACTGAGTCTTAGTGATAAAAATTGATGAAAACCTTTTAAAACCTAAAAGATAGTAGAGTTTATTTTCTACTTGACTCTTTTAATGGATTGCGTATTTCGCTGCAGTTAAACTGGTTGTCTATTGTATTTTATCAGTTTAACATTGTTAAAGACTATTGATAATTTATTCTGCATTATCTTAGTTATAATATTTCTTACTGGGCTAGTTGAGCTCACCCTTTCTTTCACTGTTCTCTTCAGGAAATGAGAATATAGCTGGGACGAGTCGGGGAAAATAGTGGTGGTCCCGAAGATAGCATTAGTAGTCCTCACTATTCTGTTAAATAGTGTGACAATAAATGTAATGAGGACTCCTTGAGTATGGATATTGTCTAAATGACAATATTCCTATTAAAACACTCGGTTTATGTATTGTCGTATGTTACACGACAGATGTATAATTAAGTTTGTATTTGAATTTATGTACCATGTAAGTGGCGACCCAAGATAGGTGACGTATACCTAATTTTGGGGGCGTCACATTGTCGTAGTTAGAAAACGACAAAATTATCTTTCTATAAAAATAACGGCGGAGGTGTTACCGTTAAAACTGTTGAACTACCCGGTGGTAAAAGTACAGTAATACGCGTGGTTGCATAGTAGCACACGGTATTGATTATTGATGCTTACGTGAGAAGTCACTTAGCTATACTCAATTATTGCTACAGTAATTGCTGCATCATATCTCTTATATTATTGATTCAATTATTATCACAGTATCATCTGTATAATATGTTATATTATTAATTGAGACGACAAGTTATAAATGATTAATAATTGTTGAAAGATTAAAAATGTGTTGATTAAAAATAAAATGATTTGTGGTAATATTTATTCAATCCTTGATGTATATAAAGAGTCTGTTATGAGACGTTTGTGGTAAGTTTGATTATTTTATGGGGGGGGGGGGCATATGTCATCATCTAAGAGTCTCTTCGTCAATAGTAATTACCTTTGTGAATAGTAATTACCTTTGTGAATAGTAATTACCTTCGTCAATAGTATTTACCTTCGTCAATAGTAATTACCTTTATGAATAGTAATTACCTTTGTGAATAGTAATTACCTTGGTGAATAGTAATTACCTTCGTCAATAGTATTTACCTTCGTCAATAGTAATTACCCCTTCGCAAATAGTAGTTGTCCCTTCAATATTACTAAGAGTTAACTGCCTCTTCGGTGTTCCAAAGGTTAATTACCCTTCATGAAATAGTAGTTGTCTCTTCATATTACGAAGAGTCATTTTGACCCTTCGTTAAGACCAAGAGCCACCCTCGCTTTTTATATAAATAGAAAGCTCATTCCTTCATTATTTCTTACGAATTCATCAAAACTCTGAGAGAGAAAACTATAGAGAAAAAGAAGAAAAAATAGATTCTGCTACTTCACTTTTTCAATATTCGGTTCTTCTAAGGTAGGGAATATTATTTATTGTACTCGTAAGGGGTGTTATTCTTTCTTATTCATGAAGAGAACTTCATTATTCCATTCATTATTATTACATTGGAATAACTCGTAAAAGTGGCATACCCTATACATAACCCAGTATCGCCAGATACCCTATACTTGGTGAAATCCTTATATTATTCCATTCTTATTTATTCATTGGAATAACTCAGATACGCTGGAATCCCCTATACTTGGTGATCTTCTTCTGTTATTCCATTCTTTATTATTCATTGGAATATCACATGCGTGTTTTACACCTGCACCGGGTTCCATTATTTATTATTCCGCCTTTTTATTATTATTCATTGGAACATCCTCATGCATGTGTTTTACACCTTGACACGGTTCCGCTCTTTATTATTATTCTGTTGGAACATCACATGCATGCGTTTTTACGCAGACCTCGGTTCCGTTATTTATTATTCTGTTGAAATAACTCGCCTGTAATGCGATCTATCGCATGCGTGGTGATTTCTTTTGTTATTCCATTCTTTATTATACCCAGTTGGTTAAAACTTTGACTTCTATACTCCATGAAATTAGTAGAATATCCTCGATATTTGCGTTTCATCCAATCTTT
Source organism: Panax quinquefolius (assembly GCA_020205615.1). Classification (NCBI taxonomy): domain Eukaryota; kingdom Viridiplantae; phylum Streptophyta; class Magnoliopsida; order Apiales; family Araliaceae; genus Panax; species Panax quinquefolius. The sequence goes on from CM035170.1 coordinate 126,236,066, forward strand.
TCATGGAAATATTCTTCCGATCATTCTTGAATTTTACTCTACAAAATAGTATCGTGTTGACAATTTGGGCGTTAATAATTTCTGGATAAAATAATTCTTGAACTTGTTTTATTGAATTCTTATATCATTGTCATCATCCTCATGTTTATATTATGTTGAAAGTCATCTCGTGGCTCAGTAGTGCATAGATGGACTTGGTATGATTATGACTGTGGATTATTCGGTGTAATCATGACCGTAATGTTACAAATGATGTGATAAAAATCCTCGATTAGTAGTAGTGCATTGATGGACAGTTGTTGGCATGATCATGACTATTAATGAATACACAACTATTCTTGGCCGTAGTGCATGAATAATTGTGGTCGTGATACTAAAGAATATCCTCGGCCAGTAGTGCGTAGGGGTGATTCGATGATGTGGAATATTTATTAAAGTCGAGTCTCAAATATAACAATGATGAAAACCTTTTAAATCATAAAAGATAGTAGATTTTATTTTCTACTTGACTCTTTTAATGGATTGTTGGTTCCGCTGTAGTTAAACTTGATGTTCATTATATTTTATCAGTTTAACACTGTTGTAGGCTAATGATAATTTATTCTGCATTATCTTAGTCATAATATTTCTTACTGAGCTAGTTGAGCTCACCCTTTCTTTCACCGTTCTCTTCTGAAATGAGAATATAGCCGGGACGGGTCTGGGGAACGGAGTAATGGTCCAGAGGATAACATTAGTAGTCCTCACTATTCTGTGAAATAGTGTGATAATAATTGTAATGAGGACTCCTTTTGAGTTTGTATAATATCTAGTAGACAATATTTGTATTCAAACTCACAGTTTATGTCGTATTGTACACGACAGTTATATTAGTAAGTTGTATTTAAATTCTGTACCATGTATCTGACTACCCAAGATGGGTGATGTATACCTAATTTTGGGGGCGTCACAAAAATGATATGTGAAAGTGATAGGTGTGTGATGGGTGTGTGAGTGGAAAATGGTGGAAAAGTGGTAGTGTGATAGTGATGTGTAAGAGTGTAGTGAAATTGATTTTTGGGTGGGTGGGGGATTGATGTTGGTTATGGGGGAGAAAAATTAAGTGGTGTATATATAATATTGATATATATAATTTGAAAACATGTGTTATATATATATATATATATATATTTTAATTTTTGTTGGGTTGATTGTTGATTGAAAAATAATTTATTCCGTTGCACATTGATTGCATAAATAATTTTTCCTTGCACAGTACCATTCCATTCTCCTATAAATAGAAGCTTATTCCTTCATTATTTCTTACGAATTCACTGAAACTCTAGAGATAGAAATTATAGAGAGAAAGAAGAAGAGTTCTTTTTTTGTTACTTCACTACTCTTATATCCAGTTTTTTTACGGTAAGGGGTGTTATTTCTTTTGTATTCAAAAAGAGAACTTCATTATTCCATTTCTTTATTGTTACATTGGAATAACTCAGATACGCTGAGCTACCCTATACTTGGTGACATTCTTCTATTATTACATTGGAATATCCATGTCGTGTGTTTTATCTGGGACTGGTTCCATTATTTATTATTAGTCTTTATTATTTTATCTAAATATCCGCATGCATGTGCGTTTTATCTTTTACTGGTTCCATTATTTATTATTCCGCACTTATTATTTTGTTGGAACATCCTGTCGGCATGAATTTCACCTGACCTAGTTCCGTTATTATTATTCTGTTGAATAACTTTGTCATCTTAAGCACCGCATGCATGGTGATTTCTTTTGTTATTCCATTCGTTATTATACTCAGGTTGGTTAAAATTTTGACTTTTATACTCCATGAAATTAGTGGAATATCTTTGATATTTGCCTTTCATCCAGTATTTTTTATGGAAATATTCTTCTGAGCATTCTTGAATTTTACTCTACAAAGCAGTATCATGTTGACAATTTGGACGTTATTTGTGACGCCCCCAAAATTAGGTATTCATCACCCATTTTGAGTGCTTGAAATACATGGTACAAATACATATAAAATCTTTATTATATAACCGTAAATGTAAATACGACAAAACATAATCGAGATTTTAAATGTGAATATTGCCTTCTGCATAATATCCATTCTCAAATAGAGTCCTCGTTATATTTATTATCACACTATTTTACATAATAGGACACCATCTCTACCATCACTCCTTTTCCTCATTATCCCCGCTCGACCCAAATACACTCTTATTACACCGAAAGGAATTGTGAAGCAAAAGGGTGAGCACAACAACCCCAAAGAAAGAATATCATGACTAAAGATAACTACATTATCAATAGCTTTCATCAATAATAAATCGAGATTTATAACATATAGTAGATGATAAAACTTTAATTTCAACCATAGTCATAAAATGAACGAGCAATCCATTAGAAGAGTCAAGTAAACATAATGTCTACTATCTCCTCCAAATTAAAAGTCCATCGTTAATATTTCATTCTCGTAATACTCATCAACAGCTTCTTTGTTGTACCCAAAGCAAAGAGAACTTTCATCACCGTATTCACCGAACCACTAAAGATTTTAATTAAGTTCACAATTCATATTTATAATCATGTAACAAATGCTTTTTCCTTGCCACAAAGGATTAATAGAATGTTTACTCAATATCCTTACCCCAAGGCTAAAGATATTCAAATGTAATAACAATGATCATACTAATCATTTGTTCACTTTGCACCACGTACAAAGATATTCAACTATAAAACTAATCACGAGACTCGACTTAAAAAATAATTCCCATCATCGAATCATCCCCGCACTATCGGCAAGGATATTCGTTAGTATCACCAAAGGTCATAATCATGTCATACACTTGTCATCTTCGCACTACGAATTCAAGGCTATCAAACAATGATCATCTTTGCACTACAGGCCAAAGATATTCAACTCAGAAACCAATAACCAACAGCTCAATAAAGAATATAAGAAATCTGTAAATGGATTTTCACCGCCATGCAGAATCCACTTGACATATTATTTCCACAATTTAATAAGGAACGAATATAAAGGATCATTCACCATGCATGTGGTAATCCACATAGACAGGTTATTCCAACAGAATAATAAAGAATAAAATAACAGAAGGATTCACCATGCATGCGATAGAAACCGCACAGACAGGTTATTCTCAATAGAATAATAAATACAAAATAATAAAGACGGAACCAGGTCCCGCGTAAAGCATAGACAAGATGTTCCAACAGAATAATAATGACAGAATAATAAAGATTTTAACCAGTCCCACGTAAGCCGCATGTGATGTTCCAACATAATATTAAATAACTAATAACAACAGAAATCGCCAAGTATACGGTAATCCACGTATACAGGTTATTCTAACAGAATAATATTAATCTAACCAGTCGTGAAATTCACAATCCGACGAGATATTCAACGTAATCGTAAAAGACGGAATAATAAATAATAGAACCAGTCCGGCGTAAAATGCACGTGATGTGATATTCCACGAGAATATTAAATGCAGCATAATAAGTATTGGAACCAGGTCAGGTGAAATTCACAATCGACGGATATTCCGACGGAATAATAAAGAACGTAATAATAAAAGAATTTCACCATGTATGCAGATTTCAGCATAATCAAAGTTATTCTTTCTACCATAAAAATGATATCCTCTAACCACCGTAATAACCTCCCTTACTTAGCATGTGACTTGATTCTGCTTGCTTGCTGTGAAATTCATCGTTTAAAAAAATGTTGAAACCCCATAGATTTTGAAACGCTTTCCATGTATATACAACCCACACTCAATTTCGCCCCAAGATACTTGCAGCACATAGAAAGCGAGTTATACTAAAAATTTAATGCTCAAGACAAGTCGATGAAGTCGATTCGCCTTGAGTGGCACAGCACCGATCTCTTGTATAAAGACTCCATGAGTTGAAATTCTTCCATCGACGATCAATCTCGCCGAGGATCTCTAACAATGCAAGCTTTGTTGAGAAACCTCAATTTCTCGCTTGAACAACCAAATAAGATCCTTCTTGTGATGATACACCATACTAGTTCGTCTGAAAGCTAATGGAATTATGCATTCTTGTGAGATCGCTATAATCACATATGGTATAATGAGGTAACGAACATAAATTTGGTGGGCGTGGATGTATATCTCAAGAGTACCCATCATACTCTATATCATGATTGATTTCGGTGGTAAGCCCTCCCAGTATGGTCTCGAACTTGAAATTATCGAACCCGCTTCACTCACGCATATCCTTTTGACCGGAGTAATCACGGTGGTTGAACTTTGTTGACAAAGGTGATATAAAAGCTTCTTGAGTGGAGAAGCTTGGCTAGTTGCATTGCAGGGCATACATGGCCTTGTGCCCAATGGATAACAGTTCTTTCATCGCGTGTTAAGCGGTCACGGACGACGACGTTAGTTATAAGCTTCACTCATCTACGCACGGTGGAAGTGATAAGGTCCAGACTAAATCGCGTGGCGATAAATCGATAACCCGCCAAGATGCCGCCGTGTCGTTCGCCATATTTGATTTGAAGCTCACCAGTTGAGTTGAGTGTGTAATGTAACGGCGGCTACGACAGAGTTTTCACCGGAGAAGACAACGAGGTCGGGTTGTTCCGAAATTTGGCAAGAAAGGTTGATGATTGGTCATCAACATCGGTCATGAAAAAATGATGTCTTGAATCGTTTGATGGTCGTAGTTTGTTCAATGTGAACCACCTCTCCTTGTCTTTCTCTTTTGGATCCTCAAATGGTCAGCTGCAGCTCTCCTCCATAATTCTACTATTGTTCTCCCTTTAAGAAGAGAGAGAAACAAAACACTTCTCTCTTATCGTCCATCTTTATTTGATCCGCTTACTGAAGCCTTCCACGCCGGCTTCTCGAGATCTGAAGGCTGTTCCTTCTTTTCGCCCAAAGACGGAGTCGGGGAGAGAATGAGGAGAAATAGATTTTGATCAATTTCCCTTGTAAAGAAATTATGTCCCCTCCTTAATAATACTACCTTTGTTATATAGTGAGAGAGAAGCGGCCTTGAGTTCATTATCCAAGAAGAAATATATGTATCCTTTATTTTTTTCTTCCTCACTTTATTTCTTTTCTCACTTTATTTTTTTCCTTCCCCACACGCACACGCATACTTATACACATACATGCGCACTTGTCTATCCTTCTTTATTTTATTTCCCCGTGATCGAAATTACTAATCGCATACTACTTTAATAACAGTTGATTGAAACACGCTTTTAAAGAACTTATACGTAATTTATGCAAATTATAACCCCATATGATTTGATATATAAATATAACTCTTTATGAACATATCTCAAAGCAAATAAATAAATAAATAAATAATTTCAAATATACTTTTAAATTTAAACCTTTATCAATTTAATTATTCACAAAAATAGAAAATTGAATAATTTTTATTTCATAAAATTCGAGGTCTCACATTATTAGTTCTCGAATAAATTAATTTGTGAACTTGTTTTATTGAATTCTTATATCATTGTCATTATCCTCACGTTTATATTTTTTGAAAGTCATCCATGGCACAGAGTGCATAGATGGACTTTTGTATGATTATACATATGAGGATTATTCGATTAATCATGGTAATAATATTACAAATGATGTGATAAAAGTCCTCGTTGGCACATAAAGTGCATTGATGGACGCTTATTGGCGTGATCGTGACCACTCATCATGAATACACGAATATCTTTTGGCAGTAGTGCATGGATAATTTGTGGTCGAACCCTCATGAATATCCTCTACCGTAGTCAGTGCGGGGATAATGTGGATTATTTAATAAGTTGAGTCTCAAATGATAAAAGTGATGAAAAATATTTTTAAATCATAAAAGATAGAGGCTTTATTCTACTGACTTTTTTAATGGATTACTTATTCCACTACGCTTAAAACTTGATGCTCTATTGTATATTATCGGTTTAACATTGTTGAAAGACTAATGATAATTTATTCTGCATTATCTTAGTCATAATATTTCTTACTTAAATTTAGTTAAATTTCATTTTTTCAACGCTCTCTTGAGAAATGAGAGCGTGGGCGATTTGTAGTCGGGGAGCGGAGTGATGGTCCTGATGATAGTATTAGCTAGTAGTCCTCACTATTCTGTTAAATAGTGTGACAATAAATATAATGAGAACTTATTCTGAGAGTGGATATTATGCTGAAGATAATATTTGTATTTAAACTCACACTCTCTTGTTGATAATTTAGATTGTATTTTTATTCTCGTACACTACGTATTTGGCATTTCGTAATAGATGATGTATTCTATTTTGAAGGCGCGATTACCTAAGAAAAGCTAAGACGATGATTTTTCGATATAAATACCAGACCCATAGTCGCTAAAATGATATGCAAGGTATGTTGGATAAAGGGGTATACCCTTGAAATGGATTGTATACACACACAACTATTATATAATGTCCTGAGATTTAGTGATCAGATTAATTATATACTTGGATATGTATTTGTGCATAAAACTTTTACTCAACTCTATGCAACATATGCTACTAAATCGCACAACAATTTATCATCTTCTTATTATATTTTAATATCTTAATTGCACGCATAAATTTATTATTAACAAAATGTATAATCCCGCCGCAACGCGCGAGTTTATATCTAGTGCAACAAACTAAAATAAAGTAAAATAATAAAATAAATGCAAAATTAAAGAATATTTTTAACTTTATAAACTCAATAAAAAGTAAATAATCAGAGTTGGTTAATTGTAACAGTATTTGCTTGATTCATACAATTCAGGATAAGAGGAGTATCATTAATCATTTCCGAATACTCAAAACTTCCGGGGGTGTAAGCACAATGAAAACTTCCAATGCGAATTTGGCAAACAGAAAAGCCAACTTGACTATCCATGGAAAGAACCGAACCACCGCTTTTCAACTTTCGTTTGGAGAAGGCAACAATGGCAGCCGTTATCTTCAATACTAAGCCAATACTCGGTGCAGACCAGGTTACTGTTAATATTACTCACAGACTCTCTCTAGTCTCTTCTTTTGAAGAGAAAGAGAGGGGCTTTTAGGCCCTGCATCAACAACTCAATTTTGTACCATAGTATCCATTTGGGCTGAATTTTTTGTACGTGATATTGACAAATTTGTTTAATAAGGATATATATATATATATATATATATATATATATATATATATATATAGACGTGATTTTGGAAATTTGATATTAAGGATGACAAGGAAGGAAAACTAACGTGAGACACACAAGTTGGCATGTGAATTAGAGCCACCCAGTTGCTCCTCTGATCGGATGATGTTTCGAATTCCAACCTCCTAATAGTCATCCCCTCATTACACTTACTCTTTCTCTCTCCACCAACCCCTACCCCACTCCCTCCGTCGCCATCTTTCTTTCTTATTTTAGCAGTCTTTTTTTTTTCTTTTTTATTACTACAAGTGTCATTATTTTTAGCTCATTCTGTTTTTCCTCACTACTAGTAGTTTTATCCACAACTCCTCCACTGGTTTCTCTCTGTATGCACTTTTCCAGTAGCCTTTGCATCCCAAGGTTTGTTCCTCTCTCCAATCTTCTTATAGTTTCATGCACAGTGTTTATGCATTAAGATAGTCATTCTATTACAATTGTGATGCGGGTCTCAGCTGAATATTGTTTTCATTAGCGCAGTGATGCTTCTGGGTTCATCTATGATGTCAAGTTTTAATGACTTGAAAACCTGATTACTCATATTTATTGTTTAAACTTTCTAATAATACAGTAGATATGCTAGTTTCTGGTTTAGCAGTTCAGCAGATATCGGTTCAGTATGTAGTTAATCTTGTATTCTTCAAGTTTTCAGGTTCTCCACATCTTGATAAGAAATTAAGATGTTCTCTATATGTATAACCCTCTTTCTATCTGGCCCCAATAGATATTTATAGGACTTTACAGATAACATGTTTTATCGTAACAGCAGTGGATTGGCCTACATATGCTAAATTATAACGCAAATTGTATGTTGAATTAGGAAATCCATTGCTGAGGGGTTCATCATGACAGGAACCTTCATTCATAGAGCTATATTTTTCATTTGAAAATTATAAACCGAAACAGAATGAGTTATATATTCTTTATTTTGGTGTATCATGTTTCTAGGGCCCCATGCCAGGGGTCTTGTTGTTTATACTGATGTCATGCTTGCTAGGGTTGCAAACCTTATTGTATATGTGAGCCTTACACTGTGTTTGAGAGTTTGGGGAGAGAAGAAAAGAAAGGAATTTACAATTTTTGAGAGAAAAAGGAAATTTACTTTCTTTTCTTGTGTTTGTGAGTTTTGGAAGGAAAAATATTATATTACTATTTTACCCTTATGAGATTACATTTTAGAAATTATAGTTTTGATATTTTAGTTTGGAAGCCAAGTGTTTAGCAAATTTCCTTCCAAATCTTTCCAACTTTGGAAGTAAATTTCCTTCTCTTTTCTTTTCTCTCCTCTAAAAACTCACAAACAAGGATTTTTATTCTCCTCCCTAAATTTCCTTTCTTCTCCTTTCTTTTCTCTCCATTTTGGAACTCACAAACACAGTGTTAATCTGTTTTACTTTTTTACTTTATGCATGAGTTAAGAATTGCCAGCTTTATGCTCTACTTATTATCTGTAATACCTAAACAGGATGCATTATCATGTAAAGTTGATTCACTTGAGAAGAGTTTAAGATCTAAATCCTTGTTGAGCATGAATGGACCATTGAGTAATTTCTGAATTTCTTTTTTGAATTCGATTTTTACAGGAAGAAACATAAAGGTTAATCTATTGAAATGGAGGTAACCAATGTTACTGAGTATGACGCCATCGCCAAGCAAAAGTTGCCAAAGATGGTATATGACTACTATGCATCAGGTGCTGAGGACCAGTGGACTTTACAAGAGAACAGAAATGCTTTCGCAAGAATTCTGTAAGCTTTCTACATTGACTTGAGTTGCAAAATCCAGATCCCTGACAAAAGAACTAATAAATGTCTAATATAATAATTTCATTTAATAACTTATTTTTTGATGTCCCTTAATCAAGATTGTTTCATTTAAAACAGTTTCCGACCCCGTATTCTTATCGATGTGACTAACATAGACATGACCACAACTGTGTTGGGATTCAAGATATCAATGCCAATTATGATTGCCCCAACAGCCATGCAGAAAATGGCTCATCCTGAAGGTAAGCAAAAATACATTGAGCTTACAAGCTTCAACATGTATATATGTGTGTGTGTGTGTCTATATCTTTATATGTATTTCTGTTAGCAAGAATTTATGCCACAATAGTCAAGTTATACTAACTGCAAGTAAAATTGAGTTTAAAAGTTCTTCATGACATACGGAGCTCTGAGTTTTATCGAGGTCTAATTTAAAGGTGAGGATTTTCTGGAGGTTTTGTTTTTAATGATATTTTTTTGCCATTTTATATCAGATAGTCTCTCCCAAACAACATATCATAGATACCTTGGTAGTCTATACAAGTTCTATGATGCTTGATTTGACTGTTTAATTGAAATTTGTCATGCTCCTCTATGTTTTTCAAGAAGTTAAATGCAAATTAAAAGGAAAAACATTGCAAAATTGATACACGGGTTGTAATGCCCATTTAATCTGAATCCAAAGATATTCAATGAGGGAAAAGGGTTTCAAGCCTGATGACATGACTAAATTCTCTTGCAGGAGAGTATGCAACAGCAAGAGCTGCATCCTCAGCTAGAACAATCATGGTTAGCATTTTCTCCTTCTTTAGTATCCAATTGAATTTGTATCCATCTGCATCCCCATATATAATAACACCAAGAACTTTCACAAATGATGTAATCCAACACCATCTGAATAGAAGAGGCATAAAAACAAAACACGAAGACAGAGAAACAAGCTAGAGTTTACCTGATCAGTCATATGTAGTAACATAATTTGCTTACTACCTAAGATAACTGCAGTCATATTGAATGATACTCCCTCCGTCCCGTATTAAACGTCCTAATTGGTTTCGGCACACTAATTAATAATATATTTTTTTACCTAAATTGTCCCTTCTAAATTACTTATTAATTGAAGTATCCATTCAACCCCAACATTAATTATTCCTTACTAGTTCCCACATGAATTCTCTAAATCATTTTTATTGTTATTCTCACATTCCAATAAGTATATTTCTCTCTCCAAACCCACCCACTAATTACATGCATATGCCCATAAATGCAAACTCTCCACATTTGTTGGTATTAATTTCTAGCTACTATCATTTTTGTTGTTATTCTCACATTCCAATAAGTATATGAGAGAGAATGTGGTATAACAATACATCATTTCCCAATGTAATTTTTTTTTTTTATCATTTCTTAAGTTTCCATCAAAAGTTGACTAAAAAGATTATGAGGGTATAAGTGAAAAAACAAGATAAAAATAGTTACTAATATAGAAATAGGGCATTTATTTAGGAACATCCTAAAAAGGAAATTAGGAAGTTTAATACGGGACGGAGGGAGTATGATATTTGACGGAACTTCATTTCTGAACATCAAGTTTATTTACCCCTATTTATTCTTTGATTTTGGCAAGTTCCGTTGGTCAATAAAAATTTGAAATTTATGAGGATATAAACTCTCTGATGAAGACAGGGAGTGCAATAGGATCTCACGGGTGTGGGATCCCAACGTAATCCAGTTAGTCTTTTAAAGGAGCAGTCGGCAATTGAGACTACTACTACAAGAGTCGCAAAAGAGCGTAGGGAGTCCTAAATGTACGACTGAACAAAGATCTTCATTGAGTTTTGTTTCTACCGAGGAATTCTTAAAAAAAGGCAAAGTCCAAAATTTTACGAAGATCTTTCTATCAATAGATAGGAATGAGTTTTCGATATAGGGGAAAGGATCCATCTGCTCTTTATCTCCATTTTTTAGAGAGAGCAGATATAATGATACTGGGAAATAAATGATGCAAGTCTTTACATACTTTAGAATCTTTGGATGGGCCAATTTTTTGTTTAGTTTAATTTTGATAATTTAGTAGCTATGGACCAAATAAGCTGCTCCTGTTATCTCGCATTCTAAGGAAGCAGCTATGTGCTGTTTAACACACATAATTTTGTTGGTAAATTAATTTGAGGTCACATGTTCAATTCTGGCATTCATTGGCAGTTTGTTTGGTGATTCAATCCCTGATTTCTGTTGAACAGTTATTTAACCAGTGGCTAGTGGTGGTGCATTCAGTTTAATTTGCTAGGAAGGGTGGAGTAGTGGACTAGGTGAATTGTCATAAATTGTGCAGTTCATTTGATGAAGTGGCTGCCTCAAGTCAGACCCATGTATCATGTTTGTCAACTAAATGACAGTCGGTATCAATAAGTGTAATTCTATGTATGTTCAGTTATACTTTAGAAATCTGAGTGATGTTTACCATATTACCACCAAAACTTTGATAGTAAACAATGTAATATCTTGCAAAACCTAGGTAGTAGAATAAAGTCACTAATCTCTGTGCACTTAAGAACTTAGATTGCATTGTGAACTCTATGTTTTTGAAACTGTTGTGTAGAGAGCTTTCACATGGACTTTTTCTTTCCTCTTGTTTGGCCTTCGTTCTTTTTTCGTTTGCAAGATACTAAGAGTGCTTAAGCTTTCAAAATTTTCATGCTTCAAGATTGTTGTGATATAATATGAAGCATTCCTTTATTTTTCCAGACATTGTCATCGTGGGCCACATCTAGTGTTGAAGAAGTTGCTTCAACAGGACCTGGCATCCGCTTTTTCCAGCTTTATGTGAGGAAGTTTTTTATTTGTCTTTTCTCTTTCTCTGCTTGATTGCTTTTGTAAGTTTGCATTACTAAATAATTACTGGCACTAATGTTCAGGTCTATAAGGACAGGAATGTTGTCGCTCAGCTTGTGAGAAGAGCTGAAAGAGCTGGCTTCAAGGCTATAGCTCTAACAGTTGATACCCCAAGGCTAGGGCGCAGAGAAGCTGACATCAAGAACAGGTGCACATTTCTGAGACAGTTTTGCTTGAATCAGTTCAACTTTTAGAAGTTCTATGTTATCGATCTGTCAAGAAGACTTGTAACTGGTTCTTGTACAGATTTACTTTACCACCATTTTTGACATTGAAGAACTTTGAGGGCCTGAACCTTGGCAAGATGGATAAAGTAAGTGCATATTAGAATTATCTTATTGATTACATTAACTTGAAGAGGTTAGCTAACATATGTTGTATTCTATTATTCTGTGGAATGCAGGCTGATGACTCTGGCTTAGCTTCATATGTTGCTGGCCAGATAGATCGTTCCTTAAGCTGGAAGGTACATAGTGTAGTTTGTTTAAATATCATCGAATGTTTTGTGGTATGTTGGCTTGTTGTTTCTAGGCATTGGCTTGTTTTGTCATGATTTCCAATATTCAGAAAGATCTTGAAATTTATTGCTATTGCCTTTTGTTGTCTCAAAGTAACTACAAATAAAGTTTGAGAAAATATCATAAAAAAATGCAATTAAATCATTTTCAGTGAGCCTTATAAAATTTTCATAGCTTGGACACGTTGAAGATTTTGTTGAAACCTGATGAGTTTATGAGATAAAAATGGATTTGGCATTTTGTCATTTTGGCTTGAAAAGGAACTGAAAACCTGGATCACTTGATATTGATATGGATCTCATCTAAATAATTTGTTGGAATATGGACAGGATGTGAAGTGGCTTCAGACAATCACCACATTGCCAATCCTAGTGAAGGGCGTAATTACTGCTGAGGACAGTAAGAACAACAGAACTTCTGATAATTTTCCTTCTCGCTTTATATTCAGTAATTTTATCTATTGCTAAATGCTTTTTCTGGCTGACCTGCAGCAAGGCTAGCGATACAAGCTGGAGCAGCTGGTATCATCGTATCCAATCATGGTGCTCGCCAACTTGATTATGTCCCTGCCACTATCATGGCTCTGGAAGAGGTATCCCTCTCATTTATAGTTAGATTATTCGCGTCCTCTTTGATTATTAGTTCATTTACTGAAACCTGAATATATTTAATTCCCACCGATATTGCCTTTTGATATAACCTCAGGTTGTGAAAGCTGCACAAGGTCGAGTACCAGTGTTCTTGGATGGTGGTGTCCGTCGTGGAACAGATGTCTTCAAAGCATTGGCACTCGGAGCCTCTGGCATTTTTGTAAGTATAATTGAGTTAAATAATTGTAGTAGCAAACTTCCCTTTCTTCTCTTTCTGTGATTTCACTCGAGCTGTTTTTAAGTGCCAATGAAAAGTAGAGCCTACTTATGATCCTGCATTCCAAATATGAGCCTGAGCATTTTATGCTCTTTTTAAATGGTAGTATTCTTTCACAAATCTGATCATATCTCAGGTGACACCCCTCTGAACGATAAAATATAGGTGTAACGCCACATCTTAGCATATCATTGAATAACTTTTTGAGAAAAATAGGGGCTCAACAATCCCTGACAAAAAAAGAAAAGAAAAAGAGAGTCAACAACCTTGTACTTCATCCATACAAAGTTGTACATAGTGTAAAAGAGTACAATTGTGTATGCACAAAGTAAAATCACAAATAACACAAACCATGACTACTGACCATTTTTTGGTCCGGTACTGCTGGGTCCCATAAACGATGAAGTATCATTGTATGTAATTGAGTTTTTTGAGTGCGGTCACTAAAATAAACACGTGAAGCTATTCATGGGAAATCATTCATGAATTTAATCAGCCTTCAGCTCATTGATTACCATCTCTCGGATATCATCACATGACTATTTAGATTCTTCTATTCATGTGTTACAAATAAATTCTTATTAGTGTTTGTCTCAATTTTAGATTGGGCGACCTGTTGTATTTTCATTGGCTGCTGAAGGAGAAGCCGGTGTCAAAAAAGTACTCCAGATGTTACGGGAAGAGTTTGAGATAACAATGGCATTAAGTGGTTGTCGTTCCCTCAAAGAAATTACCCGTGATCACATTTCTACTGATTGGGATGCTCCTCGCACACGCTTTGCACCCAAACTATAAAAGTGTATGTCTTGCGGCAGAGCAAAGCTAGTGTTACTTACTTATGTTCAAGAGCCTAACTTCTTTACAGAACTTGTTCTATTTCAATATATTTCTTTGTGTATCTTGAAACCATTTAAGCTTTAAAATGATGTATGGATATATATTGCATTGCATAAATGGCCAATAGTTGCCTTCATTGTATATTCCTCCTCTAAAAATTAGTATATATTTACACATTTGGCGAACTTTTGTTGAGAATAGTTTGTTAACACAGGATATATATATATATATATATATATATATATATATATATATATATATATATATATATTTGGGATTTTTTCTTTAATTCTGATAATGAAAACTTTACTTAGAACAAGCAAATAAAGGAGACCTTTTTTGCCATCTCTTCAGCAACTTGTGAAAGATATTGAAGTCAGCCCTTAAAAGTAAATTAGCAACCAGAGCCACTCTTAACACAACTGAGTACAACTTGCTGAACTTCAATTTGAACAACTGCAGAATTGTTGTGCCTTTAGTTGCATATCCAGAACTTTATAGTTGTGGCCCTTGATTATTGAAACAAGCTACTTGGCAACATTATGTCAGGAGATTTTTGCAAGGTAGGTCATGTTTGAAATGATTTTATGGAAGCCTAGCAAAAAAAATTACTTCATAGAAAAAGAAAAATCAGCCGATTTTGGCTATATATTGTTCTAATTTTTAAAATTTCAAAATTCTGCAAGCATATCACTATACATGGGACTTAGACAATTGTGACTTTACTGTGAGGCAATGCAACATTGTTTCTTAGTTTCTATTTTGTTTGGTAAGGTAAAAAAAATAAAAAAATCATCCCAGCATGGGCGTTCCAGTAAAATAATATTGAGCTAAGCTGTAGCAAATTATTGATGAACATTAGCTATTATGATACATCTGATGGGTGTCTACTGTCTAGCTAATTGTGCTTTTTAATAAATTAAGAAAAATAATCTCCCTTGTATGTTCTATCACCTTCTTCAACAATGTAAATGTCCCTTCTTTCCCTTGGTATCTGTTGAAATGGAAGCGTCTATAATAGAAGTCGTGTGGCGTGCATGGGACTGGCTTTACTGGATCTGTTTAGCTTCAAGAATGACAGCATGAGTTAATGTTGGATCCTTGAGTAAACCTGATGTGTTATCTATCATTATTTCAAGCTTAAAAGGTTTGTTCTAAATTTTTTGTAAATGAGTATATGACCATGGATTAGAGTGATATAGCCCACAAAGGAAAAATGTTCCGCCATCTTCCTTAATTAATTTGATTTCCTCTGAAAGATTTCTCCGTCCGAGGTAGACTTATTAATTAATCTGCATATTATCAGTGAGAATATTCAATTATACGGACAACTGAAATATATAGTTGACAATGATGCTCTTTGTCAGGACGCCAGATGAAGATTTTAGCATACCTCTGGAAGCAGCACTAGTGTATGATAGACGTTGTTAATGCCAAGATCTTTCTACACGTCCCAATCATCAAGACGCGTCCAATATCCTGCACAGTTCAACAAGTCAACACCAAAAGCTTGACGCGACCGACCGTCGAGGATAAATTTCCGTGAGTGTCGTCGAAGATGATCACAAGGTCAACAATGGAGAGAAAATATTATCTAGTGTCTGAGATAGAATTGGAATTCTCTATGAAAAAAAATGTATGTGTTACTTACCCTCTTATGTGATCTTAGCCCCATGCATGCTCCACTATCCGGTTTACCGTGCCACTCACCACCTTCTGACACCTTTTTCCCCCACTTCCGGTCACTTCAGCCGAAAGTAAACAGTCTACCTTCACTCCCTCTGTTACTGTTTGCCACCGCCGGTCATCTGAGTCCCATCCTCATTAATGCCATGCAGCAAAGTGGCAGACACAATAGTCCAACGTCATTTGGCATAATGATTACTGGTCAAAATTGGGATTAAGTGATAATTTGTATAATGGGCCAATATAATGACTTAGCCCAAATAATAAAAATGACCCAAGTGGCCAGATCCAACCATGACTTAGCATAACATGATCCAAGGGAGGAGCCCAATAATTTTGGCCCAATAAAGAAAAGGATTATGGCCCAACATTACCCCCTAGTCTTATATTAAACAGGGTGTTTAATGAAAGACTATAAGCAGTATAGGCCCAGAACGTGACCATCTATAAAAAGCCATAAGAGATCCAGAGTGAAACTTGCCAAAGCCCAAATTGTCATCAGGTACAGAAGTGAGAAATCCAATAGGTGCAAGCCCACGAAAGTGAAGATATTTAGGTCTAAAACGATGAAAACCCTTCCCATTCATCATCATTGCGATGAATTAAATGTGTCGCCCTTAATTATCTGCAGTAACAGCTGTCGATTATAAAAGGTAAACTTTACCAATTCTGACGGTTTTACCTGCTAATTCAAAATTTGAACCTTAGAGTTTTCTTCTTCTCTGCAAATTTCTTTCTCTGCTTCACAAAATCGAAACAATGGTGACCGAAACCTCTAGCCAAAACTCTCCTCTTCGTGCAACTCCCATTAGCATCGTTTCCCCCAACCCAAACCCTAACCAAGAGGGTTCAAGCTCCAACCCTCAATCATCTACTATGGGAGGAAACCCTTCTTTGACTTCCTCTACTTCTGATTTCTTCAAAGACGGGGAACAATTTTCTAATGCCAACATTCGTTCCTCTGTCACTGAATCGGAAATATGCATGCTCAGGAGTCGTTATCAGATTCCTGACATGTATGCAATAAGGGCCCTAACTCCTCGAGAGCGTATGTACCAAATGACCGGACGGTTGGAGTCGCCACGTCTGGGATTACTCTTACAGAAAGGGGTTCGCCTCCTCTTCATGTCTTCATCATTACCCTTTTAGGGTTTATAGGAGTAGCTTCACCAACTAGTGCCCAACTCCTACATCCACATCTTGGCATTCATTGCCTTACGCCACGAACTTGGGATTACTCCTCTGTTGACATCTTCTTCACCCTCTTCTCTGCTGGTAGGTCTCGAGAATCGGGGCTTCAAAGTGTTGAGCAAGCAATCTCCTCTACCAACACAAGGTTCGAGAGGAGACCTCGATGAACACTCCTTCCAAAGAACAAAGGTTGGCATGAGAAGTGGTTTTTCATTACGGGACACGAGATCTCTTCTCTTCCAGACTGGACCACTTCTGACCAAGTCTCTGCTGATTTCGGAGATATATCTGAAGAACGGGTGAGGGAGATGGCAGATTTCTTGAGGAAAATTCCTCCAAAAGAGTGGAGTTTCACACTACTGACTAAACAAGCCTGGTTATATAACCACAAATGTAAGTTTTGATTAATTCTGTAGCATAATTTCTGATCTATATGAGTGATACATGTTCTGATGTGTGGTTTTTTGCAGTATCTCTGATTAAACCGACTTCTCTGGAGGTAAGAGACTTGGAAGATTTTTTGGCAGGGGAGAATGCAGATGCAAGTGAAGAGCATCCGGCCGAAGGATCTTCCCAGGTTAACCCTTCTACTGCCGACCCTCCGACTTCTTCCCTTCAAACTGACGAACCTCAAACTGACGATCCCATTATTCCCGAAGAAAACCTTCGACCTCGCCGAAGAAAGAGATCCGCCAAACGAACCAAAACCACCCAACCAGAAACAAACCCTGACAGTGATCCTGAAACAATCCCCGAAGCAACCCCCCAAACAACTTCAACTAATCTCAATCCCCCAACCTTTGAACCTATCCCTGTTAGGAGAAGCCTTCTCGATATTCCTTTACACGATCGGGCCAAGGTCCTTCGTGTAAAGAAAATAAGAACTAAAATAACTCCTTTGACTGCCGAAGAGCTTCGAGTCCCTACCTCTTCGGTTGTCATCCCTCCGATCATATCCATAGAAACCCCTGTTCCTGATAATGAACCAACCGAGTCAATCCACACGCCTTCCCGAAAAAGAAAACAGCCATCAGACATTCACCCTGGTTCATCTCCTGTTCCCTCGCCAACTCCTGAACGCACACCTGCCCGATCTCCTTCTCCCGAAACCATTCACGTAGACCCCTCACCTCATCGCGAAGAACCTCCACCTTCTCCACCAAGAGAATCAACCACCGAGATTGATCGGGAAGCCATGGCCTCTCCAACAATGTGGCCCCGACTCAATGCTCATTTTCCATTCCAACTGTTCAACACCTTTGTTCGTGAAACCGACGATCATCGGTTCGGGAATAGTTCGAATGGAGATTTACTTAGTGAAGGCATGAGCTACTTGGCGAAGGTAAACGAGTATCTTCTTTAATTCTGAATTTATCTGTATACTTATATATCTGAAAACTGATCAAATGATATTGGAAATATACAGGCCAATGCAGTGTTCGGACGTCTTCGTCCAAGGTCTCTCGAAGCTGAAGCAGAAGAAGAGATCTTGAGGAAGGAGAATGCCATGTTGAAATCTGCCTTGGCGAAGGAAAAAACTCAACGTGAATGCCTTCTTCATACAAATGAAGGTCTTCAAAAAGAGTTAGCCCAAGCCAAAGGAGATGTGAAGGCCTCCAAGGAAGAACTGAAGTCAACCAAGGCTCAGCACGAGGAGATCGTGAAAATGAACGTTGACTTGGTTCAGAGGAGCGAGATAAGGATGGAAAAGATCGAGGAGCTAAAAGCTGATGCGAAGATCTTGACCAAGACTATCCATAAGCTGGAGGCATCAGAAACTCGTCACATGAGTAGGCGACTCAAACTCGAAGAGGAAATCCGAGAACTCAAGGCTCTTCGGGACCTTGGGCCTCCATTAACCGACGACCTTCGCAAACAGATATGCGAAGAGTACCGGAACTCGGACGAGATCAATGGAGAAATAATGAAGATATACTCCGGAGAGTTACGAGCTTTCTTAGAAGTCGTGGCAAGGAGAAGTCATGTTTGCATGACAATCTGGACCCATCCTTACTCGATTCTTCAGACGAAGATGGAGCCTGAAGCTGATGTTTTCTGTTTATGTCTTTTCTGTCTTTAACTTACAACATCTGTAAAAATTGTCAATAGTGTAATTAAATTAAATATTTAATGAAAATGGCTTCATTCCTTTTGACTTCGGTTTATTATCTGCCAATACTCCAACATTTCATTAAGTGAAAAAATGCACCAACCCCTTCATGGGCTGAGCCTGAACTGTTAGGTAACAACTAAACATGTCATATAACAGATAAGATGAAGTGTAAGAATGAAGCTTTCTGAACTCAACACTAAGAAAAATTTCAGGTAATAAAGTAAAGGGATACTTATTAGTTACCGATGTGTGAGACATATCTGCTTCGTTAGGAATTTGCTTACCCCTAAAGGCCTAACAAAACCAAAAGATGACATTTGCCTACCACGAAGGGCCTGACAAAGTCTTAAAGATGACACTTGCCTACCACGAAGGGCCTGACAAGGTATAAGTGTCAACAATTGCCTACCACGAAGGGCCTGACAACGTCTTAAAGATGACACTTGCCTACCACGAAGGGCCTGACAAGGTCTAAGTGACCACCTGCCGAAAAGGCTGCCATCGAATGGCCAGCGAGTCCACCCGAACCTCCTAACTTCAATGACGTTTGCCTACCACGAAGGGCCTGACAAACTCATAAGTGACCACTTTAGCAAAAGGTCGCCATCGAATGGCCAAATGAGTCCACCAACCTCCTAACTTCAATGACGTTTGCCTACCACGAAGGGCTGACAAACTCATAAGTGACCACCTACCGAAAAAATTTCGCCATCGAATGGCCAAATGAGTCCACGAACCTCCCGACTTCAATGACGCGTTTGCCTACCACGAAGGGCCCTGACAAACTCATAAGTGACCACCTGTTAAAAAAAGCTCATCATCGAATGGCCAAATGAGTCCACGAACCTCCCGACTTCAATGATCGATCAAGAATGAAGACAAAATTTTGTTCGAGAAAAAAACGAGCTTTTATTGATGATGACATAAATATTTACAGACTTCCAATATATGTATATCATTTCTACTAAAAGTACTTTCTAAGCCTGCCAGCGTGCCAAGTATTCTTAATTGCTGACCCATCTAATGCTTTCAATCGATAAGTTCCCGGCTTCGGCACTTCAGTTATTTCATACGGTCCTTCCCAGTTCGGCATCAGCTTTCCTATATTCTGAGGTGTAGATGCTTCGGCTTCTCTGAGGATAAAATCTCCCACTTCAAACCTTCGACAATTTACCCCCTTATTATAATGCTTAGCCACTCTTCGCTGATAAGCTGCCAACCTGATTAGGGCTATTTCTCTTACTTCTTCAAGTAAATCAAGATTGTCCTTAAGCCCTTCCTCATTGTAAATTTCTTTGAATTGGCTAACCCGAAGACTAGGAGACCCAATTTCAACTGGGACTAAGGCATCAGTGCCATAGGCCAGTCTAAAAGGTGAATCCCCTGTTGTAGTCCTCGGAGTAGTTCGATAAGCCCACAACACGCTAAGTAGCTCCTCTGGCCATCTGCCTTTGGCTTCATTCAATCTGCGTTTGATCCCGTTCAACAACGTTCTGTTAGTCACTTCAACTTGTCCATTTGACTGTGGATGAGCCACTGAAGTCTTTCTGTGCTGAATCCCCAGTTCTTTCAAGAAAGCCTCAAATTTCGATCCCACAAACTGGCGTCCGTTATCCGATATCAGCACCTTAGGAATCCCGAAGCGAAATACCACAGACTCCTTTATAAACTTTAGGCACTCTGTTCCGTTATTGACCGAAGTGGTTTTGCCTCCACCCACTTAGTCATATAATCAATAAAGAAATGCATGAAGGTGACACATCCTTTAGCTTTCGGTAGTGGACCCAGGATATCAACCCCCCAGACAGCAAAGGGTATAGGAGATAGGATCGAGTACAACTCTTCTGGTGGCTGATGTGGGATTGGACTATGGAGTTGACATTTCTCGCACTTCTTGACGTACTCAGTTGCTTCTTTAAAGATGGTAGGCCAATAGTATCCTTGGCGAAGTACTTTTTATAAAGCTAAGGACTTAGTTTGCCGTATAGTCACCACAAATACCTTCATGTACTTCCCGAAGAGCATAGTCAGCTTCAGATGGAGTCAAGCATTTCAATAGTGGAGATGAGAAAGCTCTTCGGAACAGATCGCCATCAATTAGAACAAAATTGGCACTTTTATACTTAATTTTCTTGGCGAGCATCCGATCCGAAGGTAAAACGCCATCTGCCAAATACTCTATATATGGAGTTAACCAGCAGTTGGTTCGGTCAATGCACATTACCGATTCATAATGGACACTAGGATGTTGTAGAGTTTCTAAATAAACCGACCCATCAAAGATATTAACATCCGTAATGGCTAATTTGGAAAGTGCATCAGCAATTGAATTGTTATGACGCTCAATTCCTTGAAAGTCATAGGATTGGAAATACTGAAGTTGAACCTTCAACTCTGTTAGATATTTGATCATTTTTGGGCCTCGAGCTTCATATTCTCCAGAAAGTTGCTTAACAATTAACTGAGAATCACTGAAGATGATTATCCTTTGCAGACTTCAAGACTCTTTGCGGTCGTAAACTGCGCAGGATCGCCAGTACTCGGCTTACGTTGTTTGTCGCTTTGAATTGAAATCGATGGTCATTGTACTTTGAATCCTCTCGGACTCGTCGAAATGATCCTCGCATCAATCGATATCCATAGTAGAAGACCCATCAGTATCTGACGTCCAAGAACTCTGTTTTACCAAGAAAAAGAATCGCAATCGCCTATCCGATCCTTCACCGCCACAACGCGTCATCGGTTTAGAAAATGAGCATTCAACAATAAAATCAGCCAAAGCTTGCCCTTTAATGGCGGTTCGGGGATGATATTCAATGAAAAATTGTGACAACTCCATCATCCATGCAGCTAATCTCCCCGATACCTCAGGTTTGCCCATAATCTTCTTTAAAGGCTGATCTGTATATACTATTACCAATCTACCCTGGAAGTATTGCTAAGCTTTCGACTAGCGATTATTAAAGCGAAAAGCAAGCTTTTCAATATTCGGTACCTTGTTTGACATCTCGAAGGACATGGCTTACATAATAAACCGGTCTTTGCTTACCTCGACTTCACGCACCAAAACCGCTCCCTACGCCAATGAACTAGCTGCTAAGTACAAATATAAAGGTTCAGCAGGAACGGGCTTTACCAACAAAGGCGCCGAAGATAAATAGGACTTGATGCTCTGAAAAGCGTCTTCACACTCAAAGTCCATTGAACGCGTTTTTGCATTCTTGACCCTTTCAATGTATCAAAGAATCGGTAGACATCTTTCCGTGACTTGGACATAAACCTCCTCAAAGTCGCAATCCTTCCAAATCAGACGTTGAACATCTTTAAATGACCGAGAGTCTTCATGTTTAGGATTGCTTGAATCTTCTCGAGATTGGCTTCGATTCCTCTTTGGTGACAAGATAACCCGAAATTTGCGGACCCAAGGCCAGAAGGTGCACTTTTAGTGGGATTTAATCTCAAATTGTCTTTGACGAATTATTCGAAAACATTCTTCTAAATCATCCGATGTTTATGTACCAAAGATACTTTTGACAATCATGTCGCTCTACGTACACCTCCACATTCCTACCCAAATGATATCCGAAAACATGGTTCATCATCCTCGATATATGTGGCTCTTGGCATTGATGAGGCGAAGGTCATTTTCTCGTAAGCATATCTTAGAACGATGCGTAATGAACGCGTCTTGATATATCTTCTTTACACATGGAAATTTGATGATAACCGAGAATCGTCCCATGAAACTTAATAAAGCATACCCGAAGTGGCATCGATTAGTTGGTCAATGTGGGGTAGAGGGTAGAAATCCTTCTGACAAGCCTTATTTAAATCGATGTAATCGATCTGCAGACTCGTCATTTACCATTTTGCTTTTGTACCAAAGACCACATTCGCCATCCATCATGGGTAATCAATCTCAAGATGAAATCTGCGCCAACAGCTTTTCAATCTCTTCATCAATTATTCGTTGGCGTTCAGTGCGAAAATCCTCCTCTTCTTCCGCTTTGACGGCTTCTTCGATGGGTCTACCTCTAGCCGATGCTCAGCGATATCCCTGCTTACCCCCGGCATATCCACGAGGTTCCCAAAGAAAAAATATCAACATAACTTTGCAAGAGCTCTATGAGGTTCGTCCAAGAGGTTCCGTGGAACCAAACCTATTTTCACCGCTTTTGTTCGCTTTGCGGGATGAGCTCTATCTCCTCCGTTTCTTCAAATTGGCATGACCAATGGTTCGAAACTACTCTCGTGAAAGGTTCGATCTCTATCGCCATAGTCTGCTTACCTTGATAGTCCCACTCTCAAGTGATCAAACATTTCTATAACATCTTACGGCGGATCTAAATCTCCTTTCACCTCATGAGCCCCATGGTAGTAGGAAATTTGATTTTGAAATGAGGAATAGAGGTCACAACTTGCAAAGCAATTAAAGCGAGCCTTCCCAAAATAGCATTATAAGCGTAATCTACATTTACAACATAAAATTTGCAAATAATTTCTACTATTGGGGTAGTTCAAGATGATTGGCAATTCAATAGTTCCACCACCTTTAACCGGATCATTACTAAAACCATATAAAGGAGCTTCTGTCCCAATTCCATCTTTTCGCCCATCTAGATGTATTCTCGATAAGCGTGGGCATCTGAATATCTACGAAGACCCATTATCCACCATCATCCGTTTACATATCTACCAACCCACTTCATGCGGTCGACACCAATGATCCTCGTATGCGGTTCGATAATTTTCAAGGTAATCTTCATCAAGAAAAGAGATTACCGAACTTCGGATAAGGTCTATCGGTCTTCGGGAGGTACCATGCCATGTCGTATGATAGAATCCAAGTAGCTTTACGCTTTTTTCCAACAAGTTTACCGAAGTACCCCGAATGACATATCTATCACGTGCCTTGCGAGTACGTTGGGAGCGGTAACACTTGCACGAACCGGTTGAGCTACGAGAACAGGCCCTCTGTCTGCTTTGTTGATTGGTTCTGCGACCACATATTGAATTAAAGCACCACCTTGTACCTTCCTTTCAATAAAGTCCTTTAAGCTAGCACAGTAGTTTGTATCATGACCCGAAACTTGATGATAATCACAATATTTACGAGAATTCCCTTTTCCAGGCTTAATGTTATCTCGAGGTGGTTCGAAAATAGGTTGATTCTTAATTTGATCCAAGATAATGCACTCATGCGTCGTATTAAGTCTTCAGGTACGTTCTATTCACTCGTTGAGGTGGGGCGGACGAACGCCCTCCACCCTGTCTCCAATTGTTAAACTTTTTCGACCCGCCCTCATAGCGGTCTTTATTACCCTCATTCTTTCTCTGATCTTTATCAGTTCTGTCCCGATCTGTCTCCTTAGGCCGATCTGAAGCAGGACGTTTGAGGCTGTCCATGGCTTCCTCCACCACGATGTAACCTTCAGCTTTATCAAAGGCTTCAGCGAGACTCTTCGGGTGATGAAACATCAACTTCTTCACTAACTTCTCTGATTTAACCAGATCTAACCCATTCTGAAACAGTCCAACGACTTGTAGATCATTCAAGTCTATCACCTGGCCGACTGCTTCACGAAATCTCTTCACATATTGGCCCAAAGACTCATTCGAAAACTGTCGAACCTGAGCCAATGAACCAGTTGGTTTTCCCCTTCTTTTGTTACTCCCAAAACGAGCATGAAATTTCTCGCATATGTACCCCCCAAGATGAAATTGAATTTGAGGGCAAAGTCCCCATCCACTGCCGGGCATCCTTTCTAAGTGTTGTGACGAAAGTATGACACTTAGCAGCATCGCTAAAGTCATAATAATCCATCGATCGATTGAGCGCTTTGTTGTGGTCGTAAGGATCCCCGATCCATCATAACTCTCCATATGGAAATGACTTCTTGGTGGGGTCGACTTTTTTCTAAGAATCTCCGCGGAAAAAGGGATTCCTTCTTTCCGAAGTGTCCTTCGTCTTCGTACCTCGTAGTTCTTCTCAAGTTCTTTTAACTCTTTAACCAAATATTCTACACCTTCTGGTTGAGATGATGCTTCCTTTTCCGATGACTCATTTCTCCCATGAGTAATTCGGTTTCTTACAATAGAACCTTCAATTCTGAAGGACTTCTTCTATGATTTGTGTGGTCTACAGGCGGTGTACCCTCGATGAGACTCTCTGAGTACGATCTCTAGATATGCTTCGTCTTTGTGCTCGGGCACTGAGGCGAGAATGTGCAACAATAAGGGCTCTCTTGGTGGTTTCAGGAATACGATCCCTGGATCGACCTTTTCGTTCTCTCCGACCCTGCTCCTTAGAATCGACAGGTGATGTACCTCCTCGATCTTTGGGGAGTAGGGCTTGAGATCTTCTTCTTTCTCGATTTTGGCCTCGAGACTCTCGTCTGAATGAATGTGTTCTTTACCACTTGATGTCGCTTCTTCTTGGATTGATTATAACTGAGTTCTTCATCTCTCAACTCAGTCATTCGGGCCATCTGCTCGACTATATCTTGTTTTTGTTTCATAAGTACTTCCATAGCTTTATCCGCCTCATCAGCCATCTTAACTAGTCGTGAAGTCTTTTCATTTTGGTCCTCTCAGATCGAGTTCTAGCGAAGTGCCTTACTACTCGTTTAGGACGCCGTGCCGACGCTTTATTAGCGAGGTAGACTAACCTACGTTTAGCCTTACCCATCTTCTTCAACCGAAAATCTTACGGGGATCGTTTAGGCTGCATTGCTTGCATGCACACTTATTCACGGGTCCCAAACGATCCTTAATGAGACACTCTGGGTGTCGATTCACCGGCGACCCTTAGGCGCCTTCTTCGAATGTGGGTGTTCTACTCTTCACCATGGATAATGACGTAGAACAAACACAGTTTGTGATTGAACAATATTCAGGACACTAGAACCCACCCCTCCTTCTAGCGCCAAATGTTAACGCCAAGATCTTTCTACACGTCCCAATCACCAAGACGCGTCCCATATCCTGCCGCATTCCAACAAGTCAACACTAAAAGCTCGGCGGCCGACCAGTCGAGGATAGCTCCGTGAGAGTCGATCTGACAATCGACAAGGTCAACAATGGAGAGAAAATATTATCTAGTGTCTGAGATAGAATTGGAATTCTCTATGAAAAAAAATGTATGTGTTACTTACCCTCTTATGTGATCTTAGACCCATGCATGCTCCACTATCCGGTTTACCGTGCCACCCACCACCTTCTGACACCTTTTTCCCCCACTTCCCAGCCGGTAAATTAAAGTAAACAGTCTACCTTCACTCCTCTCATTCGTTTGCCATCATCACGTCATCTGAGTCCCATCCTCATTAATGCCATGCAGCAAAGTGGCAGACACAATAGTCCAACGTCATTTGGCATAATGATTACTGATCAAAATTGGGATTAAGTGATAATTTGTATAATGGGCCAATATAATGACTTAGCCCAAATAATAAAATGACCGAAGTGGTAGATCCAACGTGGTGACTTGGCATAATACGTGATCAGGAGGGCCGATAATTTTACCTAATAATAAAGAAAAGGATTATGGCCCAACAGACGTGTTACTGCAATATTAAATGAGGATGATTCAAACCCAGAGGATGTTCTTTTGAGGGAAATTTGTGACGGAAAGCAATTCTTGTACCCAAGGTTGTTATTCATCATTACTGGTAAAGGACCTGAAAAACATAAATATGAAGAAAAATTACGGAAGCTGAACCTCAAGCGTGTAGCGTCTCGTATTATGTTTTCTGCCCTTCCCTTGCAATATGTACAGGATCAGCTGATCTGGGTGTTTGCCTGCATGCCTCGTCATCAGGGTTGGATCTTCCTATGAAGGTATACGTATTATGATGTTTTCAGTGCCTCTTCAAGCTTAATATCTATACTCGACAAATTCTTCACCAGCAGAACGAGTTCTCATCCATATTAATTTATGTCGTCAGGTTGTTGATATGTTTGGCTGTGGACTGCCTGTTTGTGCCGTTTCCTATTCTTGGTAAGATTTTGGTGTATTTCTAATTTTACCATGTGTTTAGTTTATACGTTTGTCTGATTTTATGGATGAGAAACTAGTCGTCTCTTCTACTTTTCTGAAGTATTAAGGAGCTTGTTAAGGTTGAAAAAAATGGGTTTCTCTTTTCGTCATCTTCTGAGCTAGCTGATGAACTTATGGTAAGCTCATAATAATTGTCTGCAAATGATAATTCTCTTACGACATTTTTGGTTTTATTCCCCTTGTTTGCTCGAGAAAAATGAGAATATAGCTTTATTATATAATTAGTCGGTCAAAAGCTAATACTGGCCAAAGGCTTATTTCTAAATGTGATATGAGTTGGAATTAAATTTTCAATTGAAAATCTGTGCAGATGCTTTTCAAGGGTTTTCCAGGTGAATGTGACGCTTTCAAGTTGTTGAGAAAAGGTGTGCTGGAAACAGGGTCATCTGCGAGGCGGGCAACGGCATGGGAAGCAAATGTGAAGCCCTTAATATCCGAGGCAAGTCAACTTCTCTTCAAAAAGTTTATTATTAATTTTGTATTATTATTTAAAGATAAATATTGTATTCTTAATTTAATTATTTTAGTAGGATATTCTAAAATTTCTAATTATGGTAGTAGATTTTAATTAGGATATTTTTAATTATGATAGTAGATTTTAATTAGGAGAGTCATATTGTATTAGTAGATTTTAGTTAGGAGATTATTTTTTTTTTGAATTAGGGTTTTTACTTAGTCCTCAATATTGGGTTGTGTTTTTAAACATTGTAATATTTTATTATTTGGGAGATTATTGAATGAATTGATTTGAGATTAAAGTTGTGTGCGATTGTCTGCGATCATAGGTATTATTAATCCTTAAAATTCCTCGTATCTTTTGATTTCACTCAATTCCTTTCTACCCTATTTTTTGGTGTTTTTTCTGTCAAATTATAGTTTCATACCCCCAAGTTTTTGAAAATTTTAATTTAGTCCGTTTAAGTTTTTGAAATTTTCAATTCAGCTCCCTTAAGTTTTTGAAATTTGAAGTCAGCCTTTAAAGTTTATAAAGTATTCAATTTAGCCGCCCAAAGTTTCTAAAATTTTCAATTAAACACCTCTACATATATACAATGTCTTCCACGTTTAACAATTCAAACTTTTTTTGGTTTAAGATAAAGCAACTTGAGCATATAACTTTTGTCATATACGAGCAACTTACAAGGTCTTGTGTCTCATATGGTGCCGAATATTGAAAATTTTGCGAAGAGCTTGCACTTTTTAAAACAAGTCTTGTAAATTTAAAAGTGCATTACAAGTATATACATAACCACATGTTATGTTCGTCCATATTTTGTTCAAGCACAAATTTTTTTTGGCCTTAATTGTGTTTGTTCAACTAAAGCGACGCATTCACAAAATAAGATCCGCAAAATAAATTCTTACAAGACAATTGATGAATGTCTCACAGTACTTAAACGTATCAACAACCAATATGAAATTAGTGAGGATAAAGAAGAACAAGTACTCTCACATATTGAAGCGTGTGAGAAACATAAAGTGACAGTTAAATGTGTTGAACTACTTTCAGAGATGATTTGCAGTGGGGAAATTGAAGTTAAGTTTGACCCCAAATGCGAAAACATAAGGAAGATAAAGTTGAGGTCAGCCATGTTGATTTTTCTCTTCTCGGTTTATACATTTAAGTCCCAAGCTACTTCAAATTTCTATATTTTAGTCATTGTTATTCCCAAAAATTGTGCTTATGACATTAAAACATCGGATGTGAATGTTTTGTTGGAAGATGTCTCTCGGACTATGGTTTATTATTCTTCGATATTTCAAAACTTGAGGATGAGTTTTTTTTCAAAAGTAAGGAGAATGATGCGATACAGAAGAAAAAATTTAAAAAGTTATTATTATTTTGGATTGTTATTTAGAGATAAATGTTGGATTATTAATGTAAATATTTTAATTAGGAAATTTTTAATTATGGTAGTAGATTTTAATTAGGAGAGTTTTATTGTAGTAGTAAATTTTAGTTAGGGAATTGTTTCCCAAATATTTCATTATTTGGTATTATTGAATGAATTGATTTGCCTGTGTAGATTTGTGTGTGTTTCTTTACTGATTCTTTGCTGGAATAGGTACTATTATTCCTTCTTTCCTATCCCGTCCTACATCACTTTTAGAGCTTCTTATTTGTCACATTTTATTAATAAGTTTTTTGTAGAAAGGTTCATCACATTTGATTACTCAAAAGGGATTTCAAAATCGTATTTGCAGGTTATTTCTGGGAACTTCTGCTGATACCTATATCGTAGCTGATATTATTATTTCAAGGTCTGTTCTTGATCTGAGAGTTGGTAGCATAAGAAATGAGAGTTGTAAAAAAGAATAATTTGTTGGTTAAGCAACCATCCCAGCAGGCTTAAAAGGCAGATTCCATGTAACCTAAAGAGATCTTTATGGTGTTCATTCAAATTACAAAAAACGTTCTTATGAAAGAGTTTTGATACAATATCATGTGTGAGATCACGTGTTCTTAATATTTAAAAAAGGGCTAGCAGGAGATACCCGATTGGGTCTCTAAGTTAGATAATACTATGTAGTTTTCAGAATTGAGACAGATTTGCACTTTCTTTTTCTGAAAATTACCTAGTATTAGAGTATCCAAATTAGATACCCGATTGGGTATATCCTGGGTTCTCTTGAAAATAAAATATTATTATTATTATTAAATTGTGTGGTAATTTTATACTCCCTCCATGTTGAAATGAGAGTTCTACCCTTTTTGTTCAACTTTTTTCAAATATTAAGTTTTACAGTGCACATAATTCTTTAAAAAAAGATTACGTCTAATTGTGTTAATGCAAACTCTAATATTCGAGAATAAATGTCTAACAAACAAAAAACAGAGAAAAGAAGGGTTCTCATTTGCTGACGGAGGGAGAATTATGCATCAAGACACCATACAGCTTGTTGGATTTATTCCCATGATGCCGATCATGGTGGTTTTTGGACTAAATGTCAAGTTGTGCCAACTATTAACCTGTAAATGGCTTATCTTCTCATTGATGCAGATTTTTAGCCCCACTAAACATTTGTTTCATTATCAAAACAAAGCTCAGTTGATTGGTATGTTATTACTTGTCAGAAGTAATGAAGTTCTGCCAACTGGAACAAGTGTCTTGGGCTTCTTTTGACCCTGATTATTATATTCATTCATTACTCTTCCACTTATTGATAGTAATCTCTTCAATGGAATTGCTCCTGAACATATATACTTTATGTAACCCCTAAATTTGGTCACTGTGCCTCATTCTTCCTGTCATCATTAGTTATTCTTCCTAGAATACATAGTATAAATTCTGCCTTAAGCTTTCCTATCTTGTCTGCTTTTGCTCATTTTCATCGTGAAAAAGCATGAAGCTGATTAAGGACTTGAGAGAGAAATGTTCTAAGGTGTTTCAAAATAAATCTTGAATTTGTTATAATCTTAGGTTATATGACACAGATTTCTTGAGCTTCACATTCATGGCTACCTCTTACGATTTGAACTCTGGACGTATTGTGAAATGAACATGAAAGATTGTCTTGTATCATGTCACTTTATCTATGAACTATATTGTCCTTGTCTCTAAGGTCTGTTATTTAACATCTATCTAACAAAATCTAGCTCACAGTGAACTAATGGTATACATTAGTTCTTATGTTTTTCTGTTTGTTTTTTCCTTTTGTGTGGGTTACTAGGTAAGAAGTATTTTTGAGAAAAAGACCATTTTTGGCTCAAAACATTTTGGATAATTTACTTCTCTATAAATTTTGTGTTAATTTCCTATTAAAGTTCCAGTTGACTGCCTTGAGGTTATGCATTTGAATATGAGGGAAGCAAATGTGCAAAATATGCAAAGGTTACCGGTTGATCCCTTTGAGCATCCTCATTTCTCTGGGACTAAACTGGGCATTGGCCTACATATTTGCATGTATATATTTATATCGACATTACAAGTAATCGAGTGATCCACCAATTGATAAATCTTTTGATGCTAGTTTGAGTTCATTGTTTGTAGTCCCTTATATTTAGGAAAACCAAAATCAAAATATTTTTTTTTTAAGAAATAAAAAATCTTGAGCTTTTATTTGCATCATTTATGCATGGGTGTTACTTTTTATATAATACTTTACTTATCAAAAAGTAAAAAAGAAGAAGAAATATTATTTGAAAATGTATATTATATGATAGTAATACTTGCTCATCCTTGAATTTTAATCATCAATCTACCAAGAAAGCTAGTATTGGATGTCTAACTCTGTACCACTGAGGCAAAATTCCAGAACCGGTTGTACCTTGACATGGATTACCAAAGAACTTTTTGTTTGTGTTGCATTTGTTATTATTTTCTTACATGATTCGAGTTAGACTGTCTATATTATTTCCCCAGTTTATTTTGTAGGTAATTAAGTGTTTATTTATTGATATGTATGAACTATGAAATTTCCATCATATAGAATATGGTAGAAACTAGAAAACCTTCCATTTTCCCTTTTCATGGAAACTTTCGGTCGAAGATGTAAATCAAACATGCATTGCATATAAAGGGAAGCACTCAAAAGCTATAGCTAGTTCCCTGGTTCTATTGGAAGTAAGGTAAGCCAAATGAGAAAGAAAGGAAGTGAGAGATCTTGCATGCTAATTGTTTATACATTCAATTCACGATGCTGAGTTTTTGAAGGAACGTTGCTGGAGATTAGGCTGCTGATTATTGTCCTCTACAAGAGAACCTTGTATTTAAGTTCCCATGTGGACTGTCAAGTCTGTAGA
This sequence comes from Panax quinquefolius, assembly GCA_020205615.1. Lineage (NCBI taxonomy): Eukaryota > Viridiplantae > Streptophyta > Magnoliopsida > Apiales > Araliaceae > Panax > Panax quinquefolius. The sequence goes on from CM035170.1 coordinate 126,267,976, forward strand.
ATTGTGTGTAAGAAAGAAATCGTGACGCTTCTTGCAGGTTAGGGTTTTGTGTTGGTGAGGAGAGAAATCCACGAAAAAGTGGAATTGATTGATTGATTGATTGAAGAGGGAGAACGATTGCAGGTGGGCGATTATCTAACGACGCGCGTGGCGAAACTCCTAGAATCCGGGGAACCGTGTTAGGTAAAATGAGGATTCCAAGAGCCTTCTTGAGTCTTTCAAGTTGAGAGAATGTCCAAACCCCTTTGGTGCTTTTAGGTGGAATCTCCAAGCCTTTAAGTCACCAAAAGGGTCCATTTGATCTTCCAAGAGTCCAAGTCTTGAGTCTGAAGAGAAGTCCCTTTCCAAATGGAATAGAAGGGGTATTTATAGGGTTTTCTGGAAAGTAGTCATGTGCAAGGCACATGTCTTCAGGAAAATTCCAGAAATACCCTTTAGTCCTTAGAGTAATGCCCATATTGCCCTGTCCTTCTAGCCACCAATCCAATCCCTCAATCAATTCCCAAAACGAGCTGCCTCCACGAGTCTTCTGCCTCGGGACACGTGGAGGCTTTTCGCAGGTCTCACACATTTATTTTTGACTTTTCCGTCTTTATTTTATTAGGTTATGCGAACCCTAATTTGCACCCTTAATGAAACCGTGGAACCCTAATTGCGCATTCAATTCAATTAGGTCATGTGAACCCTAATTTTACACTTGGGCCCACATTTGCCCCCTAACATGAGAGTCGCGATTTCCAAATAGACGATCGCAAGAAAAAGCTGCAAGTCTTTAAACGATTTTGCGGGACTTCACTCTACAGGTCTTGAAGACAATGGTCCTAGAAGAGGGAACTCCTAAGGAGCCAAACCCTAGGAAGGCAAGACCTAGCGAGGCTCTTCCTTGGACATCTTAAAAAAAATCTTCTGAAATTTTTCTGTATCTTGCCCAATATTTATTTCCTATTATTTGAACGACCAAAATTAAATCCTTTTCACTAAGATCATCCTTTACATGCACTGCTTGCTAGTAGAGAACTCAAGGCCGGGGAAGAACTTGTGGTCCTGGCCGTAGTCCTGTACAACACATGCCTACACCTAAAAGTTCAAATAAGATTTTATTTATTAATATATAATAAATAAAATCAAGATAAATTAATTAATAAATAAAATCTTATTTTATTTTTTGAAAATCAAATCCTTTCAAAGATTTTGGGAATAAAATCAAAACATTAATTTTTATTTCAAAATAAAATCAAATCTTGATTTTTATTTCCAAAATAAAATCAAATCTTAATTTTATAAAATTTGATTTTATTCTGAAAATTGGAAATAAAAATCTTTCTTTATTTTGAAAAAAATCAAATCAAATATTTATTTTCTTGAAAAGAGATTTTTTTTCTTTTTTTTCTTTTTATATATATATATATATAAATCAAATCATATAAAATAAAATCATATGTTTCTGCATGAATCATGCTAGCCACAGTCCCTTTCAATTTACGGCAAAGTCTGCTACGCCAAAGTCTGCCACATTTAATTGTCCAATATTTTTGGGGCTAGTAAGGCTTCAAAGGTGTGCAAACTACAAATCTGCAATAAAATTGCTTTAGTGGTGATTTCGTGCATACTTTTCGCTGAACACTATGGTTATGTGCATCAGCTACATATATATATATATATATACACACATGAATGCATAAGTGATGTGTATTCGGCTATTGTTGTACTATTATTGCATATTTTTAGTGACTTTAGTAACACTTGTTATAATATTTTTATTATTTATTATTATTATTATTATTATTTTTTAAAAATAGAATAAAATCTTTTTTTTTAAGAAAATAAAATAAATAAAACATTTACTTATCTTATTTCGCCTTTGGAGTAATCGATGAAAGCACGCCTTGCATCCAAACCGAAGCCTTGGTAATTCTTTGGGCAAGGATGACTATAACTTTGATAATTCGGACACCTCTTGTATAAGAAAAGTCTTCACATATTTCCAACTTTTATTTGCCTTTATTTGGATGCATCTCTGAATGAGCGAAAAAGGAAGGGAGCAGTAATGATGACATAACATACACGCCAAGTGCTAGGAACACAAAATAAGGTATTCTTTCTTTTCACGTCTAACCCTTCTTCTTTCATTTTTTTCCTCCCATGATCTTCAATCTCACCATGCCGAAAAAAGCAAGGAGAAACTATGTAGCCTAGATTGATAGCTAGTAAGTTCCTCAAAAAATAATGGGTAGAATAACTTTGTAGCAATAATGGACGTAGCAGATTTTGAGGTAACCAATATTTATTTTTTTTTGACTAACAAAATTATATTTATACACTTTTGTTTCTTTTTCTACATACATTAATATCTGATAACTTTGGACAAAAGTGAAATACTCCAGTTGCTTCATATAATAAAACGAGGAAGTCCAATTTTTGTAACCCATTTTTTTTTTCAGTTGATAACCACTGCTTGTTCTCATTCTTGGCAATTGTTATAAGTATGCTATAAATTGGATATATTGCTGACAATCCACATTTTATTGTGGCTGAAAGAGTATTTCTTTGTTTTCATAATTCTTTTATTTAAGTTGGAATTTCGAAACTTTTTTCATGTATAATTATTTTATTTTGTCGATTGATTGTTTGTTTGTTGGTTGATGTTTTTGTTTAATTTTTTCTTAATTGTTTCATCGATTTCTCTTTTCAGGTGATTGTAGTTTTTCTTTTCCGGGCCATTTCACCTTAACAGGATCTTGGCTCGGATATTCTCAAAGAGAAAGCAACACTACAAGGAGGAGACCTCTATTCCGAGCCATTTCACCTTAACAAGGATCTTGGCTCGGATATTCTCAAAGAAAGGACAACACCGCAAGGAGGAAGGATTTATTCTGAGCCATTTCACCTTAACAAGGTCATTGGCTCGGATATTCTAGAAGAAAAGGAACACTGCAAGGAGGAAGGATCTATTCCGAGCCATGTCACCTTAACAAGGTCATTGGCTCGGATATTCTGGAAGAAAGGAACACCGCAAGGAGGAATGATCTATTCCGAGTCATTTCACCTTAACAAGGTCATTGGCTCGGATATTCTGGAAGAAAGGAACACCGCAAGGAGGAGGAATTTATTCCGAGCCATTTCACCTTAACAAGGTCCTTGGCTCAGATATTCTCGAAGAAAGGACAACCCCAAGCAAGGAGGAAGATTTTATTCGAGCCATTTCACCTTAACAAGGTCATTGGCTCGGATATATTTTGAAAGAAAGGACAACATCTCAAGGAGGAAGAATTTATTCCGAGCCATTTCACCTTAACAAGGATCTTAGTTCGGATGTTCCAAAGAAGTAGCATTCATTCCAATCGGTTTGATTCGACGAGTAAGGAGAAGTTAAATGTAAGAGGGAGAGCTCTCTTGGGTGGCTAAATCCTACGGGTCAACCCTTAGGGGAACCAAACCTAATGGCCTCCTTTTCACATTTCCCGCTCTTCTTTTACCTTTTTATTTGAATGACTCTTAATGCTTGTGCTCTTTTTCTTCTTTCGTGTGTTCGTGATCTTCCTTTCCCGAATCCAAGGTGTCCGTGATCTTCCTTTCCCAAATCCAATCTTCTTATTTAAGTTTCATACCTTCTCTCTTGTTATGGTAAGCACTTAATTTCAAATGCTCATTCACTTTCTTTCCTTGTTTCTAGAATTCTCATGTTATGTTTTTTGTTGCGAGCAAACTCCAAAGTGAACGCTCCACGAATTCAAAAACTACTAAGGAGGTTCCTTTCATCGATGATCGGGAAAGGCTCCCTTTATGGGTCTTCCGACGCTTTCTACGGGAGCAAGTGAAGAATTATGATCGTCTAACCTTTCCTCCTCCCGAGAAAGCGTGCTTATTTCTATATCTACTATTGAGCAAGTTTAGATGTTTTCTGCTTACGCCGCATTCCTCGTATGTGTATAGAAAAACAGAATACCCCACACGGTCCCATTCATTTCATATCCGACTCATCCAATCGCCTTGAGGGTGGCAACATTGACCCGACGAGGTTCTCGTAAATTCTGATTATGTGGATATACTGAAGAGGCCCAACATTTTGCGTTGCATTCAATTATGCAGGGATCTTCGTATCCGAAAGGACCAAGATGCTCTTACCGTTTTGATTTCACCCTGGTGATCTTCCACATGTACATTTGTCAACTTGCTTGGGGAGTTCACCCCAACTCTGAAGGGACGTTTATGCCATTTACCAAGAATCTTTTTATTTATTTCGCTCATTTTTTTATTTATTTTATTATATTTTTTTTAGAGTATGAACTCATTCTAGATTATATCTTGTAGCCTTCCCTTTGTTGACGGCTTCTGTAGAGCATATCTAGCTTGTCTCCTAGAGATGTTGAGTGCATTGCTTATTTAATAGAAGCTTCCAAGCGAGCTCCCAATTATATCTCATGATTTGAGTGACATGCTCCTCCCAAACTTTAAGACTTCTAACCCAAAAGAAAAGAATTCTCGGTTATCTTGGGTGCGCTTACTTCTTCAGGGATTACCGAATTTATTACACGGAAATAGTTCTGACTATAACAAGTCTGTCCTCACTTTCTATGAAGAGCTTTGCCCTTTTCCCTTAGCTGCTTATTTGGCTATGTGGTTATCTCGCTTCATTTTTCCCGGGTCTCCTGTAGATGGTCCTTCGACTCGCATGTTTGGTTTAGCTTCTTTGTTATCTCGAGGTCTAAATGTTTCTCTCGCTCCTCTCTTCTTAGGAACATTGTATCGTCGTTTGGACGAAACTATTCTCGCTATGAAGGAATTTGTTGGGAGGTATCCATTTTTCGTATTTTTTATTAACCTGCCTTTCACACCGCATTTTTTTTTATCAATCTTTTTGTTTCTTTACTCGTGTATGACGAAAATTGATTCGCTCCCGCTCCTTTCTTCAAATCTTTCTCTTGAGCACTTTTTGAGATATTCTACTCCTGAACATTTTCCTAAGAAAAAAAGCGATTTCGTGATCCTTCTTCATCGCACAACATTATCCTTCCCACTTTCATTTGGATTGATCACCGATCTAATTTAGATTTACTTGATTTTATCGATGATTCTTCATGCTTTACTACCGTCCATACACTATTGTTTCGCATAAACAATGGCGGCGCCCTTCCACTTCTATAGGCATCACTTTCGCTCCTACTCGATATCAACGAATTGAGTGGTTCTTCGTTGTCTTGGTTCGCCTTCCTTCGAGTCATGGAGCTTTTACTTCGTCAAAGATAATGGTTTTGGCATTGTGTTTTATTCTCCTCACGGTGGTCACGAGGCGCTTTGATTTGACCAGAGGCGTCCCTTTGGCCACACTTGTCAGGAAACTTATGAGACTGCCCTTCTCAACTTTGTCTCTACCTCTCCCTCTTATACGTGGGCATTTCCAAGGCCTCCAAATGCTCCTCATAAATCCTTCCTTTTGTCATACCGAATGATTCTCTTCATTGGGCGATATACTACCAAATGAAATAATTATTGGCGTGTCAATCTTAAAATATGGGGGATGATACTTGATTTGTTCTCTACCGGTTTCTATTCCCGAATGTCTCCAATGGGCCAGGTTGGTATGTTCTCCTAAGACCACTATCCGTTCAGAATGTTGGTCAACCAGTAGTCGGCTCATTGAGCGTGAGGCTCGATGCTTAAGTCTTCTCATCCTCCCCACAAGAGGCATTCATCCTCGGCGTGACCCAACTATTCTTCGTGCACATGTCCCTACTACCTCCGTGAGTCTTCCACCACGGGCTTCGTCTTATGCATCTCTATCACAGATACCTCTTTCAGTTCCTCCCCAAGGATCCTCTGGTGCCGAGGAAATGAGAATCACCCGTTCTAAAGCGAAAGCATCTACCACTCATCGATTCTCGAGGTGGATCCTCCTATTACTTCTATCGTGGTTACGGTTAATCGTCCCGTTATTAGGCTTCGCTTAAAGCCATCATCGAAACGTCCTCTTGATGATCTTTGGTTCTAGTATCTTGAGGGTCCCGGTCAAGCAACGTAGAAATTTGGTAAATTTTTGTGACATTTCCATATTTTTTTTATCCCTCGTATAGTTGCTTTTGTGTTTCCTTATGTATTTATTTTCTTGATTTTCAAATTGCAGAGGTCAATGAAGAGGATTATGATGTTCCTCTTGGGTTTATTTCTGGTACTACACATGAGGTAGCTGCAGCGGTTTCTACCAGTTATGAGCCTTCTCAACCTATCCTTATTGGTGTCGAGTCGCCTTCTTCAGATAATGATTGTGGTTAGCCTCGATGCTAAAGACACTTTATCCGATGTAAGCCCAAGTCCCGCCATGTGGGTGGTACAATCGATTTCTTCAATCCTTCCTACGACTTCTCTATATGATGGGCCTAAAGATGCTAATAAGGCTCCTACCTCCTCGAGGGGAATCCTTCCGAGACTATTCATTGATGTCCATCCTCCCCGTAAGGAGTCTGCCGAAGTTAGTGATCGATCACAAGGGCATTATTGATAGTACTTTGGGTGGGTTAAATGACATTCCCGTTTCCGTGGCACCTCCTGACTCCTTTTCCATTGGCTATATTGTGAGTATCTTTCTTTCAATATATTGTGAGTATCTTTTTTTTTTTTCATAATATATTATGCTTTGATATTTTTTGTTTTCAAAGTGAGAAGATGAAAGATTTGCCTTTGCCTGTTGAGGCCCTGGCTTTGTTTGATGTTCTCAATCTGGATGTCACCCACTCGCCTTATAGTGACCTTGGTTATCCTCAAGGTGGCCAAGGCTTCGAGGAATCATCAGCCATACAGCATCTTTCTGATCCCCCATTTCTTGTCTTGTTAAATTCTATGGTGGCGTCTAAAGTGGCTTCTGCCAGAGCTTTCTTCAATCCAAGTGGGGATCTTATTCCGTGGAGGGGTTTTCAGATATCATCTGTAAGACCCCGAAATTTTTAAATAAAAAGGAATTTCCTTTATTTATTATTTTGAAATAGTAAGGGTTGATTTGATTAATGTGGATAGTTAAGGGTTAAATACGCAAATATTTCAAAATAAGCAAGTGGTTATAAAATATTCATTATCGTTGGAATATTCGTTTGGTCGTGGAATATTCAGATGCTGTCGGGGAATATTCGTATTTACCTACCAGCCCATGTGTGGGCCCCATAACGAAAAGCGATTGGATGAAGAAAACGACAAATATAAGTTGTTTTTAAATAATCGGCGTAGTTATTACCAATTAATCTTTTGAATACCCTGGTTAAAAACACACTAATACGCTGATTGAATAAGAAACTGATAGCACAGATCGGTGTTGCACCAATTATTGATTCTTACGTAAGAAGGCACTACTCAATAATGGTTACGATAATTACTTGCTCAAAGATTTTATTGAGATTAATAATTGTCATGCGTTGATATTTTATATTCTTTATTGTTTCAATAATTGTCATTACACAAGATTTTTCATTATCGAAGCAATAATTCATATTATCTCGAATAATATTATTAGATAACATTATTGGCAATGTCTAGAAAGTTCATCTCAGGAGAGGTTTGGTCACCTAATTGCATGCTACCAGAGTAAGAAGAAATTTTTATTGAAAGCCCCCACTTTTCCTGGGAATTGCTTGGTTGTCGATATTGTGATTCTGTAATATTATTTGTGATAATTAATTATTGATTTATATGATGAGGAAAATATTGATTTTATGTGGATATAGATGGAGAAAATTTTAAAATGACAATTGTTGAAAATTAATATTTTATCTTTTTCGATAAAATAATTCATTTAAATATATTATTTTAATAATATATTAACTGTGATATTTTTACAACGAATGTGGGAAATATGAGTATACGAGGAGGAAGAGTATTTTTGTTGCAATAAATGTTTAAAACATGTTAAACATGTCTATGGACCCCATTTATTGATTTGAAATTTGATTATAACTGTAAAATCGAATTCGTTTGTGGATTTCGGTCAATTTCTATTTGGAATTTGGAAAAACTTTCTTCTGCAAAGTTGTAGAGAATTGAATTTCCTATAAAAATCGCGAGATTCAATTTTCTGATGAAAGGGCTATTTATTATGAATTATTGAAGTTCGAAGTTCAAAATAATTGATTTTTGTAAGTTTTAATTATTTATTTTATGAAAAACGTTTTTTATCATTTCTTTCTAAAAGGTTGGCATATGGGAAATGTTGGGATCTGATTTCCAAAGAGGCGTGGAAATTTATTAATAATAATATATTTTATTAAATTTTACGCTTTGGTGTTCTAAGCATTTTCCTATAAATAGGTCTTAGGTTAGAATTGAAAATCACACCGTAAACCAAGTTTTCTCTCTATATTATTGAGCGTATTCTTGTGAGTATTTTGAGTATACTTTGAGTATTGCTATACTGGTGCAAGTCCAAGTCATAGCCTATATCCCTTTTTTGTTTAAGATCTTGATCTTTCGAGGTAATGGATATTATTTTTTCAGTAATGATATTATTTCTTCAATATCATTATCTTTGAAATGTTGATCTGAAGTTTTATCAAATTTGGAACTTTTTCGTGTTAAGGTTACTATTCATGGGTTACTATTCATAAGTTACTATTCACGAATTCTACTATTCACGAAAGTACTATTAATGAAGCGTGAAGATGTTTTTGTGGAATTTCTATCTTTTGGTGTCGAGTTACTATTCACGATATCGGAGACTATTCACGATATCTGACTATTCACGATATCTTGATCTTATTCAATAGAAAAATAAAATTTCTTCTTTTCGTCAAAAACATCTATTCTGGATACTAACTCGATTGTATCCATGTTTTGATCATTCTTGAATTTTACACCACTATGATTATTTTTGAGGTATTTTTTGGGACGTGGATAAAACCAAGTACGAAACCTTAATCCTTAATCCTTGTCATTTTGTTTCACCACCGGATTCTTTTAAAAAAATATTTTTCATCATCCTCGGTCTTAAATGATGATATTATGGAATATCTTTGGCTGTAGTGCAAAGATGAATGATTTCTTAAGAATATCTTTGGCCCGTGAGTGCAAAGATGAATGATTTCTGAAGAATATCTTTGGCCCGTAGTCACAAAGATGAACAGTGTTTAAATGAATATGACTAATCGATGAATATCTTTGGCTGTAGTGCAAAGATGAATATTTGATTCCGGATGTATATTGATTGATGTTACAGGATAAAAGATAGACGATAAACTTTTAAATTCATACATAGAAGATAGTAGTTTGCATTCTCTACTTAACTCTTCTAATGAATTATTATTTCATGCGAATATTGATTTAAAATTTGTTGTCTATTGTATTCTATTTTTCCTCGTGAAGACTAACGATAATTTGTTGTATATTATCTTAGTCATAATATTCTTTTACCGAGCTAGTTGAGCTCACCTTTTCCTTTTTGTTCCATTTTTCTCGTGGAGGCGAGAATATAAGCGAGTGCACGTAGTCTGGGTATGGAATTAAGGTTTTAGAAAGGATTGTTTAGTAGTCCTCACCATTTTTGTAAAATAATGTATCAATAAATGTGATGAGGATTTATTTGAGTATAGATATTGTCTGTAAGATAATATTTGTATTCAAACTCACGCTTTAATGTTGTAATAATAAAGTTGTAGTTGTTTACGTACCACGTATTGACAACTCGTAATAGTGATGTATACCTATTTTGGGGGCGCCACAGTTAGTATCGAGCTTAGGATATGATCTCCGGCGAGATCGGGGAATAGAACTAGGAGGGAGAGACGAGTAAATCCTTCGCTAGTGTGTCCTACCTAAGCTTATTTGTTAATTGTCAAGATATATAGGATATTATGTGATATATTGATTTCCTTAATTAACCCTTGTTTTATGGCGGTATTTGAGAATGTCGAATCGAGAATATTAACAATGGAAATGAGACCGTAGAGATGCCTCAGACTCACCAACGAGGAGAACGTGTAACAGTCGGGCAATGTTTCTCCCGTGAACAACACCCATTGAAGCGAGATGATGAACGAGGGATGTTTAGAAGTTTTTTGCGATTCATGCAAAATCGATTTGAGGAAACTCGTGTTCAAAATACAGAGGAAATGATAGCAATTCACGGGTTGTCACAACCAAGCGGCTTCAAAGAGTTGGGACCACTGAATTTAAGGGAAAGCCGATCCGATCATGGCGGAAACATAGGTCAAACAAATTACCAAGATATTCAATGTCTTGGGATGCACGGAGAACAGAAGGTTCCATTCGCCACCTTTATGTTCCGTGGCGAAGCAGTACTCATCGGTGGGAGTCATGAAAGCGCCCATCCAAATACAGACTCAAATGTCTTGGGAGACGTTTGAGAGCTATTTAATGACAAATACTTTCCCGAAAGTGTTCATTATTATGAAGGAAGTGGAGTTCATCGATTGGAACAAAACAACATGACGGTGTCTCGATCGAGGCAAAGTTTGCGAGTTATCCAGTGTTCAGACCTCATTTGGTGGAGAATGAGGAACGTATGACGCGGATGTTTCTTAGAGGTTTGAAACCCAAGATACGTCAATATCTCATTTCTCATAAATTTTCTCTTTATTCAGATGTTGTAAAATGCAGGCTCAATTATTAGAGCGAGATAACGAGTACGGTCGGCGAGGACCACAACCCGTGATCGTGTCGTAGATAAAGATCAATGTAATAATGATAACTCATGGAGAAAGAAACAAACGGACATAAATGGTAACCACTCGGTGGTAATCATGGCCATAAAAATAGAAGAAGCGAGTCGAGGAGATTTTAAAGAGGAGATTTAACAACGACCATTATGAAGACGACAATCTTGTTTGAACAATAACCGGTTCTAAGGGAGGAGAACGACCACCGGTCGTATGTTACAAATGCGGAAAAGAGGGACATATCACCATCCAAACCGCCCCACAACAGCTTCAAGGTATGCTATAATTATGGAAAGGAAGGACATATCGCCGAGATTGTATGGTAGCGAAACCTAGTTCAATGGGGACGGTGACTCAAAAGATCGTCCCGTAAAAGTCAAAGTCAACGATTCCGGAAGAGCGTTTGTTGTATCGGTCATAATGCGAGAACTCAAACGAGGTGATCACGGGTAAAAGCTATTTATAAGTTCTTGCGAAGTTTATACCTTACTTGATACCTTTGGTATACCCATTCATTTATCTCTCCCCGCATGTGCTCAACGCTTAAACTTGACTCGAGGAGAAATTAGACTTTGACCTATCTGTGGAAACTCCGTTAAGAGAAACTTTCATCACATCCACTCGCTTATAAATCTTGTTTGATTCAAGTTGGCACCATTACCTTACCTGTTGACCTTATCTCTTTAAAGATACTTGCTTTTGATGTGATTTTAGGGATTGATTGGTTAACTACTCTTCATGCCAAAATTGATTGTTTTCGTAAGGTTGTTAGTTTTCATATTCCTAACCAACCTTGTTGTATTTAATTCAAGCAACTAAACCATTAAAATCGATCACCGTCATATCTAATCATAAAGCTATTCGCTTATTAAAAAGCGGATGTCAAGCTTTCTTAGCCCATGTTATGGATTTGAATAAAGACATGTCAAATTTGAATAATATTCTGTTGTTATTGACTTTCCCGACGATTTCAAGAACTTCCGGTCTACCCCGTAACGTGAAGTTGAATTCTTTATTGATCTTGAACTCCGTACAAAGCCCATTTCTAAAATCCCATATCGAATGGCTCCTATTGAACTTCAGAGTTAAAGGTCCAACTACGTGAATTGTTGGACATCGGTTTCATTCGTCCCTAAGTACATCTCCTCGGGGTGCTCCTGTTTTATTCAGAAAGAAGAAAGACGGAGTATGCGACTTTGTATTGACTATCGGGAATTGAACCATGTCACCATCAAGAATAGGTATCCTCTACCTCGTATTGATGACTTGTTTGACCCGATTCAAGGGCACAATTCTTTTCAAAAATCGATCTTCGCTTCGGATATCATCACCAAGATTAGAATCGAGGATATTCCAAAGACCGCCTTCGAACTCCGGTATGGGCATTATGAATTCTTAGTCATGTCTTTCGGACTAACTAATGCTCCTGCGGCTTTCATGGATATGATGAACCGAGTATTCAAGGAATATTTGGATCAATTCGTTGTTGTCTTTATTGATGACATCCTCATATATTCCAAAAGCCGTGAAGATCATGAGCACCATTTGAAGTCGGTACTCCAAAAGGCTTCGTGAAAACTAACTATATGCCAAATTGAAGAAATGCGAGTTACGCTTGAGGAAGTAGCATTCCTTGGGCACGCGGTGTCGAAACATGGAGTATCTGTTGATCCGGCCAAGATTGAAGCAATACAAAGTTGGGAGCAACCAAGTCGGTGGTAAAGTCACGTAGCTTTTTGGGCTTAGTGGTTTATTATCGGAGATTCGTGGAAGGGTTTTCTCGAATCGCTACTCCATTAACTCAAATAACTCCGGAAGGATACAAAATTCGTTTGGAGCGAAGAATCGAGAAAAGTTTCCAAGAGCTTAAGAGGAGACTTATTTCGGACTGTTTCTAACAATACCATCCGGTTCGGATGGATTTGTTATCTACAAACATGCTTCGAGCAAAGGGTTAGGATGTGTTCTCATGCAACGTGGGAAAGTCATAGCCTATGCCTCGCGACAACTTAAAGAGTATGAGAGGAATTATCCTACTCATGATCTAGAGTTAGCGGCCCGATGCGTTTCAAGGCTAAAGATATGGAGGCACTATCTATATGGGAGAAAGTGGAGATATATTCGCACCATAAAAGCCTTAAATATTTCTTCACTCAAAAAGAACTCAACACGCGGCGTGACGCTTGGCTCGAGCTATTGAAAGACTACGACCACACTATTCAATACCATCCCGGTAAAGAGAACGTGGTAAATGACGCATTGAGTAGAAGATCATATGCGGAACGAAAAGTGCGATGATGTCAAGTATACGACAGAGCCAACTTTAATAGAAAAAGTTAAGGTTGCTCAAGCCACCGACCGGAAATGATGCACGTATGAAGAAGAAAGTACAAGAAGGAACTATACCTAAGCGAGAATTGATGAAGAAGGAATACTTGAGTCCACTCTAAACTTTGTGTTCCTAACGACTCTGATTTGAAGTACAAGATTATGATGGAGGCACACAATACGCCATTTGCAATCCATCCTGGAAGTACTAAAATGTATCGTGATCTTCGACATACATTTTGGTGGAACAATATGAAGAGAGAGATTGCAAAGTTTATCTCAATGTGTTTAACTTGTCAACATGTAAAAGCGAGAGCATCTAGTACCTAAGGGTCCGTTGCAACCACTTGAGATTCCTTTAATGGAAGTGGGAACACATTACCATGGATTTCAAGTACGGGTCTTCCTACGGTTTCTCAAGGCATCAATGCTATTTGGGTTATTGTTGATAGATTAACCAAGTCTGCTCATTTCTTTTGCCGATCTGGGAGACTTATTCCTTGAACGCCTTGCTAGTATATGACGTGAATGAGATTGTGAGGTTGCATGGCATGCCTCAGTATCCATAGTTTCGGATCGTGACCCAAGATTCACTTCAAGATTTTGGGTTAGCTTGCAAAAAGCTATGGGCACGGATTTGCGATTTAGTTCGCATACCATCCCCAAACGGACGGACAATCGAGAGAGGATTATTCAAACTCTTGAAGATCTATTAAGACTCGTGTCCTGAACTTCAAGGGTAGTTGGGATAAGTATTTACCATTGGTGGAATTCTCCTACAACAACAGCTTATCGTGCAAGTATAGGTGTGGCTCTATTCAAGCATTATATGGACGAAAATGTCGTTCTCCAATATGTTGGGATGAGGTGGATGAAGCAACATTGTTGGGACCCGAAGTTAGTACGTATGACTACCGAAAGATCCAAATGATTCGACAACGATACAAACGGCACAAGATCGACAAAAGAGTTATGCGGATCTTCATCGAAAGGACGTGGAATTTAATGTAGGGAATCATGATTGTTATGAAGTTGCCCATGGAAGGGAGTTACAAGATTTGGGAAGAGAGAAAGCTCAATCCACGATTTATTGGTCCATTTCAAATTCTTGACCGAGTAGGAAATGTAGCCTATAGACTTGCGTTACCTCCGAGTATGTCTCGTGTTCATAATGTGTTTCACATATCCTCCGTGCCAGTAAATATGTGAAAGACCCGAACCACGTTATTGAGTTAGAACCCATTTGAGATAGTCAAGACTTAACGATAAGGAGGTACCCGTCAAGATCTTGGATAGGAAGGAGCATGTCCTACGCATGAAAGGTCATACCACAAGTTAAAGTTTTGTGGAGGAATCATGCTATAGAGGAAATGACCTCGGAATTGGAAACGAAATGAAAGCGAGGTATCCTCACCTTTTCAAAACACCAGTATCGTCACGCCAATTTCGAGGACGAAATTTCATAAGGAGGGAGGTTGTAAGACCTCAAATTTTTAAATAAAAAGGAATTTCCTTTATTTATTATTTTGAAATAGTAAGGGTTGATTTGATTAATGTGGATAGTTAAGGGTTAAATACGCAAATATTTCAAAATAAGCAAGTGGTTATAAAATATTCATTATCGCTTGGGAATATTCGTTTGGTCGTGGAATATTCATCTTTGTCGGGAATATTCGTTTGACGACGCAAGCGCAGCCATGTGTGGGCCCCATAACGGAAAAAACGATTGGATGAAGAAAACGACAAATATAAGTTGTTTGTAAATAACGGGCATAGTTATTACTGATATAATCTTGTTGGAATACCCGTGGTTAAAACACACTAATCGCGTTGATTGAACAAGATGATACCGGTATTGCACCAATTATTGATTCTTACGTGAGAAGCACACTACTCAATAATGGTTGCGTTAATTATTTATCAAGATTTTATTGAGATTAATAATTCTTTGCGTTAATATTTTATATTCATTGTTTCAATAATTGTCATTACACAATTTTTCATTATCGAAACAATAATTCATATTATCTGAATAATATTATTAGATAACATTATTGGCAATGTCTAGAAAGTTCATCTAAGGAGAGGTTTGGTCACCTAATTGCGCGCCATGTTAAGAAATTCTTATTGGAAAGCCCTCTTCCTGGAATCGCTTGTTGTCAATATTGTGATTCCGTAATATTATTTGTGAATAATTAATTATTGATTTATATGATGAGGAAAATATTGATTTTATGTGGATATAGATGGAGAAAATTTTTAAAATGACAATTGTTGAAAATTAATATTTTATCTTTTCGATAAAATAATTCATTTAAATATATTATTTTAATAATATATTAACGGTGATATTTTTAAACGAATGTGGAAAATATGAGTATACGAGGAGGAAGAGTATTTTTGTTGCAATAAATGTTTAAAACATGTTAAACATGTCGGTGGACCCCATTTATTGACTGAAATTTGATTATAGCCTATAAAATCGACCGTTTGTGGATTTCGGTCAATTTCTATTTGGAATTTGGAAAAACTTTCTTCTGCAAAGTTGTAGAGAATTGAATTTCCTATAAAAAATCGCGAGATTCGAATTTTCTGATGAAAGGGCTATTTATTATGAATTATTGAAGTTCCGAAGCTCCGAAATAATTGATTTTTGGAAGTTTTAATTATTTATTTTATGAAAACGTTTTTATCATTTCTTTCTAAAAGGTTGGCATATGGGAAATGTTGGGATCTGATTTCCAAAGAGGCGAGGGAAATTTATTAATAATAATATATTTTATTAAATTTTCGCTTTGTGTTCTAAGCATTTTCCTATAAATAGGGTCTTTAGGTTAGAATTGAAAATCACACCGAAAATCAAGTTTTCTCTCTATATTATCGGCGTATTCTTGTGAGTATTTTGAGTATACTTTGAGTATTGCTATACTGTGTAAGTCCAAGTCATAGCCTTTATATCCTGTTTTTAAATTTAGAAGTCTCGATCTTTCGAGGTAAGGGATATTATTTTTTCGTAATGATATTATTTCTTCAATATCATTATCTTTGAAATGTTGATCTGAAGTTTTATCAAATTTGGAACTTTTTCGTGTTCGGGTTACTATTCATGGGTTACTATTCATGAGTTACTATTCACGAAGTTACTATTCATGAGTTATTATTCACGAGTTCTTATTCACGAGTACTATTAATGAAGAAGCGTGAAGATGTTTTTGTGGAATTTCTATCTTTTGGTGTCTGAGTTACTATTCACGATATCTGGACTATTCACGTGATACGACCTTATTCACGATACTGCATTATTCAATAGAAAAATAAAATTTCTTCTTTTCGTCCAAAACATCTATTCTGGATACTAACTCTGATTGTATCCATGTTTTGATCATTCTTGAATTTTACACCACTATGATTATTTTTGAGGTATTTTGGACGTGGATAAAACCAAGTACGAATCCTTAATCCTTAATCCTTGTCATTTTGTTTCACTGGATTCGTTTCTTTAAAAAAAAATATTTTCATCATCCTCAGTCTTAAATGATGATATTATGGAATATCTTTGGCCAGTAGTGCGCAAAGATGAATGATTTCTGAAGAATATCTTTGGCCAGTAGTGCAAAGATGAACAGTGTGTTTAAATGAATATGACTTAATCGATGAATATCTTTGGCCTCAGAGTAAAAAGATGAATATTTGATTCCGTATGTATATTGATTGATGTTACGGGATAAAAGATAGACGATGAACTTTTAAATTCATACATATGAAGATAGTAGTTTGCATTCTCTACTTAACTCTTCTAATGAATTATTATTTCCGTCATAATATTGATTTAAAATTTGTTGTCTATTGTATTCTATTTTTCCTGTTGAAGACTAACGATAATTTGTTGTATATTATCTTAGTCATAATATTCTTTACCGAAGCTAGTTGAGCTCACCTCACCTTTTCCTTTTTGTTCCATTTTTCTCGTGAGGCGAGAATATAGCGAGTGCGAAGCTCTGGTATGGAATGAAGGTTTTAGAAAGGATTGTTTAGTAGTCCTCACCATTTTTGTAAAATAATTTATCAATTAATGTGATGAGGATTTATTTGAGTATAGATATTGTCTGTAAAATAATATTTGTATTCAAACTCACGCTTTCTTCATTGTAATAATAAAGTTGTAGTTGTTTCGCACCATGTATTGACAACTCGTAATAGGTGATGTATACCTATTTTGGGGCGCTCATCATCTCCTAGTTAGGAAAATCGGAGCGCCTCCTAGCTCTGGTTTCCGCAGATATTGACCGATTGATTATTAAGATGACTTCCACCCAAACCTTCTTCCTGCATCACTTGAAGCCTTGTTCTTGGGTTGCACACTCTGTCTTTATATTCCTTATGAGCCGAGGACTCAAGAAGTTTAGTGATGATGAAACTACCTCGAAGCGCAGGTGTTGACATGTCTCCTTTTCATGTTAGTGGATCTTCTCAAATCAAGTTTTAATCTTGTTTCACTACGCTCGGAGGTTGTTGCATGCGTAAGTGTGAAGATGATTCCTTTTCGGTCAGACTTTTTGTGCTTGATGAAGCCGTTGAACAAACTCAAGATCCAATCTCAAGATTTGAGAGGACCATCTTCGGATCTAAATGCTAAATTTCGAGGATGTGGAGTGCCAAATGACGGGACTTAAAAGAATACCCAACAAGTTAGGGAGTCGAAAGCTGCAAATCTTAAGGTTCGAGATGCGGCCATTGCTGACTTGGAAGCTTTAGCTATGCCTCCTCTTCAGTTTATGCTAACTTGTTGTAGTAGTCTTTTTTTTTTCGATTTTCCGTTTCAGAAACTCATTTACACATGTTTCATTTATCAAAATGTAGTTTCTTCAACCTTGTTGATTGCTTTTAATTTGAATGATTCCTTAAAATTCAATATTTATCATTGAATCTCAAGTTATTCAAATTAATATTACAAGACAACCACAAGTAAATATGAATTTTATCAAAAACATGTATATATAGTTTTCACAAACCAAAACATGACTTTATACTCTTTTTCTTAAGAAATTTAAAATAACATTCAAGTATAAGTGAAAGTTTGTAAATTTATTGATAATAAAATTGCTTTTAACGAAAAGCATAACATTTCATTAAGAAATCTTGCTTTTGTCGAAGAAAGCATAACGATTGCCACTTTTAGAGGTAAAGTGTAACTTTCTTGCTTTTGTCGAATAAAGCATAAAGTTTGTCACTTTTAAAGATAAAGTGTAACTTTCGGTCGAGGGCTTAAACTCAGTGTGCCTCACTCACTTTTGAAGTTGAAAGTGTAATCTGCCGAGGGTCATTAATCGTTCCTCGATCACTTTTGAAGTTTGAAAGTGTAACTTCCATAATGTACTTAGTCAGTGCCTCGATTACTTTTGAAGTTGAAAGTATAACTTTTTGTGATGCTCTTCTCATGTGTAATATTTCTTTACCCACTTCAAGTTCAATGGGCCTGAGACAGCATCTGATCCCACACGAGATATCTTGCAATACCCGCTTTTAGAGAACTCTCGTACCTTATACTGGGCCTTCCCATTTGGGATAAAATTTGGTGGTTGGGTCCCCTCACGACTTGAGTTGCTGCTTGAGTACCAGTCCCCACCGAGAATTCTGTCGTGGTACCATCATGCGGTATTGTATTGTCGTCAGCCTTTCATGGTAACAGCTGCTCAAGCTTTTCTTTTAGCCTTATCTCGAAAGTCAACTAAGGCCTCCAGTGGTCACTGGTCGGCTTTTCTTCCTCGACCAAGCTTCAAGTCTCATTCGAAAGAAGGTATTTCTATTTCAAATGACAAAACAAATGCACTTCACCATAAACCAAAGATACGGGTCTCTTTGTAGGCTTCCTTTTTGAAGTTCGATATGCCCATAACGCTATCGTAATTGTTCTCGCCGCCTCTTGGATGATCGCTCAGGGTTTTTGATAAAATTTTATCAAGGTTTTGTTTGTAGCCTCTCTTGTCCGTCATTTTCGGGTAATATGGTGATGACTTGTAATGTTTCACCTTCAGATCTTTCCATCGATTTTGACATCCCTATTGATGAAGGGGAGTTCCATTATCCGATAAAATTATCTTCGGATTCTCAAAGCGAAATGATGTGCTCCTTGATAAAATTGGCCACTTCTTGGTCATGTGGCCTTCTTCAAGGGTATTGCCTCCACCCACATTGTGTACATCTCTGTGGTAGTTAAAATCCATATGTTACCCTTGGAATTAGGGTGAACAGGACCTATAAGATCCATTCTCCATGTATGAAAGGGACATGGTGTTGCCAAGGTTCATGAAATCCACTCATGCGAGGGAGCATGGATCAAGTTTCCATGTATTTGACAAATGTGGCACTTTTAACAAATTCTAGACTATCTCCCTCCATCTTTGGCCAAGAGTAACCATGGTCGATAAGTTGTTTGCATAACTCGGCTCCCCTTTGGTGTTCATCCTCGCATTCGTAAACTAAATCTTTGGCTTCACCTAGTTCCAAACACCGTAGGGGCTTGCCATTGAATCCCCTTCTAAACAATTCTCCATTCTCGCAAGAAGAAACGTTGTGACTTCCTTTTGATTATAATTTAAATCCTTCTTTTCTATTTAAGAGTCCCGCTTTGCAAGAACTCCACATAAGGGATTCGCCAATCCACTATATCTTCAATGAAGGCGCATTCATCCTCCCTGTGGTATTCTTGGCATGAAACACATTGGTGTCAGTAGGCATCTGCTTCTTTCTTCATTTCAGCCAATAATACCCTCGACGCCGCAGCCTCACGATATAAACCTATATGTTTGCTTAATCCGCAGCTTCTCGTCCATGCACTGCTGCAAGACTCTATCTCGCTTCCTGCCTCCCTAAGCATCGTGTCAACACACCATCTCCGCTTTTTTCATGATACAAGACACCTTTGATGATGTTGTATTTCAGAACTTTACTAGTAGGTATTGTTCCTCCTTTATTTGCAATTGATGGGAGATGTCGACGCCAATCATCTATCATGCCTTTGGGGAACAAATTTAAGACCGTGGTCAGAGGGTTCTCTTCATTACCTTTACATCCAAATCTCACCTTGACATAGACTCGAGATGCTACTATTGCTAGTGCATCAAAGTTATTTATTCCGTCCCTCTGGCACATATACAATCACCACCTTCTTGAAAGCCTCCATCACCTTT